>JAGWCC010000187.1:0-600000 GCA_022651775.1 Drusus annulatus
AAAAAAATACAATATTTTGCTCAATTTCAGGCAATACTTTTCGGTTTCATCATAAATGCTTCTAATTTCTTTCAGTAATTTATTAAAAACAATATTTTATATTGGTACCCGGAATAGAGTCATACAGCATAGGTTTTGTTTTTTTACGTGGCAATATGTAAGCCAAGTACCATTTTTAATTTGGTACGATTGGGGTATTAATTTTTCTTTTGTATTTTGTTTAATTAACTTTTTAAATTAAGAAATATTCTTCGATCGACAGATCAGAGATCCATTTAGGCTATCAAGGAGATTTACAATAATTATTTTTAATACCTGTTTTTCGAAAATTTATACCAAATTTGCACTGGTTTTATAGGACCCCAACAAATCAGAATATATATAATGTATATTTTCGTAGAAAGCAATCACTTTGTGGTTGAAAATATTTAATGAAGGTGATATAATATCTTTGAATAAGATCATATTTAAATAAAATTATGTAGGCGGTAACTTATTGATAGAAAAAAGTTATTTACTATTTTTTCGTAGAAAACCATAAAATGATTTCATATTCTTAATAATCAGGTGAATTTGTTCAGTACAGTATTAGGTATGTTTTCTGTAAACTCATAAAATTTCTCATTATTCATTAATTACCTTTTCAGTTGACGTTTTGCCTCTTTCATTTCATATTGTCTATCTCTTTCTCTTTGTTCATTTGTTATAATTTAAAATGTTATTCTATTGTTTTTTGACGGTTCTCTTATTTTATTTTATAGTCTGTTATCCCTGAGTATGTATGGTATATAGAACCGCACATTTTGTATTTTTTGTTGAGTTTAATTTTGTACCCGAATGATGCTTAAGCTAAGCGAAACCGGTCGAACATCAACATTAAAATAAAATCTGTGATTTTATACAAAATTATTATTTCATTTTCATTAAATATATAATATTGTATTCTGAAGAAAACCCCATCTGTTGTCAGCATTTCAACAAAATGGAGAACAGGAATTGTTAGAATGCCTTCTAGTACGATATTGTTTGAATTTACCACAAATTTAAATCGCCTTCCTATTTGCTACTCCCATACGGGCAAAAAAGGGAACACAGATGCTTCTCAATATACTGTTACTGGTTTATTTCAAAGACTCGCAGTGCTTATTAAATATAATTTAAACGCTACAAGCCGATTAAAAGGAATTGTAAAGAGGTCGACCTCGGTGACTTATTTTAGAAATAATAATATTACTAGAAGGGAATACTTGTCATTACTCTGAAAAAGGTGTAGAAAAATCAAAAACCATGTGAATAAAAAGGTGATACTAAAATACTTGGCCTTTTTTATAAGTGACTATTTTTATATAATATGCTTTGAACTATGAAAATTCATAGTGTCGAACCTTTATTTGGATTTGGTTTTATTTTATATTGTGGTATACTAAGTTCTTCGAAAGAATTAATGGAATCCTTTGTAATATTTTCGGCTAAGCTTCACAAAATAAAATAAAACTTATTTTTATACAAAATCTTAAAGAGGCGATTGGCGTTAAGTGTCAATTTCAACCTTATCGCCACCATCGTAAGAAGTGCGTAATTTTGTTCATGTTTTACGAATTGCATCGTCTTAATGTGATTATTCGTATGATGAAATTGAACAAACATCGTCATTACAAAAGCGTAGGAAAGAATCTGATTTAGTTTGCATTTTCAAAACTATTAATTGTATTACTGACTCAACTTTTTTGTTGCAACTCATCCAGTTAAAAGTTCATTGCCGTAAACTAAAAGTTCAGTGAATTTCTGTTCTTCAATCATCACTACTAATTATGGGTATAATTTTAATAAAATCTAAATTAAAAATAAAGTTTTTTCAGCTTCGGTAGATTAATAGAAATAAATTAAATTACGCTCATTTTCGATTAAAAAAGAAGAATCACTTTTTAACGCAATAATAAAAAACTCTTTCCAGATTTTTTAAAACATTTTTTTTACAAATCTAATTAACGACCAAACGATTTCGTAAAATTCTCGGAATATCTTATTTAATTTCCGTTCAGTATGTATTTATTTAATGCTGACCTGTGATCAGCCTTAGGTAAAAAGGTATCCCACAGGTATATCCCACATGAATGCCGGGGCTTTCAATTCATTCAGAACCCGAATAAACGTACTTGAAGAATGTTATTCACAGTGTATGAGAGCCGACAAAGGCTCCGTTAAAGACATGAAAAATCGAGAGATAATTTTCGGGTAATATACTGGTTAATATAATACACACAAAATCTATACCAAATAAGCCATCAATTTATTGGTAAACTAATATTTAATTGTGCTTCGCGCCCAAAAAGGCACATTTTAAAGATAAATTGAATGAATTAATATGGTTTCATTATTATTATTATTTTAATTTTATTTTTTATAGTCCGTCGGGACTATGTGACTCGTGATCTCAACCGTCTAGAGCCAATGACACTATGGCATCCCCAATTGGGGTGTGTTGTGAGACTGATGGTAGCGGGGAGGGGAAGGAGATGAAGAAGAGGAAGGTTGGGAAGTACCTAGCTAATCAGATCTGGTCACCAAACGCGGCTTAAGCCAATTTTAAGCATCGTTTCGACTCAAAGCAATGAATTGTGGCCTTTAACCAGAGCGATACTTAGAGTATCTACCACTCTGTAACATGCCGCAAATATAAAATATATTATTAAACATGAATTAAATGTGTTAGGACACATATTAATTTAATAAAAGTTATTTGTGCACGCCGGGTTTGAACCTGCGATCTTTGAATTCGTAGTCGAGCGTTTTACCACTCGACCATTGAGGTAATGTTATACAAGTAGATCAACGCCGCTATATGCTGTGGGAAAAAAAAACCTGCCTTAAAAAGGGTTGAAATATTGTGGATTCCGACTTATATCACCCTAGGCACTGAAGCTAAGCCGATAGAAGTGTACTGTGGACGTGTTCGTGTGTCCAAAAAAAGCTAAAATTTCCTTACTACTGGTGAAATTGATCAGATATTTTGGAACATTAAAATGCTGCCTTGAACAAATAATCAATTTTATTGGTCTATGACTGGCGAAATTTTTTCTATATTTTTCAATTGGTATTATCTGTTCAGTGGCAATAAGTAGGTTTATTAAATTCGCATCGATTATTTTAATTATAGTTTTTATACTGTTCATAAATGATTAATTAATTAAACTCCTTAAACATCACACAACTGTACCTTTCAGTTTATGTTAATTTCTATTTTCTATGACAAAGGACACAGGTTTACACCTTTAAAGTAGTTTCCAATTATATTATAAAGATTTGCGAAACAGCTTGAAGGGCTCTATAAAACAAATGGCTAATTAAAGGACGAAGAGATATCTGAATTCAGACGTTTGGACGACAGGCCAATAATAAATATCATGGTTTTTAAACATTTCGAAGCAAAGCTAGCGTGGGAAAGGTACAATGTATAAGCAATGACAATGCCACACAAAAAAACGAGTGAATTAAACTCATTGTAAAATGACAGTACTGTCAGCAACACTAGACGAACTAATGTTTTCACTTGAAACAATTCACATAATATGACATTTATCAAATATGGTTCTCATAGTCGCAATTAATTATGTTACACAAATAAATGCGAGATTATGAGAGGAAAACAACCCTCGCTTCTGTTAATGAAGTGTGCCTCAGAATATGATTACTGCCGAATAAGACTGACGTCGAATCGTTGGCTTAATGCCATTTGTCGTTGAAAATTGAGGGCTTCATTTGAACTGAACTTGAACATTAATGATCATTAAACCCATATTAATTATACGCAAACAAGTGACGATAACAATAACAGTTCACCAGTAACGTGAATTTAAAAAACTTTCATGAAACGTATTTAAAGGTAAAAATAATTTATTTTGTACCTACAATATACGAGTACATAGCCTGTTCAAAAGAAAAAATGAATTGTGAATTTTCGCGGGCTGTGTACATTCGATTATCGATTATTTTTTTGTTATGCTGGTACACATGTTTATCATATGTTAGCATAATCAGCCATTTTGTATTAGTGGTTTGTTTTTTACAACTGGAAAGGTTAGTCACGTTTTTGTGTGTTCTTCGATTTTTTTTACTTTTGAAAAAAATGGATCAAAGAATAAAATCCATGATTTGTTTTTCCACAACTCCAGGACGCTCATCGTCATCAACATCTTCTCGGCCTTCTGTAAAGCGCTTGTACCACTTTTAAACACTTTTTGAGACAAAATAGACTCGCCAAATGCTACAGTCAACATTTTAAGTGCGTTGGAGCACTTTATTCTATTTTTAACGCAATATTTAATACATATTCTTTGATCCATTTTTTTTCAAAAGTAAAAAATCGAAGAACACACAAAAACGTGACTAACCTTTCCAGTTGTCAAAAACAGACCACTAATCCAAAATGGTTGATAATGCTAACATATGATAAACATATGTGTACCAACATAACAAAAAAAAAACGATAATCGAATGTACACAGCCCGCGAAAATTCAAAATTCACCTTTTCTTTTGAACAAGCCTCGTATAACATGTTAGCGCGTGATTTTACAGACCAGTATATGCAGATGTGTGGACCCGATCTTGGTGTGGCAGTGCGTATACTGTACATGTTTGTACACTAATCTTAAAAGGTTAAATAATACATTTGGATCAATTTGGTGTTTGTGATGAAAACGTTAAATATAGGCGTTTCCAGTTCAGAACCAAGGAAATCCAGACGGAAAATTGTCATGAACCACAGTTTTTCCCAGTTATGGAATATGTTAATTTCATTTCTTTTATACAATATTTCACAGAAAATTTTTCAATGTATAATATTTATAACCAAATGATGCAGAACTGGATGAAAGAGAAAATATTATGGTATCAATTATGATAAAGCAGCTTGAATAGAAAATAGAACGACCGCTGAAAGAATCTAGAATATTCAACGATCGGATTAAATAAAAACACGATGGATGGGGTTTATAGGCACTTCTAAGAATACGCAGAAAAACTCTCGAAATTGAATGGCATTTCCAGGAGCTATTGAGAAAATATATGAAGGTGAGTGTGGAAAAAATATCATACATTTTGTCGGTGGAAAACAGTTCGTAAGGTATTGGAATACATATTGATTGTCGCTTAGAATATATTATAGATATGGAGAGGTCACATTAATATGTTTCTACATTGATTCTTGCCAATCGTACAGTACTGTTATTAAACCCATGTTACTTACGAGTTTTTGTGTTTAAAGATCGAATCGTGAACGGAATAAAAAATGTTCATTTTGAGAATTTGCCAGTGATCAAAATACATTATGAGAGTCAATTAGAATGCAGATGTTAAATAACTCACCTATTCTACACGTCCCAAGCGCATAGTACCTACATACTGTGGTAAAACAATGTATTAAATATGTTGATGCTTCCTGAAAGCTTTGTGCTGATTCAATTTGATGGATATCCGCACTTTTCTTTATTCGATACCACGAAAACGAAACAAATTTTCAATAAATAAGTGGAAAACAAATTAGAACCATCAATTGGAAAATCAAGTAGTACACGGATGACATTAAATACATGAGAACGGGTCGCTATTACGACTCGTTCTAATGTTCAACAGCTCGGCTGTCGAACGATTTGCCGGCCTCTGTGTTTCCTCCCTCTTTCAACATAGGCCTCTTCAAGACCCAGGTTTACTCCTTACTTTCCTCAAAAAGACCCTCCACACGGCATCAAAGCCCAAAGATGATCCCGGTTGGCCCTGAGGGAAATTATTTCCCTCAAGGCTTTCTGTGTGGAGTTAATGTAAAAAAAGGAGTCAGTAAAACCTAAAAACTAACGAAATATCGTTAGTATTTTCAGAAAGTGCAATTATTGTTAACTAACTAACTAACCATCACACCGTTTCCCCGCAGGGGTAGGCAGATAAGACGGACCGCCATATAAATCTGTCTTGGCACACACTCCTTGCTTCATTTACATTCATACATCGTCTCATACATACTCTTTTGTTATTCTGACTCTTCACATGACCCGATTCAAGTATTTGATTTACTTGATCGTGCCATGTCTTTCTCGGGCGTTTTATTGTTTCGACATATTTATCGTCTCATATCAACCCCTCAAATGAAATTTTCCATCGGCCTACCAAACATACTGTATATTCGATATATCTCACGATATTGAACAATATGTCAGTGAATAAAGAAGTTTATGGTTCGCGCAGTTGTATTACATGTACTAAATGGCAGTTTACTGTGTAGAGGCTGTAAATTTCGGAAAACGTATTTCTCACTTTAACAGTGCAAGTTTAACGATTTTAACATCGTCGGGAGATAAAGAAACGCCTAAAATACATTTTATTATGAGAGAGACATTAAATAACAACACGCTTCCATCTTCTTTATCGTATGCTCTGTCTATCGTTAGGTTATTGTGAAGTTGAGCTAATACATACAAATAAATAATTGAAAGGAGGTACCTACGAGTATGTACTGATCGTCGTATAAATATGACCAACTAAGTCACTCGGGAATTTACAAATCGGATTGTAGTGATTGTTCTGCATTTCATATTAGTAAAACAACCCGTTATGTCAATGTTAGAATCAAAGAACGTCGTAGATGTTTAAATAACCACGGTTTTTTTTTCAGAATTTGCCAATTATCTTATTGAAAAAGATCATATCTTCAATAAAAGCGCCGGTGTTCGTAAATATGGTCATGGCAACAGATTAAATAATTTAGAAGCACTAGAAATAAACAAGCCGTTAAAATGAATAGTCATATTCTTAATAATCAGTCGAATTTGTCCAATAGTCCAATATTAGGTACATTTCCTGTAAACTCATAAAATTTCTCATTATTCTTTTATCACCTTCTCAGTTGACATTTTGCCTCTTTCATTTCATATTATCTGTCTCTTTCTCTCTTTTCCTTTGTTATAATTAAAATGTTATTCTTTTGTTTTCTTATAGTTCTCTTATTTTATTTATATTATATTCTCCCTCTATATGTACGAATATATATAACCACACACTATGTACTTTTTGTTTAATTTAACTTTGTGCCCTGATGATGCGTAGGCTAAGCAAAACCGGTCAGTCACAAAAAATAAAGTAAAATCTGTGGTCTTATACAAAGTTATAATTTCATTTTCACCAAATATACAAATATTTGTTAGAACGATGTGAAGGCTTTAAAATTAAGTCACGGAGGAAATATTAAATCGTGATTTCCTTATTATTATGGTATTTAAGATTTCAGCGTTTTAAATTTTTACATGTTATAATAATTATATAAATCTCCCAAAGGCTCATAACACCCCACTCATTGGTTGATAGAACAAATTAAACAATAGATAAATTGTAATAAAGAAATATATATATTTAGGTACCTGAGGCTAACACAATTTCTTGTCAATTAGTTATTTTAACATATTCTGAATTCAGTTATAGTTTCAAAACTGAACTGGAGGTAGGAACATAACATTGAAATTTAAAAAAATATATAGTATGTAGAATATTTACGGACACGAAAAAGTAAAAAAAAAAAAGATATCTAAACCATTTTAGGGAAGAAAATGTGATTACAAATAACCTTAAATTAAATTACCTCATAAAAGCTTTACGATCAGTGTAACAATCTGAAAATTTACATACATTCCATAATTTTGGTAAAGAAATTTATAGTTTGCACAGATTGAACAGTTCTAGGAAGTCGAAAACAAGTTCTGGGAATTTAGTACTACGTTCTATTCAATTTATTAAAAACAGTTTCGAGGTTGTTTTAATAAGATTAATTTAGGAAAAAAACAACTCGTAGCCATGTTTAACTTTTAACGGTATTGAAGGGTTCAAATTGTCTCACCATTTTAATACGTAAATACGCATGGTGGGATATTTTTTTTATTTCAGCTCGAAAATTACAAGTTTTATTATAAAAAAGTTTGAAGTAGTCCTAGAACTAGTTAACGATTTCACCTTTTTCGTGTTTATTTTGTAAATTTACATTCCTATTCATTAAAAATAAACTAACTTTGATAATTTTTATGAAAGTATAATTTCTGTGCAGCATGTGGTTAATTTATATATATTTTTTTTTTTTTGTCTCAAAGAGTTTTAGGAGAAGTATTGAAAGATTTCCATATTTAGTAAATACAGCAAAATATGGGTATTTATTCTATTGAAGTTCAAATTAGAGTTGGGATTCAGTTCATTAAGTCTGAGTTTTTCCATAAAATTACTGTCATAAATAAATAAAAATATTCTAAGAAAAGTCCATGTGAGTGAATATTGGTAGAATCAAAGAGAAAACATCATGAAGCAGAAAATGAAATAAAATTCGGTGATGTTCAAAAAATTAAGATCGGCTCAACGGATCTAGTTCAAAGAAAATTTATTAGAAAAATATTTGTGAGAAAATGTGCGGTAGCGAGTGAGCTAGCCAAATTCCGAGCGAAAAGGGTAAAATATTTATATTTCCCGAATCTTCAGCGACAATTTGTTGGTTGAGCCAAAAATAAGTTACACGCAAATTTTCAGATACTTTTCGGATAAAAGCAGGATATCATATACAGCTCTATCGGTATATTTACATCGGAAGAGTTATAAAAGCTTAAAGATATATTTAAAATAATTTTCATTTAAACTTTTAATACAATTGTGGCGTATGTCTTGATGAATAAATAGCAATGATGGGATTAATTATGACAAATTAGGGACAAATTATGTTTAATAGAACAAAAGTCCCAGTACAAAACGTTTATTTGCATAACACTAGAACAAAGTACAAATTTTCAACAAGCCGTGAATTTATAGATGAGTAATAATTTGCTTCTCAGTTAAGCAATAAATTATATCCAAGTCAACTCAACACTGGGCTAAAGAATTTCTTCAAATTTATAAAGAAACCAAAACATTACGAAAATAAATCCTTCATTTGTATATTTAAGGGTTTTATCACCATGAACTTATTATTTTGATGTGTTTAAGCGAATAGAGTTCTAAATCTTTAAAAGCAAGAATCACATGAAGATTTTTTTTTCTTTGTGAATACCGCACAATAGTTCCAACTGCTCCCACCCGTCTGGAGCCAGTGAGACTACGGCATCCCTTATTGGTGTTTGTTGTGAGGCTGAAGGTATAGTGGTGGGAAAAGAGACGGGGAAGGGCAGGTTAAAAGCACCTGGCTATTCTGATCTGGTCACCAAACACGGCTAAAACCATTTCAAGCTACGATTCGATTCTGAATTGTAGTCTTCCATCAGGATGATTCTGAGAGTATCTTACACTATAGAAATTGCCGAAAATGTACTACATATTATTTTTAATTTAATATGTACATAATACAAATTGATTTTACAAATTTTATTTACGATTGCTGGAATTTGAACCTGCAACCTCTGAGTTTGTAGTCCAGGATCTTAACCGCTAAACCACGGAGGCAGTCAAATTATTTGAATTATGTGAATCAATAAACAATGTATCTAGTCCTCGTTGATCAACATATAAAGCTTCCAAGCCAACTTCCTCACTAGGTTTACAAAGTAATACAATCTCTACGTCCCTCCGATGTCACTACTCGTATGTTGGATGCATTTTAGCCGCAGGCTATTCAGTGCAACGGAGCTCGCGGTGACATTACGGGATAAACTGCATTCGGAAGTTTTATAATAGCGTACTATTTTCACTGCGATGACAAATTACTGCTGCATTTTCGGATGCACATTCTCAGTTGCACGAAATGAGCCAAAAGTTATTCAATCCTAGATAAAATCCCATATCATAACCGCAAGGAAAATAAAATTTTAATGCAACTGTATTCGAGGTTTATTGCATTTAAACTTTTAATGGTGGTTTAACCATTTTTTTCACTGTTTGCAATGTTTGACCTGTGCTTAGTTTTGAATGTTAGAATAGAGTTCAAAATATGAAAAATTAGTCTAATCTTTTTTTAATTTTTAATATTATTTTTTTAGTTTTGTTAATTTTATTTAAGCAACAATTATTATTATAAAAAAAAAATTTGAACAATTTTTGGTCAAAAGTTCTGCTAGGTAATTATTTTTACGCGTGACAGCTGTTTCGTCTTCTGAGGGCATTATCAAACTGACTAGATTTGACAGTTTGATAATACACTCAGAAGACGAAACAGCTGTCACGCGTAAAAATAATTACCTAGCAGAACTTTAGACTAAAAATTGTTTTTTAAATTTTTTTTGAAATAATAATAATTATTGTTTAAATAAAATTAAGAAACCTAAAAATTAAAATGGAGTTCTACAAAATAAACTTTAAAACAATAAATTGATTAGTCTAATCTATCTTTGGTTATACAGCGCGACTTTGAAATATAAATATTATCTAATAACATGAAATATAAATTCCTGTTGAAGCAGTTGAAAAAACTTATTAATGAAACACAATAACTAAGCGACAAACGAAAATTTACAAAACAATTTCTGGAAAGCGTTTTCACATTAAATTCTTCTTAGCAGTGAATAATATTTGGTCTAATTTACATGAGTCCAGGAACTACTATTAGTTCCCTCTACCTCTATGAATAATATTTGGAGAATTATTATTATTATTTAGATATTATGTGTTCTTAAGTTCATTACGAATTTCTCCGGTTAGCTAAGTGAACAAACGACAAAACCGGTCGGTCATAAAAATTGAAATAATATTTGTGGTCTTATACAAAGTCATTTTTTGATTTTTTTAAATATTAAATAGTATTTTTAACGAAAAATTATCAGTTCTATTTTGAAATTACAATTATAATATTCACGATGGTGATTAAACCAAGATAACTATTATACGTAATCACTGTTTTTAAATATTGTTAAAAGTTTTTTCGGGATCATCTTGATATCTGTTTATTTTGCATTACGGTCAACGAATAGCGACCAAGTTTTTCGAATTATTATTGTTAATCTATTCATATTTTCTTCTAATCGTTTCATTTGTGCTCTCTGCCTTATGCTTGGTAGTAATAGCAAATTATCAAAAGGCAACAAATTTCTCATCTTCAAGACGACCTTCGATCTTCGATCCCTATGTACGAGCGCTCCACCTATTTGTGGCACACATCATTATTACATTTGAAACAATTACAAGCCCTGCTAAGCAAAGCTATTTTTGACTTATATTAAATGCACTCTGCTGGGGGGTAGAGACACTACGCAAATATGAACAGCAAAAGTCCTCTGATAAAGGGATTATGAAATGGCACCATGCTGGAATCATAAATCCATAAACTCTAAATTATGCAGCATCTCAGAAATTTGCTTAATTTTAGTTTTCAATTTTTATACTATTTACATTTTTTTATATATTATAAAAAGAAAGACTAAAATTCCCGGGTTACGAATAACCTGACAATTTAAAAAAAACTCTTAATACCATCATAGTAAGTTGAAGATGTTGCTTGTCGAATAATAGAACTTAGAGAACTTAGCTAGCAGAGGAAATCAAGCCACGACGCCTGGATGGAAATTCAAAATAATATTTTAATTTTTGAGACCGACCGGTTTCGCTTAGTCTTAGCATAATCATGGTACACAATTAAATTAAACAAATAAAAAGGCTAAGCGGAACCAGTCCGGCCTTAAAATTAAAAAAATATTCTTGGTCTTGTACAAAGTTTTTTTTTTAAATTTCTTCAAATATGTCAAACCACGAATTGCTTCCTACGAAAATATATTTGATAAAATGGTCCAGACACTCACGCTGCAAGATATACAAGAATATAATAAAAATAAAGCTTAGTCGAATCAAGACAGAAGTGACCAATAACGGATGATTTGCGGCCCGCTTTCAAGATTTGCGGGCAACATTTTCACACCCGATTTTCTCCATTTCCTCAATACGAGGGGTAGTTTCCTGAAACTCGGCAGCGAAACACCAATAAAATTGACAGAGGGGGCAAGAATCACGAGCGATAATTCATTTCCTGTGTTCAATTGAGAGGTAAGTATAAGAAAATTGCTGTTTCTAAACATAGAAATTACTCAATTGTAAAGTGACAGCTCAAGTTAGTTGATGATAAATTGAATAGAGTTCAACGAGGTAAAGTGGGGTCACCTTCGTCGAGTGTTATGAGTCACGTATCTTTTTATCAATAAAATAAATTACATTTTTCGAAGGCAAAGGAAATCTCCGCAATGCGCTCAATTTCTGAGGTATGAAAATTATTTTCTTAAATCACGTAGAATATTTAACGACCTTTTTAGATATCAGACCATGGAGGCAAAAAATGAGAACTAAATAGGAACATGTACCTACCTACATACAGTTAAATGAATAATGTATAAATAATAAATACATATAGCTTATTAGTTAAGTTATAGCTTATAGCGATTGCGAGAAAGGCGTAGTCTTAAAATGTTAAAAATCTAAGGCTGACATCAAAGAATTTTCAAATAATAATTTTTGGATAATTTGATTGTGAAAAATCATCTCAAGGGCATTGTGTAATATATTGTTGCTGGAAAGGCAAAATGGCTTAAGCGACACTTTGGTCAAAAATGAGTTAAATATGCAATTTTGATGAGTTTTTCTTCTGAATCGAATGCTCTGATGATTCTGATGTATAATATATTTACCATTTGGGGGAAGGCTTGACTCAAGCGACACAAGTTTGGGACATTTTAAAGCTTTTTGTCGTTTCAGGTAACTCTGTGAGAACATTAAGTTACCTGAGTATATTTGTTTTCAAAATCCAACCAGGTACTGAAGACTTTTACATTTTACTGTAAAACAAAAAAAAAACTTTAAAGTGCTCTGGTGTAAACTTCTCAAAATGGCGCTTCAGCTCTTTTGCCTTCCCGGCGACGATATTTTGTAAAACCAACTACCTTTTTACCAAGATTTGAAATGGCAATGGCGGTCTTGGATGGAATGAACTAGGCAGAAATAAAAAAGTTCGGCTCGGCGCAACACAGCGGAAACATGTTTCGAAATTGAGCGTTGTTTGGTAGATTGAAGTAGCCTATGCAACAATAGGAAGAAAACAGACATATGTACCGGGTTTTATTTAGAACATCTGTTTTTGGTTCATTTTTTGCACCAAAAAAGCCGGGAGGACCATAATAAAAAAAAACAACGGAAAGTTGAAAGACCACTTACAATCTGCAAAACTAACTATCTTACGCAAAAAGGGTTAAGATAAATTAAAATTTAGCTGACCTCGTACTCCTTGCTTGCCAACCTAAAGTATTACCTCCATCGTAACACAAATTATCAAAAAGAAAATACGTATATTTGATGTACAGAGAGAATCCTTATTTTTTGTACGTATGCTAATACAGAAATCCTGGATTATAGATGGAAAAAAAATTACCTATTTCCGTTTGAAATTTAAATGAATTCCACCTGAAATCAAATTATCTGATCTTTTGACTATTACTATAATTTTTTTTAACAAAGGGTTTATGTTTTATCTCCCATCTTTTTTATCAGTTGATTTTATTTTAATATTTAGTCACAAGCCATTATGATAAGTCAAAGAAATGAAATATCTTGACATTAGTTTGGATGAAAAATAATATTAGACAAATCATATTTAGAAAAGTTATGAATACATCTATGAAACGATAAGGGTTCATACCATAAATAAATATGAATCGATGGTGTGGCAAATCTTTTATTAAACTCACTTTAAAATGTTCTTAGTAATAAATAATTTTGCATTTTTAAGTTTATTATAAATTGAGTTGTTATAATTTAGTTGATTTTACAATTTAGCTTTAGATAAAGGGTCAGTTTTAGCAATTTTCTCATTACTTATAATTACAGATGACTTAGTTAAAAAGTTTAAAATCCATACAGAGTCAGAGTTAAAAAAAACACATAACCTTAAAAAGGAAAAGACAAGCACATTGGATTGTGTTAAGTACTCATTTGGTGTAAGGCCATAATCTTAATGATAATGTTTTTAATTTGATAGGATCATTTATGGATATGTTGCGTTTTAATTCAAACTTAAAGGCTTTTATTCAGCAATGGATTGAGTACCACTGATAAAAAAGAGAAAAATTAAACGGCCTAGCATGTGAAAAATGTACGATATGCGAAAGCTTCTACGTACAAATGAAGGTAAATAAGTAAAAATGCGAATGTTAGAAAGAAACAACGCGTTGTCTAGAATGAAAATAAATTGGCTGAATTCAAGGATCCTTAATTCAAAGATAACCGAATTTAAAAGAAAGTAGAAAGTCATGTATGAAAACATGAAAGCAACATGGTTAACATAGTGTACCATTGAATTTCATAGTGTTTTCATAACTTATGTGTAGAGTTTTTTTTAAATAAATTATGCCATAATTAAGGTTTAGAAAGGGGACACGGGTTCAATTCTACAGGATTAAAATATACGCTTTAAATGAGTAGAATATACATCATGGGTATGACGGGCTAAGTCACATCCGACTTCATTTGTGTGAACCTATAAGATCTGTAATTTGTACAGCTTTACTCACGACATATGTGATATGTGTTTTATACTTGAACATTGTGTTTTTGTTCACAGTTTGTAATTGATACACACATCGTCAGATAAAATATTAAGGTCCCCTTTATTCACATTTTAAAACAATAAAATATTTACTATGTCAACTATCAACCAGCGCCCTTGAGGTGATTTTTCACAAAAACGGCGCTATACAAATCGTCCAAATATTATTATTATTATTATTATCGTTTTACATGTTTCGCACGCCAGCGTATAACCTCTAAATGCAGATACTTGTGTATGTTGTCCTTTGTTGATTTGGTTTCCTTAAACCGTGTTTAACAATATTGTAATCCAAAAATAATAGCTAAAAACCATTTAGGATATTCGTAGGGAATACAGATAAAGTTTTGAATGCTTATTTTAGATGCCCAGGCAGTTTTGCGTTTCAGGTTGTAAGTCACACTGCCAATAAGCCATGATTTTATTTTATTTTGTATTTTAAATATAGATTTATAAAACAACTATTTTTCAGAAAGTACACTACAAGTAGTAATAAGTGTCACTGTAAACAGAGATTTAAAAGTAAATGTATTTATCCATTATAATGCACTCTCCGATGATGATTCAAAATGGATAATTTCAGAAAAATTAATATTGAATAGATATTTAGGAAATTTGCTGTCTATGATGAAAACGATAACAATAATAATAATAATAATAATAATAATAATAAAAAATAAAAAATAATAAAATTTTATTTCAGAAGGTATGCAGGAGTAGTGTAATGCAATACCTTCCATAATTACTAATAATAAATAGTTACAATAATAATAAAATACAAGTTGTGATACAAACAGTAATAATAATGAAAAATATAAAAAAGAAAAACATTAATTCGTAAGAAAAAATAAAGAAAATAGTGAATATCGTTTTAATCGAGTGTGCTTCAGGGTGGTCTCCAAATCATCTGCATCCATCGCTCGTTGAGAGGAGAGCTGAGCCATTCAGATGCGACGACAATGATGTTGGTTGAATTCCGTGTGCTCCCCCAGAAGCTGGCTAGTCGGTGGCAAAGTAAGGCGGGGAATGAGTGCACCCTCCCTTCGGTGAACATTGTAAAGGCACTGCAGAATCTTGGAAGTTGCCTATAGGCATTGTTATAGCAAACCCTCAACTTGTTCCATTGCGCTGTTGGGTATTGTATCCACAGCTCAGATGTAGTATGTCGTATTGGGCAGTGCAGTACGTCTTAAAAAGCAATTTTCTGACATCGTCACTACAGTGGTAGAACTGCCTTAAGAGCATTCCGGCCCGTATATTTATAGCTCTTCTTTGTCGTTCCATATCTTCAATATCGCTCAAATCTTCTGTAAGGATATGTCCCAGGTATTTAACCTGTGAGGCCACAAGCAATTTGTTACCTTCTAGCCAGATTGGCGGAATATTTTGTGGCTCTTTATTGTATTTGAATACGACGATCCCGCATTTTTGGGGTTTTACAGCAAGTTATGCGAGTTTGCGTATACTTCGCATATTTGCACAAGTCGTCTCATCGCATTAATAGAGGGTGCCATCAGCACCATATCATCCGCGCAATTGATATTATTACTTCTTTGTCCACAGATATGGCAACCGATCCTTGTGTCGTTGAGTTGTTGTATAAGGTCGTTTATGTATACAATAAATAAAGTAGGCGACATATTTTTTCCTTGCCTGACTCCGCTTTCGAGGAATAGGGGTCTAGAAGAAGCCTCTGCCCATTGAACGTAATTTTTCTGTTCACCGTACCAAATAACCAGTATATTGACTACTGCCGCTGGGACATCTCGCTTTATGAGTTTTTCCCATAATAATTGGTGAGATATGCAATCAAAAGCCTTGCTAAGATCGAGGAAACATCCATAAATGGTGGTTTTTCTTTTTTGTAGTAAGCTATTGTTTGCTTAACTCCATAGATGACCATGTCGGTAGATGAAGCGCACTTGAATCCAAATTGGTTATTCAGGGTTAATAGTTTGTCCTTTATTAGCGTGAATAAGTTTTTTTCAAAGAGTCTTGAAACCATTGTCGCCAAAGAGATCGGTCGATAATTTCCTAATACTCGTATGGATGCATCCAGTTGATTGGATTTCAGGATTGGTATAATAATGGTTTGGCTCATATGCGTCAGCATGTGTGTATGTCTCAGGAGGCTGGAGTATAGGGTGGCTAGAATAGTACAGAGCTGATCTCCTGCGTACCTTATATGCTCAATACTTATGGCGTCATACCCCGGAGTCTTACCTAGAGCGGTTTGCTTAATCGTGACTGCAACCATTTCAGGTGTGACATTCATGACGAGGTCATCATTGGCCGCAGATGAACATGCTATTGTTTCATGTTGGTTTCGTGGTATCTTCCTGATCCTCGCTTAGAGAAAAGAAGTCTCTAAATTCTTTAGCTGTGTTTTCATCCCACTGTTTTTTTCGGTTTTTTTTTGTTAAGAAAGCTAACCAATAACATGGGGTCAACTTTTTATTGGAAACCTTTATTATTATTAGTCATCGATTATCAAAATATGCATATATATTATTTTCTAAAATTTCCATCCATAAAAAAATGTATAATTTCATATCAAATTTAATGTTATTATTATTAAGCTCTGCTATTTTATGTTTTATTTTTATTTTGATAGTGGCCTTGAACACTGAAAAAGCTTGCACAATATAATAAATAATAAAACTTAATTAAAATAACATTAAATTTGTTAAAATTTTATTGTAAAACTTACAGATGAGTTCTACAAATTAAAATAGTAATATGTTCATCAGAATGAATTAAATGAACACCCCGAGCAGAACACCCTTATAGGTCAGCTACAGCAAACCCAACCTAATGTCTCTCTTATACGGCTTGTGGCAAATATTCGTTTTTTCATCCCGCTTTTTTGCTTAAGCCCGTTTTTGATTCAGTCGCCACTCGAATCTGCGCTAATCATTGGCGTGAATTATTCATTTAAATTGACGAGTACTTAGTAAAATGAAATGTTTTTAAACATTCTGACTTAACCTACCTGTAAATGATAGATATACTGTTTTTTCGTAATTGAATACAACGTGTACGATACAACACGAATGGATTTAAATGAATTTGATCTATTTTGAAATCTGCTTACATTTTTTTGGGAACGCCCCTCACCGTTAATTGAAACAAATACGTTAAATTTGGTACAACCTCTGCTGTAGTACAAAGTATACTCATTTCTTTAAAATCTGTCAATTATAAAAGGTAATTATTATGCTAAAATGAAAATAATATTTTTATTTGTCACTATATTACCGTCTACCTAGATAACTGTTTAAAAATAGATCCAAATATCAACGGGGAACCGGAACAAGAAGTAACTTCATGGAGTAGGTACCTTTTGACAAAGTAGTTAGATTTATCATCAAGTTTCCGTGCTCAAAGAAACACATAATCAATTTCCGCTGATGCTAAAATTCCCTTCGTATCGCTTTGTATTTCAAATCGTCATCAATCTTAAATTCCTTTCATACGACAGGAAAGCGAAGAAGTATAACAAAAGAGTTACATTAGAGAAAGGTACCTATCATTATTGTGAAGTAATATTAAGGGAATTCCATAAAAATAAATCAGAGAGCGGAGTACAAAGAGTTGGTACTGGGTAGTAAATTTAACAGATATATTTGACATATTTGACTACTGAAATAACTTGTATGAACTTATGATAGTTTCAAACTTCAATTAGCGTTATATAAACAGGAAAGGCAGGTCACACAGACGGAGACTTGAAACCGTGTTCCATTTAGTTCGAGGGAGGTGTGTGGTGGGAGAGAGGACAGTTGTTTGTTTCGCGAACTTCACATTTAGGCGAAATCATATTCTGGGCTTAATTAGGAGTTATTTTAATGATATTAAACACACTTTCCTGAAGAAAGTTACTACGTCAGCTTTACAAAACTCACAGCACATATACAGATTGATATGAGTTATTTTCAACGCCAACAATGGTCGTAGCTCGACCAAAGTGGTGAGATAGTAGGTAGATGATACAATATCCAACAAAGTGTCTCATCTTATTACATACATCTCTCCAGTTTAATAAATCTGTGTGACTACTTTCATTATATAAATACTTTATTATGGCAGCCAAATCTTAGGAAAAAAAAAATCAATAATCTTCAGTGAAAAGTATGAGATCGATAAAAAATCGGTTTCCAATAATATCCTACTGGCTGAATTGGTTGAAGCGTTACTCCCGGATAGAGTAGAGAATCCGAGTTTGAATCTCGGTTGTGACCATTGTCTTTTAATATGTTTGGCTTTTTTGTTTCATATTTGTGTTGTTGATTAATGATATTATTTAAATATTTAACTTTTCAACTCTTAAGACAAATTACAAGAAAGTTGTTTTTTACTGTCGAGGAATATCTTAATAATAGTTTTAAAACCAAGTTTCGTTCTTCGGCTGCCTTCGAACTGAAACACGTGTTACAGTAACCATTAATCTAATGTTTTGAAAGCTCTCTCATAATTTTCCGGTAAAAAAGGTTAATGGTTACGATAACACGCGTTAAAAGACAGACTTTGCCCTTTGACCTTTTGACTCAGGTTAGACCTAGAAAGGTGAAAACCATACAAAGCTTAAAAAATGTTTATTTAGTAGAAATGTAAAATATTCATTTTTACTTTCGGTCTACAGAGGAAGTATATTTAATAATTATTCTGAATTTTAATGAAACGTTTATGCTAAGTATATTATTTAATGAGTAATAATTAACATTTTCGTTTATCTGTTGAAGAGTTGAAATGCGTGATAACATTCAAACCAAAAATAATTTCAATCGTTAAAAAATATTCGTTATATTATATATTTTCCAAAACTGAAATTTTGAATGTCACGCTTGAAAACACTAGAATCTTATAAGCTGGAAAGGTTTTTTAATGTTAACGGCATCTCTAAAATGTAAAACTAATGATATTAAATAATTTTCAATAATATTTAAAGCGAATTCTAAAAAGTTTAAGTTAGTTTAAATTATGCTCCTGAAAAAATGCTCAGGACAAGATTCATTCGATTTTGTAAATAAAAATAGACATTTTGATAGGATTTAAATTGGTATATTAACGACTAATTTGATTTTTTTTACTAAACGCCAAAGCATAAATAACATAGGCAATACATACATCAACATATTGATTAACCTGCTAAAGCAAAAAAAAAAAGTAACTGTCAACAAAATTCTTCGATAACTAGAGTAACTAGAAAAAGTGACCTATCCGAAATAATTAACTACAAATAGTTTCCTTTGTGAGTACAAACGGGGGTGTACATTACGTACAAGAGTGTATTTTTAAAATTTGGAATTTGATGTTCAAAAAACTTCAAATAATTAAATTTATATTAATTATTGAAATAATATCAATTACCTTCAACGCAAAATAAAAACGGAAAACATAACGATCGCGACCAAGACTTGAACTCGGAACCTCTACTCTATCCGGGGGTAACGCTTCGGCCAATTGAGTCACCAAGACCTTATAAGAAACCGCCATTTTTAATCGATCTCATTCTTCGTTTGAAAATTAATATTATTTTTTTTCCAATTTTTCTTCCGATTTGACTGTCATCTTTGTATGGTATACAAAGCTCTTCCCGAGCACATATTACATACCTACCATAGATGGTGTAAATAACACAAATGTATAAATGACACAAATTCTCTATGTTGTTTCATTTTATGTCGATTTCGATAATTAATATTTAAAAAATAAGCATAAAAGCTTTAAATAAAAATTAAATTTAATTTAACAACATTAATCTTATCAAATCCCTAGTTACCAAAAGTAGTAAAGTACAATATTTGAAATATACGGTTTAACACAACAATTTTTGTTGTTGGCAGGTACACAAGTTCATAAAAATAAAATCGTTAGTTAAATGTATAACCTCTTAATGGTTAAATGGAGAGGAAACACTTTCAGAGAGAAGATGAAGAAGGTCGGGAAAAGAGATGTTGATAATAATACATGAATAAGATTAAATACACACTCTTTTTCATCTGACTGAAATTATTGAACAGTGAATAATCACTATCAATATACCTACTAGATGTTGTGCTCACTTGGCTGAGAATGAATATAAGTTGCTTTAATCCACCCATCTTAAAGGTAGGTAGGGATTTAAAAAACTATTTTTTAAAATTGATAATTTCAACTAACATCAGTTTTGAATTTGAAAAATTTAAGCTCGTACTCACAAGGCGAATTTTTCATAGTAAATAGTCAAAACGGCATAACTCGTGTGGTGTGTAATTGTTGTTTTATATTAAAATATTGAGGAATGCTTGACTGAAAGAGTTTCTTGTCTCTGTTTATTCCTTATTAATATGGATGTCATTTATAGGCCATTTTGCAGATTCAATAAAAAAAATCATATACCTGCCCCATGTCCACCACACAGCAATGTTGCCATTCCTCTGCGCCATTGGTGGGGTCTATAATGTGGCCAAGAAACTTTTTTTTTCTACAATCTGCCGAAAGAGCTGGCAACCCTACCAACCCATATTATTGCAATTTACTAGAAACATTGGAATTTTTTAACATATTTCTACATTTTTTCTTATCGCTTAGCAGTTACTCAGATAGCCAATAAAAAGTAACTCTCATATTTATCTTTCAGAAGCAGCGAGGTAATTTGACGCTTCATTGCCATTTTAAAACATGTTTTGCACCAAAAACCCTTCTAAAAATGGAATCGAAAGTGTATATCTTACGCTCTCTCTAATGAGGTGTAATCACCGAAGTATTCTAACAACGATCGGTGATGGATCATTCGATTCTACCCCTTGCGTGCTTTGCAAACTCAATTAGAAAATAATTAAGATGAATTGATTACGATCGAAGCCTAAATTACTTTCAGACGAAGTGTGTGATAGTACTCGTAACAAGGTCTAGGAAAACAGAACATGCAGAAAACAAACGCAATCAATATTATATTTATTATATTTTCGTAGAAGGTGATCACTTTGTGGTTTGACATATTTAATGAAATGAAAACATTTTAATATTTAATATTTGGATAATTTGTATAGCGCCGTTTTTGTGAAAAATCACCTAAAGGGCGCTGTACAAATCTTAATTTCTACTTAATATTAATTCTATGTTTGTATAAGACATACCATGGACATATTTAATTTTTTTATGAGTTCAAATGTTATTCTACTGTTTTTTTCATTGTTCTTTTATTTTGTTTTATATTTTGTTCTCTCTCTGTATTTATATAAAACCGCACACTTTGTATTACTGGTTTACTTTAATTTTGTACCCTGATGATGCTTAGGCTAAGTGAAACCGGCCGTTCATAAAAAAATAAAATAATATCCGTGGTCTTATACAAAGTAATTTTTTCAATTATTTATCTTATGGAGTTACCTGAAGTTCCAAGCTTGTCTCGCCTGAGTAAAGCCTTTTCCCAAATGATAAGTATATTTTAGATGGACGAAAGGTCACAAAAGTCTTCAGAATCAAACGAGAGTCAGAGCACTTGATGCAGATTTTTTTTTGGATCAAAACTGCATATTTAACTCATTTTTGACCAAAGTGTCACTTTAGCCCTTTTTCATTTCCAGCGGCGATATGCTAAACAATATTTCAAAACATGTAGGTACCAGTAATACATAATAAAAAAGACACTGAATTTATATGCACATACAGAAACTCAAATGCCTTTAAAACTATTTATTTTTACACAACGCGTCGTAATACGTAATTCGAGAAAATAATTTTCATGGAATTTCAGAGATAAGATCTTCAACCATGAGATTTTTGTATTATTAGTTGAGGTAGAATAATAGCTTGTGACGTTGATATATTATAAGTATGGAAATCTCCTCTTCGAGGCATCAGGGATGTAGTGCTTGCTGCGGGGAGGTCTGAGCAGAGGCTTCACCCCGGGGCACAATTATTTCGGTACGTGATCCGTGATATTCCCTTTTGACGGAGGTAGCTTAGGGAAAATATTATGGCCACCGTGTGTACGTCTTATTAATAATGTAAGGCGGACGTAGATTCGGAGGCATAATGTGAAGAGTACGGGGTGTCTCCGTGAAGATAATGTTTCTATACAGTCAGATACATTAACAAATTGCGGATTGTAAATGGATGAATGAAAAATACAAGAACACCTAAACAAGACTGATCGAGACCAATTTACTAAGAAATTGGGGTAACATTTTTTTTTTCGTAGAAAGCAATCACTTTGCGGTTCGACATATTTAAAGAAATTGAAAAACAACTTTGTAAAAGACCACGGATATTATTTTGATTTTTATGACCGACCGGTTTCGCTTAGCCCAAGCATCATCAGGTTACAAGATTAAACTAAACAAAAATATAAAGTGTATGGTTATATATACTTGTACATACAGTGGGAGAACACAATATAAAATAAAATAAGAGAACAGTAAGAAAACAAAAGAATAACATTTAAATTATAACAAGAGAACAGAGAGAAAGAGACAGATAATATGAAATGAAAGAGTCGAAACTAAAACTGAAAAGGTGATAAAAGAATAATGAGCTTATGTAAAATATACCTAATATTGGAATACTGGACAAATTTAACACATGACTAAGAACATGACTATTAATTTTAATAGCTTTCTTTTTTCCTAGTGCTTTTAAATTATTAAGTCTATTGCCATGACCATTTTTATGGAGAATATAAGCACCGGTCCTTTTATTATTCTTATACAAACTAATTATTTAATTTTCAGTAATTATTTTTATAATGTATATATCCTTCTCATTTCGATAAATTATTCCCTTGCATATGTTACTGCAAAAGCCTGATAATCTTTTCATTTACCTCTCAATTCTCACCTTTTGGTACAAGTTCAAAATAAGCGATGAGTATATCTGAGCCCACGGTTCTATGGTTCGAACACGATCGTGACTTTCTTAGCTAACCTAACCTCCTCATTGACTAAAATGATTGTATGAAAATAAGAAAATAACTCTTTTTTCTATATTTCCTTCCAGGATTTACCGGTAAGAACTTACCAGTTATTTTTGATATTTTACAGAACCACTTAGGTACATTAAAATCTTGTTTTCATAATATATATTATAGGTTCATTAAATCTATTAACCATGATAGTTGATACTCCATTTATTGCAAATTTTAATATATTTTTAGACACGTCACTACTTGTTGTCAAAGTTGAAATGAATTTAAATGAAATATCATTTATCATAACACAATCCATTGTACTTGTTCTATTCTTTATGCTAATTCTATTGTGCAATTTTAAATCTCCTTTATTTGTTTATTCTTTCATTCTTGACAGTTTATCTCAAAAATCTGACACAACATGGCAGTCAGCGACATGTGAAAATAACACGTTTCGTTCAATTTCAAAAGACGCAAATACGTGAGTAATAATATTCAAGGGAGAAGCAAAGCATATTTGAAGCAATCTGACAGTGGATAAGATTTATATTTTAGATATTTAAAGCGCTATTGAAGTGATATTTTTTTTTATAACTCAAGTATAACAGTTTAAGATAAGAAGAAAGTATAAATAATAATATACCATAGGATAGACCACCTTGGGATGAAATGCTAATGCATCGATTTGGCAATCTTAAAAAGGCTGGTTGTCCACAGTGTGTCTTTTAAAAAAATTGATGCATGGGTCACCTAACTGCAAACAATTATCAGAATAATCTCAGAGTAAACGGTAAAGCGGAAAATAGAGAGAGCCGAGGAAAATAGACTATGCTGATGGGTAGAATAAGAGTATTAGTGTCCGAAACATCGGTGTTCAGAGATTGTTGTGATGCTTTCCCTACTAAGAGAGGTAAAAAACTACAGAGTGTCAATTTAATATAAAAAACAACGTTGCTGGTTAAATTAGAGAAATAAAATCGTGAAATGCAAATTATTTACCATTAAAAACAATTCTGAAAAATTTTACAACATATTTAGAAACAATACCATAAATATAATTGCATTGTTTTTCTTAAGAAGAAACCTCACAAAAATTTATAATTTCTTTTAGTGTTTCATTCCTTTGAGAGTCTTCGTGAGAAGTATTCAATGAAGCTGCATCTACCTTAAAAATATTAAGATGCACACATAAATAGTTCTGTCCCTATCTCTTGAAGTACGTACAAGAGTGACGGTACATGCATTTAAATAAAATATATTTTTACACACATTTTTACACTCGCCAATTCAACGATTATCTCATAACATGTATACAAGACTAAACCTTTCTAATATCTTAACTCTTCACATTATTAGCGTTATTATATCATATATAATGCGTCACACTACTTCGGATATATACTACCTTGTCTATATGTGGGGTGTAAATGAATGTTGACTTTATTCAGATAAAACGGGTGACCCTATAAGGAGATTGAAATATATGTGTCACAAAAAGGCGCCACCCTAATTTCAATGCCGGATATATCGTCTGTCTGATAAATGTGTGAGACATGCGCGCTGAAGGGATGGGCACATTAGGGGATGATGTAAGGCTACAGCAGTGTTTGTTTATGCCACATATTATTACTTTGGTCTCAAATGTATACTGATAGATACATCAAGTTGATTATATGTAGCCAGATACTGCTGCTTTTATGAATGCTTATTTTAGTAAAGAAATAAGGTAATTTCGATACATTTAGTGGTGATTAATACACAAGTGCAAGAAAGTTAATTGCAAGAAAATGAAATAATAACATTGTTTAAGACTACAGATTTATTTATTTATTTTTTGACCGACCGGTTTCGCTTCTCCTAAGCATCATCATAAACGAAAAATATAAAGTGTGCGAGAAAACAAAATTTAAATTATAAAAAAGGAACAGAGAGAAAGAGAATGTTGTTATAATTTGAGTATTATTCTATTGTTTTCTCACTGTTCTCTTATTTTATTTTATATTGTGTTCTCCCTCTGTGTGTATATATAGCCGCACGCTTTGTATTTTTTATTCAATTGAATTCATAATCACATACAAATTTATTATTTCATTTTCATTTAATATGTCAAACTACAAAGTGATTGCTTTCTACAAAAATATAAATAAATTTCGTTACAATTCTTTTTATATAAGGATAATATTTTATCATTAATATGATACCTAAAATTTACACAATATTTCAATTCTACTCAAATTATTTTTTATAGAAAATACTACTTGAAATAGCAAGAATATTTGCAATTGTTTTAGGCTTGTGACATGTAATACCAAAGGTTAGTCAAGTGCTTACATTGCTTAGTTAGAGAAAAGCTAAATATATATCACAAATGATAACATTTTGAGAAATCTTTCACGCCGGTATAAGCGTGACTCTTCCACTATGCGATTTAAATACACTTTTGAACTAAAGTGATATATTTTCATTGAAACATTTTTTTTTCTGTTCGATTCGAGTCTATGACCAGAAAATTAACGAAAATATGCCTATATGAATGGTTTACTTACGGGAATTTATAAATGATATAATAAAAAATGTTTGTCACTTTAGTAATAAAAACTTAATCGCGTGATATATAACCCATTGGTCTGTTTTTTTAAACTGAAAAGAATCCTTGCCTTTCATGTTTATTTTGATGAAGAATTCCGACATTGATTAATTAGGTTCGTTGGAATTTTATAACAAAAGTCCGTAGGCAGCGCTTCACGGTTGGCTGAAGGCGAATGTGGGTTTCTTTTATTAGACCCCAACGTGTTTACTTAAATATTTTACTTGATGTTCTAATTCGTACTGAAACGTCCAATACCAAATTATTTAACAAGAATTTTTCAAACAATTTTTTCTGTGTTTGGAATAACAATGGACCTGAACAACTTCATAAGTAAGTAAGATACATCATATTTATACAGTGATATCAACAATATTAAGCAGCAGATGAGAATGCTAAACCTTCGGAAAAAATACTCTCTCGTCATTTTTATTAATGCAGTGCGGATGTGAAAACTACTTTGTTTTGAACTATTTGCTTGAACATGTTTACCTATGAGTTGTGTAGATATAAGGCAAGTCAAATATACACAACCGACAACAAGGGCACTACAGTGATACATTTGGAATATTATTTGGACTCCGGCGCTATTGCAGCGCTTCTAAAATGTTGGCCGAAAGTTATTTCCGAGGCATTTAACAAGTGTTTTCCTGGTTTTCCATAGTTCGAGCATAATTTCATATTATTAAAGGATTAATTAAAAATGAATAAATGATTTTCAAAAGCTAGAACGTGGTTAATGAGCCAGTATAAACAATTAAGTGCCTTCGTTTAAATCAGTGATTCCCAAAGTGGTCTATATCGCCCCCTGGGGTCGATTCCGACCTGCGAGGGGTCCACGTCAATGAAAAACAAAATTAGGGGTGCATGAGACGTAAATGGGGGTCCACGAGAGTGGATTCCATTTAGGCAGGCCGTGACCAAAATGTTGGCTTCCCGCAAATGTAATAATCCACCTCACAGATAGTACCTATGCAGGTACTTACGTAATACTCTCTTCTAATAGACATTAATTCCCTAATTATTTTAATTATAATAATTTTTTGTCGATTTGCTAGTACTTTCGGATTTCAAATCTCTACCGACTAGTCCTTTTTTTTGGCGAGTTCGACTTCAATTGAAGTGTTCATCGCGAAGGGTTTATTTCAAAGAACTAGCAGTTCCTGAAGCGTCCACAAAACTTTGAAGTTTTTCACAACGCTAAAAAAATCAAGATTAGGAGAGCAGGGGGTCTACACAAAACAGAAAAAATCGGCAAGTGGTCTGAGGGACAAAAAAGTTTGGAAACCTCTGGTTTAAATTTATATAAAAAAAAAAATTGTTGTATAATAAGTATACCATACAACCGTTTTTCTTAAAAAAACACTCCATCCATTTTATTTTTAGGATTTTCTCATTTATTAATGAAATAAACTAGTCGCTTTTTTAACTCTTTTTTATTATGTGTACAAATACAGTTTTTATTTAAAATTAACTTTTTGAAGTTTTTTTTTGTAATGTCATTTGTTATTTTATTTATTATTTGTTACCTGACGTTAGCAAATTCAGGCCCAGCGATGACACAAAGGAAGTAAATACAATTTATATTATGGTAGGAATACAATAAAAAAAAATCAACGAATTTTGCCACCATATAAATTCATTCTCGATTTATATACCCATATGTTACATGGCTGTAAGACTGTCTGTTTATTATTATAATACAAATATTTGTTGCCCATGAAAAATTACGGGATGTAATTAGACTTAAAATAAAAAATATTGTTTATATTGTGTAATTCTTCTACACTATTTAAACGCATTATGTTTAAAAAGATTCTTTTTCATAAAAGCTGTAAGATTTTTATGTTTGTCATCCAATTTGTTCAAAGGTCGTAGATCCACCCACCGGATTCTCTCCCGACTTCCCCAATATCCCCTTAGTGCCTTCGTTATTTTTACTTCATTCGTTTTTCAAGAGCTACAGTCGCCTGGCATTTTGAATGCTTATTTTGCAGGTATTGCTAAAGGTGGCGTAAGATTTTACAAAAAAACGACCAACATTTTTTATTTCATTCGAGCTTGGTACTTTAAAATTAAAAGAAAATGTATAATTCTTAAAATGAATCAAGAATTTAGTAAGTACTTAATATAACATAACACTCAACATGATATTGTTGTCAATGCCCTTTGTAGCTGCATCGACCGCTTCCATGGTCGACTGGTAAAATGCTCGACTGGTAAGATGCTCGACTGTTAAAACACTCGACTACGAATCCGAAGCTCGCGGGTTCAAACCCGGCGTGCGCAAATAACTTTTATTTGATTAATATGTGTCATAGCATATTTAATTCAGATAAAATAATATAAAGTATATTTTCGGCACGTTCCAGGGTGGTAGATATTCTAAGTATCGCCCTGGTGAAAAACCTCCATTCAGAATTGAAACGTTGCTTGAAATGGCTTTAGCCGTGTTTGGTGACCAGATCTATGTAGCCTGGTACTTCCTAATCTTCCTCTTCCCCATCTCCTTCCTCTTCCCACTACCTTCAGCCTCACAACGGGCTCTTGTGTAGTAATTACTAAAAATAAATAAAATGAGAAGCTTAATGGAAGAGCGAAAATCTCGTCGGTTTTTGGTCCAGTTTCTGCTGTTTCGAAACTCGACGAGATAAAACAAAAGTTAAGAAGGGTTATTCTTTTGCAGGTTTTTTTTCTCAATACGTAAATAAAATAAAATGCATAAACAAATTTAGTACGTTTACAAATTGTTTCAGAATAGGAGATAATTCAGAAGCATTGACCAATTTTTAAAGTCAACATCACAATACCCAAGCTTGGCAGAGTTCATAATAATAATTATTATTATTTTTATTGAAATACAGTTTTTAATAATGATTCAAAACTTTTAAACACATAAAGTTGTATTAAATTGTACAATGATAAATAAATTAGAAATTTAGATCGATACAATAGAAACAACATTTGTTTTCAATAACTATATGTTACTCGTAATAATTAATAACTACTGGTAATTAAAAACATGTTAAGATTATTATGCGTATTCATTTAATTTATATAAACTTAATTTTCGTACAAATCAGTTATAAGTTTAAGCTTTTCATAGCTTGCCTCACTGGGTAAGTCTGTGTTGAGGCAGTAACTTTTGCAGATTGTTTGAGTTATTTTGATTATGTCTATGGTTGCTGTTTATTGCAGTTTTTGAAATAATGATTGTATCTATAAATTTAAGTTGGAATAGTACATGTGAATAAATACTTATTTTTTATGTGGTTGGTTCAATCAATAACATCGAATTTCTGTAAGTGCACCGCTAAATGTTTTATCATTACTATTCATCCATATTTATAATATCGCCACTGAAAAATCAAAAGGGCTAAAGCGACACTTTAGTCAAAAATGGGTTAAATATGCAGTTTTAAAAATTCGTTTTTATGCATCGAATAATGCTCTGACTCTCGCTTGATTCTGAAGGCTTTCAGTCATCTAAAATATATTTACAACTTGGGAGAAGGCTTGACTCAAGCGACACAAGTTTGGGACTTTTTTTTAACTATTTTTAGCTTTTGAAAAAACTTACGAGCAACGGCTTCAGCAATAAAACCAATATTTACTAAACAAAACAAAAATCTGAATCAAAACATAAAATTAAATAAATTATTTAGTAGCCTGTGTATTGATTTAAGCTACCTACATGACCAATATAAAATACTGCTGTATCACTGATATACTACACTGTCTCCAATTATAAAACCTTTCCCTTTAGTAAGCTGAAAATAGTTTTTTCAAAGAATAAATGTGTCTTTCTCACATAAAATGAAATTTCTAAGCCTGAAAGATATTTCATTAAAACTTTTAACAAAATCAAGATATTTAAGCCTCAAGTTTTTGTGAAACGGGAAAGAGACCTTCTCTATGAAACTTTACTTATTGGTTTGAAGGTACCCAATGAAAGATAGGGAAATTTTGAAGACTTCATTTTTCCAAATATAAAGAGGAAAAAAGAAAATGGGACAGTCCCGTGTCATCTATAAAATACAAAAATGAAAGACAAAAAGAATTATCAGTTTACTAAAATCAGAAGCAAACACGAAACGATGCCCTAATTTGTAAGATGAAGGGTTAGATTCTGAAATATAAAATATGTACGAGTATATGGATAATCTTTAACGCACATTTGTAAATGATGTTGACTCCGCTGTTAGTGCGGCCGACCCATAAAAAACTGCGCGGGAGTGACTTAGCGAGTTTTTATGCCCAGAGGAGGTTACTTTATGCAATTGAATGGCATATTTAGAAGTTTAATGCTGAGTAAAATTACGTCCAGTTGCGTTGGTGACAGCGATTTTGTACGTTAAAGCAAAACTTTAACTCGGCGATAGCTCATGATTGGTAAAAACGGCCGTTAAATACAGGTTGAACCAAATCAAATCCATGGCTGACTTATGCTACGATATTTAAATACTAAGAATATATGATGAGTCAGGTTTATATGCAGGTTATACAAAATTTAAATAAAATACCACAAAAACCGAAACTTTCACAATAAAGCACAAACGATTCCAGTAAGCCTCCGATAGATTTGATAACAAAGGCTCATCAATGTCTGTTGCTAACTAAAACACAAGTTGATTGTCTTTGAGAGTCGTCGAAAAAGAAATAGTTACAGATTGAAAGAAATCTAAGTAAATAAAAAGGTACTTTAAAATAGATATCAAGTTTAAACAACACAACATAACAAAATTAATAGTATTCATAATCATATTGCTTACAAAAATGATCATGGCAACAGATTTAATAATTTATAAGCACTAGAAATAAAGAAAGCCATTCTAATTGAAAGTCATATTCTTAATATAATCAGGTAAATTTGTCCAGTAGTCCAATATTAGGTATATTTGCAAATGTATTTATTATTTGCTTTGTCTTTTTCAGTTCATATTATCTGTCTCTTCCTCTCTGTTCCTTTGTTATAATTTAAATGTTATTCTATAGCTTTCTCATTGTTTTTCTTATTTTATATTTTGTTTTCCTTCTGTATGTATATATAAGTTTTAGTTTAATATTGTACCCTGATGATACTTAGGCTAAGCGAAACCGATCGGTCATAAAAATTAAAATAATATTCGTAAAATTCACAAAGTTATTTTTTCATTTCTTTAAATATGTCTAACCACAAAGTGATTACATTCCACGAAAATATAAAATGAATAGTGATTCAGTACTGGTTTTTGTACCTAGACCATGAACTATGATACTGGTATGGGTAGTTTCAAACATTCGTCATAATTGACATCGTCACATTTCAATAATTAGCGCCATTTTTGTTTTTTGATATTTGAACGATCTCCGTTTAACCCAGATTGTCAGTCCGTTTCAGGTTTTGAACTGGTTACGATTAGCTGAAAATCCAAACGGGCATGTGGTTTAGAAGAGAGGCTTAGACGATTTGAACATATATAAAGGATTTAAAAAAACAGAAGGAGAATATATGCGAAAGTGAATGATAAAAGAAGTTGATGACGCCCGATGAAGAAATGTCAAAATCAAGATAATCATGTCAGTTTAACAGAGGAGTATGTATAAAACGATATATGAATGTGAATGAAGCAAGGAGTGTGTGCCAAGACAGAGTTGGGTACTAATTCATTATCTCTGCCTACCGCTGCGGTAAAAGGGCGTTATGTTTAGTTAATTAATAACATAACTCCTCAATATTATATACCCCTAATAAATATAAGCGAAACGTATTCGGTATTTAAAATAGTGATATTATATATGTAGTGGTGTTAAAATAAAGTTTATTTAATTCATAGTGCCACACCACAAAGGATTTAGTTGCTATGGAAATGTGAAAACTTTCAATTTAAATACCTACACCACTTTATTTGAGCTTTCATTTAGTTCGGTCGGAGTTTATCTGCCCCCAGGTAAGGGTCGGTTGTACTACACTTACAACTAGTTAGCTTTAAAACTCTCAAAGGCACCTACCTAATAAAGTACCTACCTTTAATGTATTTTAGCAGACATTGTTCTATATTTGAAATGGCAGATTAATTTAAAAAATCTTGGAGAACCAAGTAACATCATGAAAGAAAGATATTAAAAAAAATTACTGAAGTGAACTTTTACTGTTCAGCTTTTTTTCGAAATAATATCGTCGCCGAAATGACAAAAGGGCTGAAGCGCCATTTTGGGAAGCTTACACTAGAGAACTTTAAAAGTTTTTATTTGTTTTACAATAAAATTCATAAGTCTTCAGAACCTGGTTGAACTTGAAAAAAAAGTTGACTCGGGTAACTCAATGCTCTCACTGAGTTACCTGAAGCGACCAAAAGCTAAAAAAAAAACCAAACGTGTGTCGTTTGAGTCAAGCTTTCTCCCAAATGGTAAATATATTTTTGATGACTAAGGGCAACAAAAGTCTTCAGAATCAAACGAGAGTAGAGAATTCCATGCAGAAAAAATAACTGATCCAAACTGGATATATAACTCGTTTTAGACCATAGTGTAGTTTAAGCCCTTTTGCTTTTACGGCGACGATATGCAATGTTGAAACGACCCCCTGTTTTAAGCGTTGACTGCCAATGTTTGTATGAGGAAAACCCTGAAGCTGGATAAAGCGAAAATTAATAATTATAATAAATGAAAAAATAAGTAATAATTATGATCAATCATTGAATATGTTTTCATTAGAAAAGTGGAGGAAAGACTTCTATTTAATTTGCAATTTCAAAATAATTAATTGTATTCAATAATACGAGTCAATGAGTCACCTTCTCTGTTGCAACTCACCAGTTCAACATTCCTCGCTGTAGACTCAGAAACAATGGATTGCTGTTCCACAATCATCACTCTATTAATTATGGGTGTCATTCTCCACTGTCCAGAATTTAAGGAACCGACGGTTCCTCCTATCAGTGTGCACGTCAAGACTCTAATCTTTTTTTTTTTATAAAGGAAGCTATTATTTTTTTTAAAGACTCTAAACCCTCGAATATCCCTGCATGGTGAAGCATAGCAGAACATGCTTATTACATAAACAAAATTTATAAATATTGTACAGACCTTAAATTAGTTCAACCTGATCGTAACAGGGACAGGGTCTATCCACCCCCTTAGTTGGGGATGTAAGACAAAACATAATAAACTGGTTGTGTTCAGTTCACACCAGACTAATGTTCTAAAATGAAGAAAAATTAAATATAACAAATATTCAAACCAAATATAAACTCATTTGAAATCATTACAACAAAGAAAATAGTACAGAATTACCATAGAGACCTTGAGTAAGGTAAAAAAAGTATAAACAGCAAAATATAGCAATGAGTTGATAACATAAGAAAAAAAATAGAATAAACCAAGTAAAATGAAACATATGAAAGAAGGAATACCAAAATGCCAAAAAAAAAGACAAGGAAATAATCCCACCAGGGGTAAAAGTCCAGACCAACAACTCGAAGAAATGAATAGATTAATATATATAATTTATGACACACAATATGTCAGAGTACACTTTTTTCAACTAGTGCTTATTTTGTGAATGGTAACACTTAGCTCATGTCTGATTTGACAGATAATTAGTTTTATCCTTCCGCTGAGCGAATATGGTTGTGTATACGCTTGAACAACGCTGGGAAATATTGCGACATTACTTTGAAAATCATGGTAATGTTGCAGAATGTGTGCGAAAATTGCGTACGGTTTTTGGAAGAAGAGAAGCACCGTCAGCTCCGTATGTTCGTTATCTTGTGAAAAAGTGAAAGAAACTGGCATCCTCATCGATAAACCAAAGCGTGAAAAGCCAAAAACAGTGCGTACACCCGAGAATATCGATGCTGTGGCAGAAAGTGTGCGTGAAGCGCCATCAACATCAATTCACCGTCGTTCTCAACAATTGAACATTTCGGAGACATCATTGAGACGAATTTTGCATAAAGACCTTGGTATGACGCCATACAAAGTCCAATTGGTTCAGGAGTTGAAGCCAACTGACCATCCAATGCGTTTTCGCTTCGCTGAGTGGGCCTGCGATCGACTTACAGAAGATGCCGATTTTGCCAAAAAATCATCTTTTCGGATGAAGCTCATTTTGATCTTGGCGGGTATGTAAACAAGCAAAATTGTCGTATTTGGGGCACAGAAAACCCGCACGCATACATTGAAAAGCCGGTACACCCAAAACGAGTCACTGTTTGGTGCGGATTTTGGTCCAGAGGCATAATTGGGCCATTTTTTTCTTTGAAAATGAGCAAGGAGTGGCCGTTACAGTCAATGGCGATCGTTATCGGGCCATGTTGAACGAATTTTTGTTCACAAAAAATTGAAGAGGAGGATATTGGCAACATTTGGTTTCAACAGGACGGCGCTACGTGCCACACAGCCGAAGCTACACTCGATGTTTTGCGCCCTGTTTTTGAAGATCGCATTATCAGCCGCAGAGCTGATGTCGTTTGGCCACCTCGGAGCTGCGATTTGACACCGTTGGACTATTATTTGTGGGGTGCCCTCAAAGATAAATGTTACGCCGACAAGCCAGAGACAATTGACGCTTTAAAGGACAATATTCGTGAAGCCATTGGTGAAATACAGCTGCACACAATCGATAATGTGCTTAAAAATTGGACCGATCGTGTAGGCTACTGCATGGCCAGCCGAGGCAGCCATTTGAATGAAATTATTTTCCATTATTAACCGGAAGGATTGTACTTATAAATAAAAAAAGAAATTTGAGAAAATATTCAGTAGTTTTTTTTTTATAGCATTTTCAAAAAAAAAAGTTATTTGGCGGACCCTTTATTATATAGTTATGTTTTTGACAGCCAACATTTCTTAAAAACATACTAGCACAGTTGTATATAAAAATACTTGTAAAGAGTAATATATTTCAGTTTTCAATATCTTTTGAAAGGTTTAATGATTCTGTTCGAAAGTGATTTTTGAATATTAATTTTGAAAGCATACAGACGTAATTGAGAGTTTTAGAATAGAAGACATTTTTTAAGTTTCTGGCCTTTTCTGTTTCATATTTATGTTGAAGATTTGTGATATTATTTCAATAATTCTTTTAAGTTAATCCTAATTTCCAAATATAAAAGAAACGATAAAATGTGAATGTGAATGTAGCCGCTGTAGGTAAGTTCATGATTTATTTGTCGCATTGTTTTTATTACATTTTTATTAATATTTATTAATATTAATGATTATGAGTAATTATTAATTGTTTATATTATATTTACATTTAGTATTTAATAATGTATGTATACTACGTCTGTCTCGACACAGGATTATCCTAGTGAGACAGACATGGACTAAACCCATGTTTTTTTATATTTTAACAAGAATATTTTTTTTGTTTCTCTACCTATTGTATGTAATATCTATTCGTACGGAAATAATGGTTAAAGGGGTTTGCGCCTTAATAAAGTTTGGAAATCATTGTTATACACTAAATCTCTGTAAATATCAAGTATTTTTTGGAATACTCCATGGGGAAAATGTGATTTTTATTTCATTAAGGCCCAAAAATTAAAAAAAAAATCTATTTGCGATCAGTAACGTGTAACGAATTTCTTACAGTAAACATTAAGCCACTCACTACAGGTTATAATCTACCGTCACTGCGCTAAATGCGAAATCTGTTTGACCGACCGTAGCCCAATTATTTGTTCCTGGGCGGGTGGTACCTTTTTCCACCAGATGTTACCGATGACGTACAAAGGAATGATTCATTGTAAAGCTTCAACCACAATACAGGTTTTCGACAAATTTAAAACAAAGATTATTTTGAATTTAGAAAGTAATTTTTTTCTTAAAATATTCTAAGTAATTACTTCTTGACGTTACATGGCAACCCCTTTAAACACGGTTTAATAAATACACAATGCTACTGAGTGTACTCAACATATCCCGGTACCTACAATATGTAAAATGTACGGTAGAATATCTCTACGTGTACCCACTTTACCTCCGGTATACTCAGCTTACCGCCGGCAAATAATGGAATCATTAAAACTCGGAGCTTTTCGGGACTAAAATATAATATTTGACTTTTCGCCGTGTTCGTGAAACGAATTTAAGCGTACTTGTCCGTGTTATGGCCGACACAAGTGTGGCAGGCGCGCTTATGTTTATCTTTATGATTACTTATCCGTTAGCACTTAAAACAAAAGGACGGAAAAACAAACACTATATTGTTCGTCTCGCACGTTATGTTATTCATTCAACATGTTGCGGCGGTAATTATTATGAATGGGTAGAAACAATATTTTGCTGTTTGTAATGTTTGATGGACTCTGAACACATGAATAATGTACACGTGAATTATAAATTATGATTTATCTTTTTCTCCACAGGGTGAGCGCTCCACGACAAAGCGTAATACCTTTTTATAGATAAACATACTTAACGTATCAAAAGGTAAGGGTTATTATAGATGTAGTTATGCAGAAAGCATCCGACTCCAAAAAGATGAAACCGAGAAAAAGGCGTTTGAAAATATGTCGATACGAAAGCATTAATATAGTAAGGACCGCAAGGAAATTGAAGACCTCCTAAAAAAACACTTGAAATTCTTTACCATGGCAAACTAGAACATTGTGTTACAAATATCATCATTTAAAAAAATATATTTTACTTGTGCTCACTGTCACTTACCTCAGAACAGGTTCTTATGACCTAGTGAGGTAGGTAATGTAAAAAAAATATTGTAAGAAACAAAAAGTTAGTAAATAAAAAAATATATAATATGCGTAATCGGCATTCGTAATGGGAAAATCAGTGTTTTTTTTCTTAATGAGAATTGTTACAAATAGGTAATTTATAATCTATCAATGTGTTTATTTAAAAAAAAAGTATTCCTATGTTACCCAACATTTTTATGTCAAATTTCAATTTAAGTCAAATATTTACAATGTGCGTTAATAAAAAATAAATTACCAAAAATTTATTGCATTTGGAGCTTTAATGTTTTCATCAGATATAAATCTCGTATTTATCTATAGGAAAACACGTAAAAATCTGTTTTGGCAAATTGTGGGTTGAACGCTTTCTATATAACTACGTCCATTTATGACTCTCAAATTAATTCACACTTTAATTTTGAGCAAATCTGTGTCCTTAAAACTCTCAAACCCTGGAGTAATGAAATATCCAAAATATGTATTGTTTGTAATTATATGTATACTGTTTTCAGCTGGCAACTTTATTTCCATTATGAGTTATGGAGTTTGAAAAAAACATTTTCTTTTTTTAAAGTACGACAAGACGCCACATAAAAAAAGGCGTCGAATTAAAATTTTATCAGTAATGCTGAGGCCGTTATTACTTAGAGTTCTCCAGAATTTTGATATTTTTTTAAGAAATATTTAACATGAGCGGCATTTAAATCGATCTCATTCAACCACTTTGTTTTTTTCTGTTTTATATTTTTGTTGGGAATTATTGATATTATTTCAATAATTAAGGTAAAAATAATAAGCATAAAAGCTTCAAAGTTAATTCTAGACTTTGTAAGATGTCAAAAATCATCTGTAAAATAAAAATGGATGGTTTATCCAAGACATCATCTAGGTATACAATATGTGCTCGGGTAAAGCTTTGTTTATCGAGCAAACATGGTAGCCAAATTGGAAGAAAAATAGAAATAAATGATATTAATAATTTTCATAATAAAGAATAAGATCGATTAAAATCCCGGTTTCCTACATGTCTTGGTGGCTGAGTTGGCAGAAGCGTTACTCCCGGATAGAGTAGAGGTCTCGAGTTCGAGTTTCAGTCGCGACCGTTATATTTTTTCTGTTTCATATTGACGTTGGAGATTATTGATATTATTTCAATTATTAATATAAAAACAATAAGCATAAAAGCTTGAAAGTCAATTACAATTTACAATGTGAAATAAATTCATTATAAACGCACCATTTTGTTAATTTTCCTAAAATACTTTATATTTGAGGCAGTCTTTTATTGAATATTAATTTCTGCCACACGGTACCTGGTTACCCGGTACCTGCGCCGTGGGGTTGAATGGGTCCTCATTAAAGTTCCGGACGCCACCTGTTATGGCAACGCTTCGAGTTTGGTGGTTTTGTTTGATATTCCAGTGGAGTAATATGAAATTCGGAATAGCACGAGATAATAATTCATAAACTAAAAAAGCGCGGTGGAACGTTATTTCAATCTAAAAGTTGAACGTGTAATATATTGAAATTAAACAATAACGTGGTTTAAAACCTTGTTTTTTACTTTAAATATTATCACCCACCGCCACTGGTGTCGCTTTAAGTCTAGCTTCGTCAGGGTTATGTTAAAACCAACAAAAATATACAGAATGTCCACACACCGAGACTTGGAACTCGGAACCTCTAGGTGTTTCAATATTTGATACTAAAGACAAATAAAGAATAAGTATGCGGTTATATATACATACAGTGAGTGGTCCAATATTAGGTATATTTTCTATAAGAACTGTACTCATAGAATGTATCATTATTCTTTAATCACCTTCTCAGTTGACGTTTTGTCTCTTTCAATTCATATTGTCTGCCTTTTTTTCTTGGTTCCTTTGTTATAATTTAAATGTTATTTTATTGATTAAATAAAAACAAATTTATAACTGTATTCTACTTTTTTTATTTTTTGACTGGACCGGTTTTAGACTATAACGGCCATCTTCAGACTAGTACAGGTTGTTTTATTGTTTTCTCATATTTTTGTTGTTTTATTTTATATTTAGTTTTCCCTCTAAATGACCAAACACTTATTTTTGTTTGTTTAGTTTAATGTTGTACCCTGATGATGCTTAGGCTTAGCGAAACCGATCGGTCATAAAAAATAAAATATTATTCCTTATACAAAGTTGTTTTTTCATTTCTAAATATATTTTATTGCTAGGAGAAAAATATTTTAAACATAAAATAGAATTCCATCACAAAATAAACGCTTTTAAAACAGAACAACATTTTTTTTTTAAAACTACTAACTAAGAGTGATTGGCTGACTTACGATGACATACGTTAAATACAAATGGATGGGGAGATTAAAACGTATGAGAAGCAGCGAGAATATTTTACATTTATTTCCGGAAATCTTAAATAGGGTGGATGTTAAAAAAATATATATTATAGATACAAATTTGTATATATTTTTTTGTTTTCAGGTGAAAACGGTTGAGGGAAATTTATAAAGTTGGTGCGGGTGGAAGCGAAACATACTCGTACATCATGCATTGAACAATTTAAAAAAGTAATCTTTTAAATAATTCATAGGTTAAGGCTTGTGAATCTATGGTTTGAATAAAATGGATTGAACAATGTACAGTGGTGTATAACATCCCTAGACAGCAGACAGTACTAGACATTGCTAGACAGCGGGAAATTCCGTGATAAAGTACTTCCGCTCTAAGCGAGAAATAGGTGAACATTCACAACAGGGGTGGGAAAATATTTGCGAAGCATCGGCACAGTGGATTTAAAAGATAACGTGATGTATATGTAACGGAAATGTGTGACATACGATATAATATTTAAATGAAACATGGGTAAAACTGGAACAAAAATATATCCAAAAATGTGTTTTCGAACAGGATATTTACGTTTTTTTCCACATTGAGAGCGTATTATGTCGACGGGTGGAAAGAATATAAATTTCTGTTGAAAATACCTTCAAAAAGTACTTATAGCTTTTACACGATGTGACGTGTAGGGAAAAAATGTACTTATCTTATCAAACAATGGAAAGGTCGAAAAAGGTGGCACGAAATTAACCGGTGTTGGGCAGATATTTTAACGGCCTTCACAATTGGTGAAGTCTGTTGATGATTCATGATAAACGAATTGAGGCAACGCATTGCTGATAATTCGTGATCAAGCCTGCAAATAAACATTTCAGAATGTTGTCATTGAAAAGTCACCCCATTTTTTAAATATCAAGGAAAGTTCATATACGAGTACATGATTTAAAAAATCTTTATCTGAAACTGGACTTTCGCAATTAAATTACAACTGGAAGAAAAAATAAAATATGGTACCTCTACCTTTATACTCTGTGTAATAAAATAGAGCTTGCAATCTTTCTACGATTCAAAGAACTAAGAATACGATATACATGTTTTTGACAACTGGAAAGGTTAGTCACGTATTTGTGTGTTCTTCGATTTTTTACTTTTGAAAAAAATGGATCAAAGAATAAAATCCATGATTTGTTTTTCCACAACTCCAGGACGCTCATCGTCATTAACATCTTCTCGGCCTTCTATAAAGCCACTTATAAACACTTTTTTGAGACAAAATAGACTCGCCGAATGCCACAGTCAACATTTTAAGTGCGTCGGAGCACTTTATTCCATTTTTAACGCAAAATTTAATACATATTCTTTGATTCATTTTTTTCAAAAGTAAAAAATCGAAGAACACAAAAACGTGACTAACCTTTCCAGTTGTCAAAAACAAACCACTAATCAATTTTTTAAAAGTCAACCAGGTACTGAAGAATTTTATTGATAAACCAAAAAAACTTGTGAAAAAAGTGCTTTGGTGTAAACTTTACAAAATGGCGCTTCAGCCCTTTTGCCTTTCCAGCGAAGATATTAATAAATAAATATCGTAACTTTAAGGCAATAACTTTACTCAGAAGGATCAGAAAAAATCACGAAAAGCGAGCTTAGGAATTATAAATATTGCATAGGCTTTTTCTACTTGGAATTTCTAGGTGCACGCAATTATTTTTAGCTCGCAATGTCATTTCCATCATCAGCAATGAAATATTTTCGAAAATGTATGATTTAGTGCAACATAAATTTTATTAGCTTTACTTGTTATATTACAAGAGAATCTAATTACACGAAGCTTAAATAAATCACATAAAGGTACCGACGTTCTGATATAAATTTAAGTTATCAAATAAGATAATAAATACGACGAGAAATAGTAAATTTGTTGAGATCTTTATTAATGCGTAAATATGCCTAATTATGTAATTTGGTGAAGATCAGGAGAGAACCGCGATAATTAAACACGGATTTATGACTAATTAGAAAATGATTAAGTACGCTGTACTGGCATCATGATTATATTACATGGTAGAAGTGTGTTAATGACTTGCTCAAATAACATTATAATTTCATAGTTTCCATTATTTTCACAATGATTATTTTAACACTAGTTGTTATCCGACTTGCCAAGAAAAAATACTCCTTGCTTCCACTTATTTCAAATATATTACGGGTAGGTAGGTACTTTATAATATGGGTATGGATTTTAGAACATTATTTAAAAAAAAATGTATAATTTCTATTGGCACTGTTTCCAAAATAGAAAATTTACACTTTTTCAACATATGAAATGTTGATTAAAATTGTTATTAACTTTAAAGCATTACTGCTTATTTAAAATTAAATATTTAAATAATATTAATAATCTAAAACACATATATGAAAAAAATGATCGTGACCGAGAGCAAAAGATGGCAGCCTAAAATCGGAAGAAATTCAAATTTTAAATAATCTTCAATATTAGTATAAGATCGTTTAAAATGCCGCTTTCTAATGAGGTCTTGATGGCTTAGTTGGCAGAGTGTTACTCCCAGATAGAATAGAGGTTCCGAGTTCGCGTCTCGGTCATGACCATTGTTCTTTTTAGTTAATGACTTTTCTTATGTTTCATATTTGTGTTTAAGAATATTAATATTACTTAACTTATTTATTGTTAATTATTGATCACCATTACGTTCTAGCGGAAAAGATTGAAAAAATCGTTTAGGAAACTTCTAGTATTAGGAGTCATAAATATAGTATATTGCTAATGTTACTTCATTTTTTTTTTAAATCAAATGGTTTTGTTCGCTGTTCGTACAGTCAAAACGAATTATAAAAAAATCTTAATGCATTGAAGAAAACAAATGTACATTCACCGTGAACTTCCACACAAAACGATTTTAAGTTTTACAAAAAAAGTACGACAAACACAACATAAAATTGTAGAAAAAAAACGAAGAAATAAAAGTGAGGGCACATCCTGCTTAACAGTTTAGAGAAGCAATTTTAATAAAATCTAATGAATGTAAGTGAATGTCACTTTTTTTATATGGAATACTAGAGACAAAAGCTACGCCATTATTTTCTAATATGATACTGATATCATTTTTTTTTAAAGAAGAGTTACAAAATAATATATTTTACAAAACCACAAAAAAATAAGTAAATGCAAAAAAAGTTTTCTGGAAGGCAATTTCTAGTCTCACTCCTTTGTAGGGCGTTATATGAAATACTAAGCCCAGAGTGGAAATAAAATCACCGAAAGATAAACCTGGCTTTACCAAAAGGATTCTATATGCAGTCTTGTTGCATTTTCTGTGAAATTTCCGTGCACCGGTGTAACACCAATCCGAAATTTTCATTCACTGAATAGAAAATCCCCGGAAGTATTATTTATACCGATTTGAAGGAAAGGGGCTACCGCTAATTTTGATCTTTTGTCTTCCAGCCCTCAGACAGCCTCATTAAATTGATCATCTGTTCAAGGCCTGCATATTCGAGTGGTAATTCGCTCGACTACAAATCCAAATGCCGCGGGTTTGAACCCGGCGTGCGCAAATAAATTTAATTGAATTAATATGTGTCATTAAACATTTAATTAATAAAAAAAATATCTATACTATATTTTCGGCACGTCCCAGATTGGTTGATACTCTAAGTATCGCCCTGGTGATAGATCACCATTCAAAATTGAAACATTGCTTGAAATGGCTTTAGCCGTATTTGGTGACCACATCTAAATAACCTGGTACTTCCTAAACTACCTCTTTTCCATCTCCTTCCCTTCCTCACCACCTCAAACCTCACAACATACCCCGATTGGGGATGCTATAGTGTCATTGACTCTAGATGGTTGGGAGCAGTTGGGACTCTTGTGCGGTATTCACTATGACAACAACAAAAAGTAAATAATAACCGGTGAGATAGAAAATCAACAAATATAAATTATGAAATAAAATAAACAAGAGACGATTAGTTTAAAATACAAGAGTATCTGATGTATATATAAAAAAAAAACCTTAAGAGTCTGGAATGGAGAATGAAATTTGAATAATTCACTATCGACTAGTAACATCAGCCGAAGAAGAATGCTACGAGTACCTACGCTGAATAAAACAGTGATTGGAGCGATAGGATTGAAAGATAAATAAAGAATTTCGATATTTGAAAGATTTGTCAATTTTCAGCAGAAGTAAATAAAAATTAAACTTAATTCGGGCACACGGACACACCCATAACACACTTCTATCAATTTATCTGATCAGTGTTTTCGGCGGACAGTCGCAGTAGAATGTAATTAGAATTCCAGCTGCATATTCATGCAGTCCTGGCCAAGTCACCGGTCACCGGTCACCAGTCAAGTGGAGTTTAAGCAGCGATGAAGTTAGCCTTCCAGGTAGCCGTGTGAGTACTTATCCGCCTACTTCAGGTGCATGGGAATTAATCACACACACTCTCCCATAACTATCCTACAACGAACCAATAGTAGAATCGAAGGTTACTGATTGTTTTTTGACCGAGTTTGTACATAATTTCAAAGATTTGAAAATTATACATTATGCACTGGTTATGTCTGCCGTATGGCTATACAAGGATAGTTCTACGAATATTTAAATAACCCAAGGATAGGTTCCTCGAGTTTTTATAATGTTATTTAATAAATTTTATACAAGGGCAATTTTGGCCGTATGTAGGGTACGTGCGCACTGTTTGGCACGTTCTTGCTTACAGTAGCGGGGTTGTTTATATTGTCGCCTTCTAGCCTAATATTCGAGGTATCCGCTCGGCAAGCGAAGATTCCGAGTTCGTATCTTGGTCACATCGATAAATCTTTACAAATTTCCATATGTTTATTGTTAGAATATCATTTATATCGTATTAATGTTTAACAATGGATTGATAAAAATATTTTTAAAACATTGAACAGTAGTCCCTAGAAATATTATAAATACTGATTTATACGAGAATAGTTATCGTCAAATGGACGTAGTTATGCAGAAACTATACAACTCCAAAAAGATGAAACCGAGAAAAAAGGTGTTTGAAAATATGAGGATACAAAAGCTTTTATATGCGTAATCGGCATTTCTCAGTTAAAATTAGTGTTTTTTTTAAATGAAAATTATTATAAATAGGTAATTTATAATCTATCAATGTATCTTTGAAACAAAACATGTATTTTCTATGTTATCCTACAATTTAACGTTTTAAAACTTAATTTAAATCAAATATCTACAATGCGCGTTACTAAAAAAATGAATCACCAAAAATCTATTGCATTTAGAGCTTAGATGTTTTCAGTAGATAGAAATCTCGTATTCATCTACAGGAAAACAAGTAAAATTTAGTTTTAAAAAATTGTGGGTTAAACACTTTCTGCATAACTACGTCCAATTGACGTAATACCTCTCGACTCGTAGGCGTCAGTGCGTAGTGCAATGAAATCGAATATTTGTCAAAGCAAAAATTTCGATATTTGAAAATGATTGATCATTTTTCTAAACATCTCAGATCATGTTATAGAACGATATACTCGTATACGAGTATATAAACGTCATATTATAAAACTTCTAAGGGAAATCATTAACACAACACGTTTTAAATATTTATCAATAACCACTGATATTCAATGCCACGGATTAACAGCTTTCGGTATTTATTGCTTTAAGGAAAAAAGGTTGATCTTATAAGTGTCGTTTACTTTTAAGATTTAATGGCGCCTTACAAATCAAAATAATATAAAATAATTGGAAAAATATTCTCCTTAGAACTACATAAATATTTTAAAGCACCCCTTAAATTCTTTAAATCTTTTTACTAAGGGATATATGGAAGTGGCGGCTCGTGACTTTTGTGTGTGCTAGAGTGCTAAGATTGAAAGGAAACGTCATTATTGATGCTGTTGTAGCCGAAAATATTTTTTACTTTTTTCTTAAAATTTTCATTTTTTGTGTGAACATTTTTCAGCAAGCCTGTGCACCACCAAAACTGAAAAATCTTGAAAATCTTCATACACAAAATTAAAATTTTGAAAAAAAATTAAAACCATTTTCGACTACAACAACATCAATAACGTCGTATTTTTTCAATCTCAACACTCTACCACATTAAAAAACGAGCCGCCACTGATATATGGTACAATAATTTTTTTTTTAAATAAAGTGATGTTTAGTGTTTAGTTAATAGTTATGCTTTAGTTTGCAATACGAACATAATTGATTGAAACAAAAAACTAACAGGCGTACAAAAGAATAACTAACGAATGACCGATGTGGCTATTGATTATTATTCCCACGATTTCTTTAGCACTGGTGGCCAGAATAATCTAAATTAGCCTCGTCACTGACTACGGTATTAAGTTGAACTTGAAGTACTTTTTGACGCGATATTTTCTCAATAAATGAATTGATACAGAGCTGTTTTGTTCACATATGACTTCTGACAACGTATAAGAAAGGGCCCTCTGCGAACATTGTACAAATCGAATATGGTTCGTTTCTGAGACCTTTGATTTCGTGGCAGGATACAAAGGAGTCGTTCGTTATCTGTTTCATAGTTCACAAACCTGATCCTTTTCCAAATCCTTTTCCCTGATTCTTTTACTAGAAATTCAGAAGCGCTTTAAGTTTTGATAAATAATGTGCATTCGTGGTTAAACCCGGCGAATGCATCCGGTGCCCCGACTCACCAGAGGCTGCATCGAGTGAAATCATTCAAACGGAAAGATGAAAGGAAGCAAAGCAAAGCAGGAGCTTGAAGGATGCTGCGCACACGTACGCCACAATGTAATGCTTTGTAATAATACGCTGTGTTCGCCAAGAAAAGGCGCTCTGAGAAATGGTGTACATTTACCAGATTTAAACCATTTTTTTGTGAATATTTGAATTCTAATAAAATAATAAATAAACTGTGATAATACGACCGTAACATTTATTCAAATAGTCAATTTCATAGAAAAGACTTACGGTAAGGCTATTTGTGTTAAATTTGTATTTTTTTTACAGACGTTCGATCTATGAATGCGTTTTTCTTTAATTTAAAAAAAATGAATAAATTAATTATAGCGTTGTTATTTTTTTTTGAATCTATCTTTTTATTAGTATTATTAGGGTGAACACATTTGTGTAAATACCACACCAGCTAAAATTGTGGATAAATTGTCTCTCACAACGAGTGCAATCCTGCGTTTTTTTCAATTTTTAAGTTTTTCTTTGTGCTGGCTACCAAGAACAAGACTTTTAAATAAAATAAATAATGAATTTGTGTATAATATGAATTAAAAAGTTCATCAAAATCACAATCATTGGATCTGAAAAATCACGAGTGAGTACTTGCACGTTCAGCTAACATAGATATATATATATATATATATATATATATATATATATATATATATATATATATATATATATATATATATATATATATATATATATATAATATCACGTTTCAATACAATACAACACTATTATACAAAACAATCACTTGGAATGTTTTATTTCATTTAAAAAAGCTGAAAATGTTAAGGGTTTTGAGACAGCATAAAAAATAAGTAATTTTTCGTTATTGGTATTAGTTACTGTCCGAATAAAGCATTTTCTTTAATGAAAGAATAACATTTACATCTAATTAAATAATAATACCAAAATTACATGAAAAACATCGGCAAGTAGAGACATTCAATTAAGTATGCGAAGACAGAATTGATAGAGCTGTACTAGCAAAGGAATATAGATGGTTCCATCTTGTTCCTACCTTGTCTGGAGACCACTTTAGATAACGAACTCTTAATTGAGTTTCACAAATAACAAGCAAGGTACCTAATTTGAAGATCTGATGGAAATTGCGGATCGCTGAAACGCCGGCTCAACATTCATTGAAAACTTTTAATTTAAAACAGCTAGTTGAACATTTGTTAAATAAATAATTGAACTTGTTGATGGCCAGGTGGGAAGGACGGTCGCAAAGCAGTCATTCAAAACTCTTTTTTCCATACTTACTTTTAGCGCAAAGGTCTATTCTATTATTCTTTAGGGCTTTTAGATTCTTAAAAAAAGGGAATCTAGTAGTGAGTACGCTGACTATTCAACATTGAAAATCTTTCACTATAAATGCTTTTTAACAGAGAATACAAATTTATTTCTGTTCGCACATTTGCCCACATCATTAAAAATATAATATTCCGACTCGATCAACTCTTTACGAGAGGAAGTGTCATTGACACGGCTGAGGAAATCGAGGATTGTATTCGAAATTGATGCTTAATCTCTTGTTTGTGCTACGAGAGAACATTTTATTGAAATTACACAAAGCAACGGTTTGTCCGGATTACCGCAAGGACATCTCTAATACTGCGAAACAAGGGAAATAATACTTTAAAAGAGCCAGAGATAAAAGCAAAACCAGAAATAATTTGCACAAGGTAGATCGCATGTCAGTAGATAATATTCGGTGAGATAGAAAATCAAGTAACAAATATAAGTTTATGAAATAAAACAATGAAAGACGATTTGTAGAAAATACAAGAGTATCTGATTTATATATAACAAAAACCTTGGGAGTCTGGAATGGAGAATACAATTTGAATAATTCACTATCGACTGTAGTAACATAAGCCGACGAAGAATGCTACCTACGCTGAATAAAACAGTGCTTGAAGCGAAAGGATTGAAAGATAAATGGGAAACTAAACCCGCATGCTAACAAGTACATCAGATCTGCTTGTGCAATATATGCAAAACTCAACAGAGTCAAACCCGAACAAAGTAAATACAGCGATTGCCAGAAATGAACAAATGGTTTTTCTTTCAGTGCATTTTTTTATTTTTATTTCATCTACACCACACGAGAATAGTGTATCTAAGAATAATAGTTTGCAGAAAATATTTTCTAAATTCCGGTTGAGAGTTGAGTTGAAAAATTATAATTTAAATTGTATATGAAGAAAATATTTTGTTTGATTTGATTTGAAAAATCTGCGTGTCTAAACCCTTCAATAGCTTTGATTTCCGACAAAAGATTTTTTTTAAGCTTCACCCTCCTACAAAAGTTTGATTTCTGTAGCTTTTTAATAAAATATACATATATATATATGAATAAGAATTTTTAAAAATAATTTACATAGTTAGATACACGACGATTTTAATTGATGGTGATAATATTCCACTGGATAGTATTCAGAACAAAATTATTAGCACGCGTACAATATTCTATTCGTTTTGTACCAATGGAGCCAGAGAATTTTTTTTTTTTTTATCTTTCTTAAGCGTTGGATTATTTTATTGCCGAAAAGTATTCAAACATAAAATCGTTGTGCAAGTATAATATATCATTCCTCTCCGACATAGATTGAGGAAATAGGAAACATAACATTTAAAACATTTAGTCTCCCCAAAATATACATTGACAGACTTCAATAGGTTTTCAATGCTGCAGCAAGGCTGATAACTGGAATTTGAAATATTCCCATGTATCGCAACATCATAAGAACCTTCATCGGCTTAAATATCCTGAACGGATCCAATTCAAACTATGCTGGATAATTTTTAAGTCGAAACATGACATGGCACCGCCTTACTTGTCGGAACTGTGCATTATAAGCGATACTGATACGAGACGAGTAACTCCTCGATCAGCATCACGGCCATAGATAAACTCACAGTACCTAAACGCAATCCCAACACCGATTTCGGAGACGGAGCTTTTGCCGTAGCAGGCCCCACAGCTTGGAATAACCTCCCTTCACATTTGCGAAAGATCGGCAGCTCAACTGAGTTCAGAGCAAAATCAAAGACTCACCCTTTTAAATTATCATACCCACAATAACGTCAATTTGTTTCACTAGAGTTTTGATCACTCAGTCTGAGTGCTATACGAGTACATAAATTATATATATAGTTTACTATTACTTACTACACTTTTTCTACCCTCCTAAGTCCGACAGCACGGGCAACAACCATTATATACATATATATTTGTTATTTGTAGGTCACTAGTAAGTATTTAGCATAAGTTAATATTAAGTCTTAGTTTAAATATTATGTTAATTATATTGTAAAGCACCCTTGAGGTGATATTTCTATCACGAAAACAGCGCTATATAAATCGGGTAATTATTATTATAAACTCGTTTATAAGAGAAGCTTGTTTTTGATCCATAGAGTTGACATTTACGTAGTTAATTATTCTATAGACATCCCTCTATAAGTTATATATAATAAATGATTGATGTTTTCTTGCTGAATCATCTTCAAATTAATGGATTAATGACACAAATTCGATAAGTAATTAGTTCTCGATATGAAATTTAGACGTGAATAAATGAAATACTGATGGTGGTATTTTTTGTTCATTAAAAGCATTAAGAATTTCACAAGAAAACTTTTAGGGTGTTTTCTCGTGAAATTCTCCAGTAATCTGAATTTTTTGAGAATTTACAAAGTGTTTTCAACAAAATGCCAATTTTTTCAGAAATTTATCCATACGTCACCCGTTTTGGAATAATTTAAACGAATTCAAAAATCCAAAACCAAAAATTTTCGTTTCACCTTTCGTCGTTACCATAAATAAATAATTCGGCAAAATAGTGAATTTTAAACGAAGGTACGAGTTTTTTCAGCCTTTTAACCTTCTGGCGAACCTTATGTTGTACTCGTACAAGTATATAAGTAATCTTCATTCTGCAAAGTAACTCGCTGGAGAAAAGCTTACCGGCTGAAGGCACATAGGAGTTGAGCTGAGCTTTTGCACGGGAACTTACCTGAAAATAAAGAAAAGAAAAATTGAAAGATGATTAACTACTAGAATTAGTATTAACATGAATTCGATAGAAAATGAAACAGTATGTTGGAAGAAAACTGTACCTGTTCTTGAAAAAAAGTATTTTTAGTAGGGTTTATATATTTCCTTCTTTATTATTCTTTCTCTTCGTTCGGACAACTTCTGAGCAATTAAAGATTTGATAATTGTAACAAAAACATGCCCAAATCAACCCAAAAAGATATTTATTAAGAGTCACTTAACAGCTTATTTAATTATTTGATATTCTCGTAGAAAGCAATCACTTTGTGGTTTGACATATTTAAAGAAATGAAAAAAATAACTTTGTACCAGAAAAATGATCATGGCATTAGATTAAATAATTTAAAAGCACTACAAACAAAAAAACCATTAAAATGAATAGTCACATTCTTAATGAGGTATATTTGTCCAGTAGTCTAATATTAGGTATCCTATTAACGCATAAGATTTATAATTATTATTTAATCACCTTCTCAGTTGACGTTTTGTCTCTTTCAATTCATATTATCTTTCTCTTTCTCTCTGTTAGTTTTGTATAATTTAAATCTAATAATATTGTTTTGTTATTTTATTTTATAATTTGTTCCTTCTCTGCATGTATATGTAATCGTAAACTTTGTATTTTTTGTTTAGCTTAATTTTGCACCCTGCTCAGGCTAAGCGAAACCGGTCGGTCATAAAAATAAAAATAAAATTCGTGGTCTTAAACAAAGTTATTTATTTCATATCTTTATAATTATTTGACTTATATCTTTCTGGGGTCGAACCCACACCCAAAAATGTTTGACTGTATTAAGGTTGCATTTGCGAATTCCCGAAATATACCCTCTCTTTTGATATTAAACGTCAAAACATTACACGACGATCGAGTAGACAGTTGAAGAGCTGGATACGAAGAGAAAAAAAGGTGACTATTCGATCTGGTTTTACAGAAAGATTTATAAATAGAAAATACCCTTTTCACTGGAACGGAATACTAAAGTGATTACCAAATTTCTTTCATAACGAAAAAGGCCTTTGACTATTGGTAAAAGTTGTTGTTTGTACATAATTGTGTTAACATAGAAAGAATTTAGCATTATTTACTAGAAAGTGTGCAATAACAGATTTTAACGATATATCAAATACGTCTTGAACAAAAAACGTAACATAAACACACATAATGCACATCGTATTTAATTCAATCCGCATGGCTTAAGTGAACTTTGTCATATCAAAATAAACAGAAATAGCTGTGTTAAATATTTCAAGCATGGCCCTGGTGAAAGATCACGATTCAAAATCGAAACGTTACTTGAATTGACAATACCTGTATTTAGTAGCCAGATCTGAGTTGCTAAGTACTTGCCAAATAAAGTTGAATTGCTAACCGATAATAGGAATTGCAAACGTTCGTCAATCCCCTCATGGAGGTGATAGCGCGAACCACGAACATTGAACAAAGCAGCTGATGTATTTCAACTATTGTTTGAATTGAATTATTTAGGATGAATTTACTGTCGATGGACGAATGCATCGAAGTATTTTCTCGGTGCACGCGTTATGAATAGTAAAAGTACGTGGTGTAAATCGGTTTTCATTTAACGGAAAGAACGTATACGAAAAGTAAAATAAAATGGTTCTAAAAACCAGTAGAAATTGAATATGTCGAACACTAATGAGAATTTTTTATGAGTTTACAGGAAATATACCTAATATTGGACTATTCATTTAAATGGTTTTCTTTATTTATAGTGCTTCTAAATTATGTAATCTGTTGCCTTGACCATTTTATTTTATTATTAGGAATATTTCCTGTAAACCCATAAAGAGATATCATTATTCTTCTCAGTTGTCGTTTTGCCTCTTTCATTTCATATTGTCTGTCTTTTTCTCTCTGTTCCTTTGTTATAATTTTGAATGATATTCTATTGTTTGTTCTCTTATTTTATTTTGTGTTCTCCCTTTGTGTTTATATACTCGTATAACCGCATACTTTGTATTTATGTTTAGTTTAATTTTATACCTCGATGAGTGCTTAGGCTAAGCGAAACCGGTCGGTCATAAAAGTTAAAATAAAATTTGTGGTTTAATACAAAGTAATTATTTCTATTAATTGAATATGATCATACCACAAAGTGATTGCTTCCTATGAGAATATTAAAAAAAATGTATTCGTATCAGAACATTATTTATATATTCAACCTTCATTAATACAGGCCTGTAAAAGCCGTGTTCACTGCCCCTGTTAAGATGTTTCGGGGAAAATGCTACCATAACGACCCTTGTGAACGCTTTTACCTCGGTCTTATTGCGTGGTTGAGTTATTATATTTCTACAACCTTTCCATCAAATATTTCCGCATAGAGCAGTGACGTTTGGCGACATTACGACGATTTTGACGTTGGACTTCACTGGAACTACACCCTATGGACAGTACCACCTCAGACCGTCCCATAAAATACGTCTAATGGTAAAACTTATGGAAACATCTAGATTTGTTTTCTTCAATAACACCATCTTGACAAATACCGATGAATTCATTTCCTGATATAACTTTACTACACTTCTTCAATAGCGTTTTTTATTTAATGCATTTCAAAAATAGCATCGAAAATGCATCTGAAATATTTATTTCACGGCAAAGTTCGTGCTTCGCGTATTCTTTACTTGTAGGATAAATTGAACATGTTTAAAGTGGCTGTACTCTCTGTTGTAGAGAATGCAATTTCACACGTTCTGCTTGTGAGAAGGGTGCATACACTGTTCTTGTATCTGCTAGATAAGTAAACATATTGCATTTTAAAGCCACTTCGAGTGTGAACGTTTTCCGTGATTGTATTTCCCTATAACTCTTCTATAATAAGATAAAATAACGTACAAACATTTTCATACACAACTCGGCTGTCAGATGCTGAAAGTTTTCCTATTACAAGATGGCAAAAAAACATATGTGAAGAAAAATAGCAATAAAAAGTGGATAAGCGAGGAACGTCTCAATAAAGCTGGCGCTCAAATGAAAAAAATCTTTCCGTGTTTACAAATAGTATGCTAAAGCGACATTTCAAATATTTTCGTAGAAATAAATAATTTTGTGGTTAGACATATTTAATGAAATGAAAAAATGACTTTGGATAAGACCACAGATTTAATTTTACTTAAGCATCATCAGGGTATCACGGTTTTTCAAAATTCGCCAATAATTTCATTAAAAAAGATTATACCTTCAATAAAAGTACCAGTGCTCATATTCTCCACAAAAAATGGTCATGGTAACAGATTAAATAATTTAGAAGCACTAGAAATAAAGAAAGTCATTAAAATTAGTAGTCATATTCTTAATAATCAGTTAAATTTTTACAGTAGTCCAGTATTAAGTATATTTTCTATAAAATCACAAAATTTCTCATTATGACTTCATCACCTTCTTAGTTGACGTTCGGCCTCTTTCAATTCATATTATCTGTCTCTTTCTCTCTTTTCCTTTGTTATAATTTAAATGTTATCCTTTTGTTTTCTCACTGTTCTCTTATTTTATTTAAATTGCTTTCTCCCTTTGTATATGACCGCACATTTTTGATTAGTTTAATTTTGTACCTCGATGATGTTAAGGCTAAGCGAAACCGTTCGACCATATAAAATAAAATAAAATCTGTGGTCTTTTGCAAAGTTATTTTTTCATTTGATTAGACATTTAAAATTTGTTAGATTGGTTTTTCGGTAAAAGTGGTTTGTAGGCGAATGCTCTAGACGTTTTTATCTTGAGACTTCAGAGCTGCTTGGTTATTCGCGGCATTCACCCATTCTTGTAAAATTGGAGTCCTAACTTCGTAAATCACAGGATAACGAAGCAGTCCTTCTAAAGCCTTCTGGCTCCTCGAGTGCATGTATCGCGTTTTGACTTGATAATAGTTTACGGAACTTTGCCCTGAAGTTAAAATGAATTCGTGGAAGTTCGTTAATATGATAAGAGGGCTTCATGTGCAATTAATAACTCTAACTTACAAACAAGTAATCAATATTAAGTATAATGATTGTTGCTTGGTCATAGCGTGTGTGGTCATAGAGTTTTACAAAGTTAATTTTTTGAAAATATTTTTCGACGCCATATTTATTATATAATATATCGTCGCTGGAAAGGCAAAAGGCTTAAGCAACATTTTGGTCAAAAATGAGTTAAATAACCAGTTTTGATGAAAAACAAATTTCTGCTTCGAATGTTCGACTCCCGTTTGATTTTTAGAAGACTTTTGTGGCCGTTCAGCCATCTAAAATATATTTTCCATTTGGGAGGCTTGACTCAAGCGATAAATGTTCAGACTTTTTTAGCTCTTGGTAGCTTTAGGTAACTCAATGAAAGCTTTGGGTTACCTTAATCAACATTTTTTTTATCAAAATACTACAATCTAAAATATATTTTACATTTAGGAAAAAAAAACGTTTTAACCCTACGAACAAATGGATCTAGCGATTATTATTATTTATTACGAATACTCTCCTTTATAAGGGTGCACAATTTCATTTCACGATCATTAAAAAATAAATGATATCTCCCTAGACCTAAAAGTTAGATGTTGACTTCAGAATATTTGAGTTCAGCTATTCACTTAAAAGTTCAATTTGATTCCGCAGTATTTGGCTTTTGACCCTAAACCGAAAACCGACGAAGAAATTAATTTAGAAATATCATCACTTCATTTAAAGGCTGAAATAAAACAGTTTAGCATCGGATCAAGAGTTTCGGGTTCGATTTGAATATTTTGTAATTAAAATCTAGTAAAATATTTGATTAAAGTACAGACCATTCAAATTTTGAGTGCTTTGAAAAGCAAGCCTTAGAATATTTTAAAGTGAAAAACGATATCACTTGAGATAAAAACATTTACGTCCGGTTTAAAATGTTATACTAAATGTTTTTGGCAGATACATAATAGGTCTTGCCAAAAAAATAATTCTGTTCAAAATTACAAAAATAAACGTCGATTGTCGATATGTCTTATTCACCATTAATTATTGTTCATCACAAAATAAAATAGAACAAAGAAATTAAAAATTAACTTTCTAAAAGACCACGGATATTATTTTGAATTTTATGACCGGCCGGTTTCGCTTAGCCTAAGCATCATCAGGGTACAAAATTAAACTTAACAAAAAAATACAAAGTGTGCGATTATACATTATACATACAGGGAAAACAAAATATAAAATAAAATGACAGAACAGTGAGAAAACAATACAATAATATTTAAATTATAAACAAAAGAACAGAGAGAAAGAGACAGATAATATGAATTGAAAGAGACAAAACCTAAGATGAGAAGGTGATGCTTAAACAAAGCGAAACCGGTTGGTCATGAAAATTTAAATAACATCCGTAGTCTTATACAAAGTTATTTTTTTCATTTCTTTAAATATGTTAAATAAAGTGATTGCTCTCTATGAAAATATAAAATAATACATTGAGTGTGTGAATTTAGTAGGTTTTCACCAGGGCAATACTACAAAATGGATCTTACACAAAATAAACATACTCGTACATTATATTTGCAATCGTTTAATAAATTATATAAGAGTGCCTTTGAAATTTCAATAGATAACCCTCTTAGTATGTTTTACTATGTAGGAATAAATGTACGTTTTTATTTTTTCATTTTTTTTATGGGTTGCTTACGGCCATTGAAATTAGAAATTTAATTTCAATAGCCTATTTATTAGTAATTATTTATCAAAATTAACTACACAATTGAACTAACACAATAAAGATATGGTACTAATTCAATATTTTTGGTAAAATATAATTTAAAAAAAGAGACATAAAATTATATTGTAGGGACAGCCAATTTTTGTATTGGGAAATTTCAGTGTAAATTTTTTCACCAACATCAAGTGCTGTATTTTTTTCGTTTATTGCATAGAATTCGTTAATTAATTATTGGCTGTACGCTTTTCCTAGAACCCTTAGAGAATCCCTACGGAATTCTGATGAAATGGTTGTAACAGTAGAAATTGTTGGCCAAACCAAAAGCCTTAAGGGGTTTTTAAACATTAAGTCATAAGCTTTCAGGCATGGAGAATAGTTTAAGGCATCTTAAATCAAACTTTATTTACACCCTTAAAATAAACTAAATTAAAAGATGCTAGAGAACTTGTATAATTATGGTTTGGTCTATTTTATAAATTAAAAGTTTGGGTGGTGACCAAATCTTGAAACAAATCTTAGGTACTCGTAGCTTCGGTTCAGCAAACACTTTTACCATTTCAGGAACATCACCAGGAGTCAGAAGGAGAGTGTGAAAACTTGATGCCGACGATGATAAAACAGAAAAAAGCACATACCACACTTGACGTTGGTGAAACAATGTAGATGGAAATCTCCACTTACAAAAACTGTATTCTTTTAAAATAATGTTGTGTCTTTTTATGAAATAATGTTTTACCAAAATCATTGGAACTTGATATGTACATTGTGTTTGTCCAGCTGTATAGTATTGTGATACGTTCTTACTTACGTTTTTATTTTATTTACTTCTTTATTTTATTTCAAATTTAAATGACCGGCTATCCTCACAAACTGTTATATTATAAGGTGTTCCGTTGAAATTCAAAAAGTGTTATTCAAGAAGTGTATCCCAATATAAATAATATTGTAAATTATATAAATTTTATCGACCTCGCTTATCTTCGAATTCTGCTAGAGGCTTCGTGATCACTGGCTTATTGCCATTGCATGTTGGCATAGTCATTATCCAGACAGAAAATAATAGCTGAATGAATAAGGGTATTTCATTTTTCAGATAAATAATTAACATACAGTTTTTGCTGGTCTTCAATATTGAAAGAGAATTTTTTTTGTTGATTTTATGGATTTTTTCGTAATCCTCTGCTAACTAGCTGGGGCTTATAAAAATGCCCCTCTAATGTATATCTAACTAGTGCTACGGCTCATTAGGCCTTATTACTATCACCATATGATGGTTGCATTTAATTGACTGAATTTAAGTTTACATTAGTGAGTTCTTAGGGAAAAGGTCTCAACTGGATAAAAAACCCTAAGCAAGGACAAGATAAAAAAGCTGTACAAAAGTTCTGAACTTGTTACTGATGAAATTTTTTTACTTGACTGAAGTTAAATATTTCATGTTTTTTCATCTTTGGGCTGCATCCTTTTCCATTTCCGTCGTCTTTCCTGGAATGTCGCTAGCCGATGTGCTGTAAATGATAGGAATATGAATCGTCCACCATTTCCTCCGCTTCGCTCTGGATGTCCTCACGGAAGGTCATTCGCATAAGGAATTTGACCTCCGATGCTGCAATATCCATTGATGGTGTTGGTCAGGTAGAAAATTTGGATAATTTGGAAATAATGAAGAAAGATAGATGATATTCATAATTTTATAACATCATTTTATTTCTTTTTATTAATAAAGACGAACATTCCCGGGTTACGAATAACCTGAACATATTAAAAAAACTCCCATTCCCATCATAATAAGCGGAAAATGTTGCTTGTGCAATGATGGAGGCCTTGAACTCGTCAAGGGGATTGAAACCACGACGCGCTTGTCCACTCAGCTACTAAACGGTCCTTTAAGTTATGAATTCTTTGGAAAAAATACGTAGGCACCGAATTTTATAATAAACATAGTTTTATTAAAATTAAATTATTAAGTAAAGCCATGATTTAAAAAACTCCAATCTGTATAATAATTGTCTAACGTATGTTATAGTTGTTTGCAAATTTTATATCATGTTTAAAACTTCCGTAAGATAAATCTCGAAGGAGATTTCATTCTGAGCACTTGCCATAAAATTTAATATAAGTGATTTTTAGCGAACACCGGGTAAAGTTTGTTTTAAAATTCTGAGATAAAGCATACCTTAAACATTATGCACTTTTACATACGTGAAAAGAAAACATTATTTTAATAATATATACTATTTTTCTTTAAGCATATAAATTCTTTGAAGTTGTTTTCTCATACGTACAGTGTGTAACAATGTTAAAATGACAGTAAAAAATAAACATGCAAACACCATAATTTTATTTGGGTTCTTCATATGAAGCAGTAGAGAATCAATATATGGTTAAAGTCTACCTTTCTGATAGATAAATTGCCAATAGCTTGATATCGTTGACATAGCAAGTTTACTGACGATAAAGGCTGATTCGCACCAACGTCCGGATCCGCTCAGTGCCGATATTGTTCCGCATGAGAGCTTATTGATATGGTATGAATATCGATCAAGGAGTATGTGCCAAGACAAAGTTGTGTGGCAGTTTATCCTTCTGCCCACCCTTGTGATATTTAACTACTTAGTTAAATAATTATTTTGAATTGTAAAAATACTAACATCGCAGATTTTTTTTTAACAAAAACCATTTTTTTATCACTAAATAATATTTTTATTAATCATTAATTATTAAAAATATTATTTAGTGATAAAAAAATGGTTAAAAAAAAAATCTGTGTTGTAAGTATTTTTACACTTCAAAATAATTATTTAACTAAATAAGTAGTTAAATATCACAAGGGTGGGCAGAAGGATATACTGCCATACAACTTTGTCTTGGCACATACTCCTTGATCGATATTCATACCATATCAATAAGCTCTCTTGCGGAACAATATCGGCACTGAGCGGATCCGGACGTTGGTGTGAATCAGCTTTAACTCAATTAATCACTAGTACACATTTACATAATAATTACTTATTTAAATAATGTCAATAATCAACAACACAAATATGAAACAGAAAAAGCCAGAAAACAAAAAGACATAAACCGAGACACAGTTTTTCACAACGTTGTCTCGGTTGTGACCATTGTCTTTTTATTTTCTGGCTTTTTCTGTTTCATATTTTTGTGGTTAATTATTGATATTGTTTAAATATTTAAAAAAAATAAGCATTAACGCTTTAAAGTTATTCAATTTGAATCAACAAGATCCAAATAATCGTTTTGATAAATACATTTAAGATATGGTGGCAGGTTGTTTAAATTAATTTTACTCTCCAGAGAAACGGTAGTAATGCCATAGGTATCACTTCTGTAGGGAGTAATAGTAACCGTAGACGCTTGCTTGGAAATACGAAACGTTTATGCCTACAACTGTATCAGTTTACAAAATCCCATTCAGTAAAAAATATTAAAAGTTGAAATGTAAATACACCAAAAAAGTTGACGTCAATGGACATTTACAAATATCAGAATGAATAAAATCTGTTGATCTTGTTGAACATCTGATACAAAGGTGTTGACATGTGCAATGACGGAAAAAACCAAATTAGAAGAATAAAGAGTAACAGTTTCAACCAACATGCCGCCAAATCCAACGGGTGGAATTACACGTCCCTACGTAGTGCTAAAACAATGGCCCAGAAACTTAAAGCTCCCAGTGCGATACATTAACCCGCACACTTAGGAACTAAATGTGTCATTTACCTTCAGCCGACTCGCTGACACAGAATAGAGCAGGATGAGCTTTGACTTGAAAGCTGGAGAAAGAAATTGAACTCAATTACGGGATTTTGTTTAGCGCTATGGTGTTAAGGCTGTTACGATGCGGTGCTAATTTCCAGACTTTTCAGTAGGAATTGCGGAGGCATCAGCAACATATCGTTGCAGAAAAGGCAAAAGGGCTGAATCGTCATTTCGGGAAGCTTACATCAGAGTACTTTAAAGTTTTTTTTTTACAATAAAATTCATAAGTCTTCCGTACCTAGTTGGATTTAAAAAAAAAAATTGATTAAGGTATCTTAATGCTTTCACTGAGTTACCCGAAGCGACCAAAAGCCAAAAAAGTTCCGGACTTGTGTCGGTTGAGTCAACCCTTCTCCCAAATGGTAAATATATTTTAGATGACTGAAGGGCCACAAAAGTCTTCAGAGTCAAACTAGAATCAGAGCATTCGATGCAGAAAAGAGAACTGATCCAAACCGCATATTTTTTACTCATTTTTGACCAAAGTGTCGCTTAACCCTTTTTGCCTTTACAGCGACGATAATAATAATAATATTTGGATAATTTGTACAGCGCCGTTTGTGTGAAAAATCACCTCAAGGGCGCTGTGACGATATGTTGTAGTACTCTGTTGATTTGAATGATATTAATGAATAATATGATACATTTCGATATCACGGCTTAGAATCTTTACTTTGTTAACCGATCACGACAAAAAACAAGAAACCACGTTAATAAGCAACGATAACATAGTGACAAGTAGGTAGTGAAAATTTATATCTTTTGCATGCACTTGAGGTTCATTTTACACCTACTTATCCGTGGGGAGGTAGTCCGAGTGCTACTCCCTCTCTCGTATCGCGCAGTTTTACAATTGGTTGTGTAGTGTTTACGCTCGATTTCTGGCATCGCATCCTTTGACTCGTCCATAAAAAAATCGCTACGATGGGGAGAACGTTAGGGTAAGGCGAAGCGAGTGCATTTACTAAACTCTGGCACTCGACCCCCCTCTATAGCAGACAATACAAGATGTATTAATTCGTTTGGAGAATGATTCCCTCTCGGCAAACAGAGGCAAGACGTTATTTAACAACATATTTGAACAACAAGCTAATTGCTACAAAATGTACGTAGCTATGACGAAAGCATCCAACCCCAAAAAGATGAAACCGAGAAAGAGCCATTTGAAAATATGACGATACAAGAGCATTAATATGCGGAATCGGCATTGTAAAGTGAATATCAGTATTTTTTTTATGAGAATTATTATAAATAGGTAATTTATAATCGATCTATATTTTTATTTAAAAAAAATGTATTTCCTATGTAACCCTACATTTTAATGTTTTAAAACTTTAATATTAAGTGAAATATCTACAATGTGCGTTGGTAAAACTAATTACCTAGAATCTATTGCATTGAAGCTTGGATGTTTTCAGCAGATAGAAGTCTGATATTAATCTATAGGAAAACATGTAAAACTTAATTATAAATCGTGGGTTGGGCACTTTCTGCATAACTACGTCCAAAAATACCTTTTAATTTGGTTTTACCACAAATTGCATTGAACTTTTCTATAAGATCTTTTACCTCCAATATGAAACGTGTCTAAAAAAACGTAAGTGTATGACATATTTCTCTTTATTATTGTGGGTTGGACGCTTTCTGCATAACTACGTCCAAACTTCAAATGTACTTTTGGAATCAGCTAAATAATCTGGTAGTCATTTTGGGCAACGCAACATCGTTTGATAAATAAAAAAAACGTTAAACCGTTTTCATTTAAAAAGAAACATTAATGCCAGAATAGCAGGTGTGTGTATTATCCTACGTCAATGAACCGACACGTACGACACCGACTCGCATGAAAGTGTCATTCACGTAGAACTTCACGTGTCGTGAGAATTTCACGTGTCGCGAGGCCCCGCGTTGTTTTATGGGTTCAGAGGTGTCGGGTGTCACTCCCAATGTCGACCGGGTGACGCGGGGAAATGTCCTCGAGGACTAAAGATGAAATGACATCGTGTCGGGTAGGCGGCTCGGGAGCATTCAGCGGGTAGTGAAAGGAACATCCACTCTGGACGACATAAAATATTGTTAGCAGCATTTTTATGACGGGATATGTCGGAGAGGAGAAAAGAGGGAAGTTTATAATATTATCTCACCTCCGGCAAATTGTAAAGGGTAGTGAAACGCGGCGTGGAGGAGGAGGATATAGGACTTTATATGTATTTTTAAATAAAGTTTGCTTAGATTATGTCACTCACTCACGAGTAATCGTTTATTTTGAGAATTATTAATGTCGTTTTAGATCGTCCATTTTATCTTCAACCTCACTTTCGTATCCCGAAATTCTCTTTATTTGAAATATATTTTTTCTTTTGCCTTTTATTTCTCACCTTTTTTAGTTTAACCACCGGGCTCCTTAGCACAAATACAGCGATACAATTTTAACGACAGCTTTTTGTTAGACACTACCGAGTGCGACTGCAGATCGTCAACGAACAAGCGGCAGTTTACGTCGACTAAGTTTGCTTAATTTTATCGACATGAGCTTTGGGGGGGGGGAGTTTAGCCAATAACCGATAAAAGTTTATCGATGTGTTTGTGCTAGGGGCCTTGGAGTATATTTCACATTTTTATATATCGTATTGAAGCATTTTCAGACAGTGCCGGAAATATTCAAGACTTCCACCAGGGCCGGAGGCTTTTTTCGCATTCTCGATACGAACTTCTCTTACAGAAAAATATAAATCCGACAGTGTCTTCTTTTAACAGAAAAAAAGACGTTTAAAAGCTCTGCAGCACATTATTAATTATATTATTATAAAAATAATTTATGGTAAAATTTTTGCTCACAATTTGTCAGGCTTATTAAGTACAAGACATATTCAACCGAAAGTAAATCATTTTGGCAGGGTGTATTTATAATTTGAGGAAGGGTAGAGTAGTCGACTGTGGCCTCATTCCCGTAGCGTAATTATACGAGTATAAGCATGTGTTCATTTATTATAACAACACGACTGCAAGTTACGTTGTTAACTCTATGTTAATACCAGTGTGGAAGTAATTTTAACTACAAAGACCATTCGCGTTAAATTTCACAGAAATATCTTCGGCAAGTTTTAAATCTTGCTAATATGCAGAATAAATAAGGCGAAACAAAACACATTGAAACAGAATTTTTAAATGGATCAAATCATTTTTTTTATCTACTACGCTACCAAATATCTTCACGCAGTCGTAAGAAACATTGATAAATAAAGTTATAGTTAAAAATTCCACAGAATCCGTCTTCAGCAAATTGTAGAATTTGTTAACGCGCTGAATCTCTTATTGTAGGTACCTTGGCAGAAACATGAAATCGAGCAGATAAGAGGGTTGAAGCTGCCGGCGACAACCAAGCTTTACTACTCTGCCAACTCAAGTAGCCGCTTCGTACTTGGAATTGCGCCTCGGAGGAATTATTCTGTCATAACTTCTACTTGTACAGACGAACAAGTAAAAAATGTGTCGCTATCTTTTGATTCCATCTATTTATCATCCATATACAATCGCTGTTATATCAAAGAGATCTTAGAAATATTTAAATTATTATAATGGCCAAAAAATTGAGCTAACATAATAGTTAAACAAAATTGTAATAATTTACCTAATTACGTTTTAGTTTGATTTAATGAAGGTTCATTCACAGTCATCCTGGAATTCAAAATGAATCCTCGAGAGATGAGAAGGCTGAAAATAATATGGACAAAATAGCACACACGTAGAATAATTATTAATTAATGGAGAACAGAACAAAGTAGTCACTAGTAAAAAGTTGTCAAAAGAAGCGAAGCTAGCAGTTTTCAATTGAGTTCTGATACCAATCCTGCTGTATAACAGTGCGGCATAACACTAGAAAGGGCGAACTTAGAATGTACGTAGTAGGGATGAGACCCCTGAGGTGAAGGTATAGTGAAACCATGCAAGTACAAATTACAAAAATAATACAAAAACAAACGGACGCTTAAACGGTTTGCACATTTAGAGCAGTAAGTAGTACCAGAACTACAAAATGACAGATTTACGTAATGCCAAAACTAGGCAGTGCTAGAAAATAAACAATAGGTACAAGTTCCTAAGTAATTACGTCTCATTTTGTTAAATCAACTACAGTCAGTAGCTATTTGGAACAAAACAGAAACCGAGCAATTGTAAAGCTTAAGTACCATCGAAACAGCAAACACGAGCTAAGATCCGGAAGCAAGCTAACCGTTGAAACTTCCAAATGATTGATGACGAGTCGCATTTAACAGATTATTAATGTCATTTCGAATTTAATGAAATACAAACAGCATAATGAAGACATGTCGCGGTTGAGAGGAAATAATAATAATCTTTTGTTAAAAATATGACTGTAAGTACTTAAATTACAAAACCCATTTTATGTGAAACTCCGCAAGAGTCTCAATCGCCCGGTGCCAGTGTTGTTAAGGCATCCCAATTTGGGTATATTCTAGGGCTGAAGGGTGTGGGAGAGAAGAGAGAAAACGGGAATGAGATAAATAGCCAGGTTCTTGGCTATTCAGATCTGATAAATAAACACACCTAAAGTCAGACACGATTTAACACGGCCGAAAGTGTTAAGGATGATTCATACCAACGTCCGGTTCCGCTCAGTGCCGATATTGTTCCGCAAGAGAACTTATTGATTCAATTTTTTTTTTTTTTACAATAACTCCACACAGGAGGCCTTGAGGAAAACAATTTTCCTAAGGGCCTATGTCATCTTTGGGGATGCTGTGTGGAGGGTTTTTTTGAGGAAAGGAAGGAGTGAACTTGGGTCTTGAAGAGGCCCATGTTGAAGGAGGAAGGAAACACAGAGGCCCGCAAATCGTTCCATAGCCGAGCTGTTGAACATAAGAACGAGTCGTAAAAGCGCCCCGTTCTCATGTATTGAATGTCAACCGTGTACAAATGTTGGGTGTGATATGGTATGAATATCAATCAAGGAGTATGTGCCAAGACAAATTTGTGTGGTAGTATATCCTTCTGCCCACCCTTGTGATATTTAACTACTTATTTAGTAAAATAATTATTTTAAAGTGTAAAAATACTTACAACGCAGATTTTTTTTTTTTTTAAACCATTTTTATAAAAAATGGTTTTTTGATAAAAAAAAAAATCTGCGATGTTAGTATTTTTACAATTCAAAATAATTATTTAACTAACTAAGTAGTTCAATATCACAAGGGTGGGCAGAAGGATATACTGCCATACAACTTTGTCTTGGCACATACTCCTTGATTGATATTCATACCATATCAATAAGCTCTCTTGGGGAACAATATCGGCACTGAGCGGAACCGGACGTCGGTGTGAATCAGCCTTTATCGTGTTTTGGTTTTTGGGTTATGATGCCGGGTCGTGTTCCTCCTCATTGAGTCAACGTTTCCGGAACGAGGTCCAAAAAGCACATTTAATTTCATTTGTTAAAAACCTATTAAATAAATGAATTTGAATTTCTATTGCAGTTTCTTGGACCTCGCCTGGTTATGACACCGCAACTATTTGACCCACATCCAAGTAACTTGCCGCTCTATTACGAATGTCGTCCTTACGATAAAAATAATCATAAAACATCGCTTCAAGCCATAAAATTCACATAATGGGTAAAAAAAGATCTGATATTTGCGGCTAAAATGTTCCTGAAAAATTTGGGCGATGTTAGAATTCCCTACCGAATACCAAAATATTCTACCGAAAATGGCTATAGGTATGTAGGTACATTCCTATAGCCATTTTTCAATTAATTTCGCAAAACATATGTCAAGGAATTTGAGTAATAAATTGATTAATTTTTTGAAAAAAATGGCACGAAGGAATAATATTTGCTAACCAGATGTACGGGGAAATTCAACCCTGGCAAATATTGTTTCAGCAAATGCGGATAATCTCTTGACTGATTGGTTTTAAAAAAAAAGAAAAAGCGTGTTTTTTTTACAAATTGGTTTGATTTTGTCAGAGTTTCTATAGAAAGGGAACAGTGATGCGAATAATTGATTAAATAACTAAGTTTGTATGCAGGTATGCTAAACAGACTTCGACCTTATATTTGTGGACGATTGGTAGAATGATAATTTTTATCAACTTCATGAGGGTTTTTTTTCTAAGCCACCACTTTATTCTTTGTTCTATGGTTTTCCCAGGCGTTTTCCTACCTTCGTGGTAGAGCTGAACGCTCCTTGACTCTGTACCGAGATTTTGTTTTTTTATTTTTACATGAATACCGCACAAAAGTCTCAACTGCTCCCAACCGTCTAGAGTCAGTGAGACTATGGCATCCCCGATAGGGGTATGTTGTGAGGCTGAAGGTAATGGGGAGGGGAAGGAGATGGGGAAGGGGAAGGTTGGGAAGTACCTGGCTATTCAGATCTGGTCACTAAACACGGCTAAAGTCATTTCAAGCAACGTTTCAATTCTGAATGGTGGTCTTTCACCAGGGCAATACTTAGAGTATCTACCACTCAAGAACGTGCCGCAAATATACTATATTTTATTTTATTTTGAATTAAATGTGTTATGACACATATTAATTAAATAAATTTTATTCGCGCACGCCGGGTTCGAACCCGCGACCTCTGGATTCGTAGTCGAGCTTCTTACCACTCGACCATGCAGGCCGTCAAATAATGAGAAAGTGCGGATTCGAAACCCGACGTGACATCACAATTTATTTTTAATTATTTAAATAATATTAATAATCTCAAACACGAATATGTAACAGAAAAAAGCCAGAAACTAAAAAGAACAATAGTCATGACTGAGACTCAAACTCGGAACCTCTACTCTATCCGGGAGTAACACTCTGCCAATTAAGCCAACAAAACTTCATTAGAAAGCGGCATTTGTAAACGATCTCATACTTCTATTGAAAATTATTAATATTTGGATTTCTTCCGATTTTAGGCTGCCATTTCAAATTCTTCGGAGTTCGAGTCACGGTCATGACCATTGATATTTTTAGTTTCTGGCTTTTTCTGTTTCACATTTGTGTTTTAGATTATTAATATTATTGAAATATTTAATATTAAATTAGCATTAACGCCTTAAAGTCAATACCAATTTTAAAAAAATAATTTTAATACAATATTGTTGTATTTTTACACCTTCTTTCAAAATAGAAGATACTCTCAGTATCGCCCTGTTGATGGCCCACCGCTTAAAATCGAAACGTGGCTTGAAATGGGTTGAGCTATTTTTAGTGACTAGATTTGATTAGTCTAGAATCCCCAACCTACCTTTTCCATCCCTGCCCCACATCCTTCAGCCCCACAATATTCCTCAAATGAGAATGGCATAGTTCCACTGACTCCGGGCAGCTCTCCTATCGGAAGGTATTACGTCCCTTCCAAACATTATTATCGGCTAACTACCTAAACCGAAATCTTTGCATGGAAGTCTATTTTGAGGCTTATATTTTTGAACAGAAAAATTCAATGCGACGAAAGAAATGTAAAATGTTATTAATTAGTGTTTCATTTAATATAAGTTGAAAATTATGCAAATATTTTCATTCTCTTATCTGATTATATAAAAACGAGCGTCCGCTGCTTCGGTTCCCACTAGCAAAAAAGTTTCCTTTTGTTCAGGAAAATTTCCCTTTGGGGAAATGTCTGGAAAAAGACTTGGGTAAAGTGTTCAGAAAACAGACGGTGCAGAGAAGAGTGTTATATGTCGCGCACGTACATTTGGGTCTATATAAAATTCATAACACTCCGTATGCTTATAAGCGGCTTGCAAACTGTGTTTCGAACTATTTTCAATAACACTTTTCGACTTAAAATCACTTTTTCTACAAAATATTGCGGTTGTAGTCTAGAACTGACGTGTCAAAGCTTCTGTGTGATCGGGGGATATTTAGATCTTCAACTCCTCATGTGATGGAATTTTATTAAAGATACAATTTTTACATGACCCGATACAATTCTAACTAGAGTTCAGCATAAAATAAACAAAATTATTTAATTCCATACAATTTTATTTAAACCTGCTAAGTTTCTGAAATGAAAGAGCTATAAAACCAATTCAAAAGTTGACATTAATGTTATGAAGTGTTTTTATTACCACAATTAACTAAGTTTCAAAGTTAAGATAAGAGTAATAATAAAACGTAATTGAAAAATAATTTGACTATAATTTTAAAATATTTACTTCTTACCGCACTCTCGCGGTGATATTTCATAAACATATTGTGTAAATTAGTATAATTATGGGATGCAACAAAACTTGAAAAAAATAAAAATATTATACGCTTTGATCCACCCAGTTCAAATAAAGAAAGTTGTCAGCTAAAATACATTATAGGTAGGTACTATATAAAGTAGGTGGGGATTTGAAAAGATTATTTTTAAAATTTGACAATTGAGGGGCTTAGAAGCAAAGGCAGCAATCTCTATCATTTTAAATTATTTTTTGTAAAGTTGATTTAACGTTTAATGCACTTTTGTTTTGTGAATATGTTGATAAATTTAGAGGTAATTGTTTCAAATTGTTCCTAGTTTAATGTGCAATAACATTTTTGTACACTTTATTCTTCATTTCTTTATAATAATCATTCAAAAGTTGACAATGCTATAGAACCGTTTTTGGAGATTGCTGCCTTTGCTTCTAAGCCCCTCAATTCAAACAACGTCAGTTCCAAATGTAAAAAGTCACAGAGGAAATGACTTGTGGTAAATAGTTTTTCCAGAAATTAAAATATAAGAAAGGTTAAATTTGTCGTCACAGATTGACAGATCCGGGAATAGCAATTTACCGATAAACAAATTAATATATTTTCCCTATAGAAAAGTGGCGTGTTCAAATATGCGTAACTGTATAAGCCTGGTTGAACACAACTGGTATAAAATTCTAAAGGTTATCCACAACATTCGGTGACTGCAAGTAAACCAGTTATTCACGAAGAGAATAAGAAATATAAAGGGATACAGGTTAAAATATAAAGTTAGTACTTTATATACGTCGTATATGTAAGGCCGCTTTCACATTGGAAAGATTTAAATAAGTGAAGCGAGGAAATGTATGTATGTAAATATGGTTGTCTGTATGATTTACCTGTTTTTTGTACCTTGTATTCACGGGAGGGAAAACATGGAACAGAATGGAAATATTTGATTTACAACCGAATAAGCAAAAAGCTTGGTATTATTTTGTCACAAAAGTCTCTAAAAAAAGATTTCATTGAATGGAGTGTAATGTCGTATATATTTTTCTAGAATTTCATTTTAACAATATCGAGGTAAATTCCTAATATAAATGCAGTAACTTAAAGGTTATCAATAGTTTTGTGGGTGGGATGGTAGGCAATCAGTCGAATGGATCGAGCTCTAATCTTAAAGCGAGTATGTACTTTAACAACGTTCAGTGTTAAGTTCAATCCTCAGAGAAATAATATACCAGAAGGAATAGCTTGTGTAGTCAGGATTGTTGATTTTTTCCTGACTCGGGTGTCGCTAGGCCTAGGGCTAGGGTATTTATACATCCATTCATAGCACATGTCGACAGGTTTATTTGTATAACCACTTTCACAGTATTGTTATCAACCAGAATAGGGGATATAACCTCAAAAACCGTTGAGTTATGTCGTATTATGTCGCGTATCAAAACGTAGTGGACGGAGTCGACGGAGACGCGGGAGACGGAAAACATGCTTACATACCGAAAAGTGGTGCGATATTATTTGACAACTATCTTATCTCTTTCTCTCGTACGGTTTACGATGTAAAAACCCGGAGAAAGTGATTTATCGTAAATTTGTATAGGTTGGGTAAACGTCTCTCCATATATATTCTCGCTCTGAGGTTCAATCAATGAGATTTTTTTCAGACATGTGGCAGTCTCAATAGATATTTATTATTTCCACCGGCTTACAAGATTTGATTACGAATGAATTTAAATGATTTTTTTTTAAATCCTGTTTTTTAGTATCGAAGATATCTTGCGAATTAATTTTAATTATCGTTTTAAAAAAAGTAATGTTTCGATTAAATTAATGATCTAACGTGTTGAGAAAAACAGGAATTCAAAAATTATTTGTATAATGATAACTTTTTTTTAGCGGAACACAAATAAATTGTAGTTTCATTACTGGATATTTAAAATATGTGAACAAAATATGCAAGCAATTACAATAATTATCAAATTTAACAATCTAGAATTGATTGTTCTTTTATGTAAATACTGAAAACGTTAGTATAAGATCTTTTAAAATAACCATAAAATTTTAACAAAACCGTACAATTTTCGCATTTTCCAAAAAAAATTATTCCATCCTTCAGTATAAATTCATCGTTTATTTAAATTACCAGATAATTAGGTACCTATTTAGTTTTAAAATTGTACAAGATGGTTGGTTGCTGAGGAGAACTGTTTTTTATGTCACAAATCAGGAATAACGTGATTTCTTTTTAAAAGTAAAAAAATACAGTGGTTTTCAGAGTTAGCAAGACACGTGTCAAGAAAAAAATATAAGAATAGGGACAGTATGAAAACATTAAAATCAGCTGTTTTATTGTTATTGAAAACAGATCTTCCTTATCCAATATCGTTCGAACCCACAGCACGAAAAAGCAAAAAAAACTTAACAAGAGAAAACAGCAGATATCGAAAAATCTTTCGCCAACTCTGTTCCGTTGCAAGAAGTATCCGGATACCGAGAAAAGTAACATAGAAAATAAAAGAAACTTTAGCTTTCTAGAAATCGCTTTTTAGTGAAATGATTTCATGATGCAACCCAATAAAAAATCAAGATGGCGCAGCGCTTCGGACAAAATGGCGTTGTTTCTGACAAAATGGCAGCTCAGTTTAGCAAAAAAGTTTCGATTCGTTATCTTCGAAATTATTCACTAGTATGCGGGCTTAGCTGTTATTTCGTGGCACTTAAATTGAACAGTAAAATGAAGTGATTTCAAAAATGATAATAAGATATTCGACTTACTTTATGCATGGTGTGCTCTAAAAAAAGGCTGTAATGTTTTTAAAATTAATTTTTATTAATAATAAATTGAACTTTATCATAAACTTACTAAAAACTTACATATTATAATATGATAGTATTTTTTTTTCTTTGAGCTTAACTATGTGATCGTTGGAGTCTTTCTTGAATTTAATGATTGGTTTTACATTTAAGCTTTCCGGCAGCGCATTGTTATATTTCATTCCATTGAAGAATAAACAATTTTGGGAAGTGGCTATACTATTTTATAATTAGTCTATTTTATTTATATTTTTGTATGTTTTTATTATAACCGCACATTTTGTATTTTTTGTTTCGTTTAATTTTTTACCCTGATGATGCTTAGACTAAGCGAAACCGGTCGGTCATAAAAAAATAAAATAATATCCGTGATCTTATACAAAGTTATTTTTTCATTTATTTTTTGATTATCTAATTTTATTGCATGTCCTTGTATGTCGATGAATGTGCTTGGTGTATATAATTCAATTGGAAAAGTATTTTGAAAAATGTTGTGTATTAATTTATATATAAATATTATTGCGTTCAATGTCGGCATTTGTTTAACTGTCAGCCAATACAGCTTCTTGAACGTTTAAACAATTTTTTAAAACGTCTAAATATTATTTTTCTTTATCTTTTTTGCAGAATTTTAAAATTAGTTTATTTCTAATTTTGAAACTGTTAATTCGTGGTGGAATTCCATTTTAATGATTTAATAAAACAAATTTATAACTTTCTTCCACTTTTATTTTATGACTGGACCGGTTTCAGCCTATGACGGCCATCTTCAGACTAGTACAAGTTGTTGTTAACCTACGGCTTATATATGATTAGTATATAAGCCATAGGTTAACAACAACTTGTACTAGTCTGAAGATGGCGGTCATAGGCTGAAACCGGTCCAGTCATAAAATAAAAGTGGAATAAAGTTATAAATTTGTTTTATTAAAAAATTTAGTTTGTTCTCTTTGTACCATTTTATAGATGTGATATTTATACAGGCATTCATTTTACGTTCGAATTTTTGCATGAATCATGTAAATATCTGTACTTATTTAATAGTACAGTACCGATTGGGAAAAGTCACAACAGAAACATCACAACTAAAAATACAATAATTTTAATACTAATATAATATAAAATCATCTTCAAACAAATGTGTTTTGCGAAGTATTACCTGTATTGCGTCTCCTGTCCCCAAAAATTGATAAATTTAAATCTCGTCCCACTTATTCCAACATAATGTTAATTTTGGACTAATTAATATTAAAGGAATTATATATTGTTTGATTGACCTCCTGAGTACCTACGTTTGAGTGTGAACTTTAAAATATTGGTACTGATGGATGTGTTGAAAATTAAAAAATAATCTTTTCAAATAAAGAAAAGCAATAAAGTACAAATATTATATTTTCTGTGTGCGCAAGGAAGAACGGACTGAGTAAATAGACGCAGATGTTCAGGAGGGCTAAAACAAAAATTGAGGATTTTTTTTGTGTGATGTAATTATGTCATATCGTCGCCGGAAAGCCAAAAGGCCCGAAGCGCCATTTTGGAGAGTTCACACAAGAAGACCTTAAAGTTTTTTTTGTTTAACAATAAAATTCATAAGTGCCTCAGTACCTGTTTGGATTAAAAAAAAAAACTCAGGTTACTCAAAAAACTGAATATTTAACTCGGTTTTTTACCAATGTTTCGCTTAAGCCCTTTTGCCTTTTCAGCGACGATATCTCACATGTTCTGTTTGACAAAAATAAAGGCACATTGTTTTATTTTCTAACTCATCTAATTTTTACTTGCTAGATATGTATCTAAGGAACAATTCTGCATACTTAACTCCAAACTTGTTTTTTTTTTACTCGTTCCGTTCTTCTTTTTACACACAGTATTATAAGAGGACAATTTTCTCAGTTTTTGTCTTGGAAAGTACATCCCGTGATTTTTTCACGGGTAAAAAATAGTTATTATATAAAACGAACTTTCTTTTCCAGGCCAATAAAAGTTTGTACACTAAATTAAGAGACACATTTATTCAGGCTTAACAAGTTGGTAAATTCGCCAGGGGAGTTTAATTTCATTACCATAAATCAATTTTATAACATGGCTGAAACAGTTAGTCAGCTTTATTGTACATTTTATTCCCGGGGTGTTGGAGAGTATTAAGGAAGCTGGGCAGGGAGACGAGGGGTGGGGAAGGACCACGACACTAGCGCCAAGCGGATGTTTTGTCCTAGTCTACTCCGTAAATATAAACCAATAACCTTCATGAAGTTGAGGCAAACAGGTATTTGAATACGGCCATCTTCTTAAGCACGCCTCAACGGGGTAACAACAACACCCCGGATTTATCTTTTTAATTAATTTTAACGATTTTGGCGGATTTTACGAGCCTTGCGTTAGATTAGTAGGTATCGACTGTTCCGAAATAAACTACCCTTTTTTGTTAAGCTGAGTTAATAATTCTATTGTGGTTAGAAAGATAAATCAATTTTAATTACAGCTTTCAACAGGATTTGGATCTGTTAGAATCAAAAGGATAATAGTTAAATAGAAAAATTACTAAGAATGACCTACTTTGCTTTCTGTCAATCCATAATTCAATATGATATAATAGGATGCGGTGGCACATATAAAACTCACACTCAAAACCTTTACATCGCACAAAAAATAATTATTAAAATAATCTTTAAAAAAAAAGGACTTTTCAGAACTTTTATTTAAAAAAGTTAGTCAGAAAATTAAATACTCTTTATTTGTACCACACAGCGTTACACATATATAAAGAAGACATTTAAAATAAAACCGCACCATTCAAAAAAACAAAAAATCTGAGGCAAAGATGCACATTACCGATCCCGATATGTAAAAAAAACAAAAGGTCAACAAAGTTAAAAATATCTTGGAATAAGATTCTTTAATAGTTTACCGGAAAAAATAAGATTGATTAATAATGATCTTAAAGAATTCAAAATACAATAAAAAAACTACACTGAAAACTGAAAATAAATATTTTGGTAAATCATTACAATAGTTTTTTAGTAACTAAATAAGGAACGCACTCTCATACACACTAGCACAGCTTTTTTATGAGGGTACATCTTTATAATGAAAATTTAGATTAAGAAAAAAATGTATATTAATATAACACCTTACATTATAATGTATTATATTATCTCTGTTTTGTACATATAAAAAAAAATAAAAAGAACATGACAAATTTTAGCAACATCCATATACTTCAGAAATACAGTCCCAAACATATTTATATATTCCCAAGACTTCTGGAAGAGTCAGTAAAGTAATGACTTCTGGCACCAGTTGATCATGGATAAATTATATTCTGGGTTGGAGATCGCTCAGACGTTAGGCAACTCTATCAGACAACCCCTTCGTGTTCTAAGGATAGATCTCCGGGTTCTAGACACGTCGTCCAAGGGAGGCAAACTAGTTCAGATGGATAAGAAAGAGCAAGTTGCCTAAAACGACAATTTTATCCAGATAATAGTACAATAGCAAATTAAGTTACTAATCCAAATGGTAAATATACATTTTTTTAATCTTAAAAATATTGTACATACATTATTAAAATACATTATTAAAAAAAATATCTTCAATTCATGTAAAAAATGGACCAAAATTAACACATTAGCGCAAGACTACCTGGATAATCTGGAACCTAGGATACAGGACGAAAATTAATTGATACGTAAGCCTACCGACCATAAAAATAAAGACCTATTCATGCGACTGGACATTCGTTAAGCCGTTTGTCTCAACGACATCAATTCTCTTTCACCCTGTCCAGTAAACGAAAAAACAAATAAATGACCAATTCTTCCGTCAGTGTGTTTCCGTTCCACCTTGGACCTGCATCCTTCAAGAGCGGTGGAAAACCAACAATTTTATGAATATCCGTTTAATTCCCTGCGAGTTTTACACACGCAAAGTTGGCACGTAAAGTTTATTACAGACGCAGCTCACAAAAGTAAGTCTTTGGATTGATCGTTAAAAGGTTCAAACAAGTTTCAGGCGGTTCCAGTCTGAGAACGAAATAGCCGTACTTTAGGAGTGGAACGCGAAGAGTGGTGTTTGTTCAGCGCCGGAGAGAGGTTAAACTTGGAATCGTGTCGTCTTGATGAGCGTTTTACGTAATTTACAAGGAGTTGACGGAGAACAATAAAACTCGCTAACTAGATGTCTCGGAGGTATCAAAGTAAAATTGAATTAGAGAGAACCTGTTGAAATGTAAGAGGGTTGTAGCTTAACTAAGCAATGTGGAGTAGACAGTGTTCAGATTCAACTGGATCAAACCTGATCCGGTTTCGAAAATCCGTAAAAAAAATAATTTATTATTTTTATTATTTATTCTTGTTAAAATATTTTAAAAAACATGGGTTTAGTCCATGTCTGTCTCACTAGGATACTCCTGTGTCGAGACAGACGTAGAGTACGTAAATTATATAATATTAAATGTAAATAATAATAAAATAAAATAAAAAAAATTAAAAAGATATATATATATATATATATATATATATATATATATATATATATATATATATAAATAATTATAAAAGTTGCTTGATTAGTGATTTCAGATAGATATGTACTGGACAGATAGTGACGACGTCCGTAGCAGAATGCTAACCTCCTTGTCTCTAAGCTTAGGTGTCACTGGTTTAAAGCTATACGTGGATATTTTCATTATTATCAGTACGCTTTGTTGTTTATTTTTTTTTTAATATATTTGTTAGTGATTTTAATAATCTAATCTAATCCAAATTTTTAAATTTATTTTACTATTTTTATTCAGAACTTGAACGGTTTCACCTTATGACGACAATTTAAAAAAAAATAAATGGTATGTACACTATTAGTGTCTGGAATGGACAAAATCTAAGGGGAAATCTACAAAATATAATACCCCGATATGTATTATTACCACTGTAAGATATTTTACCAAGCCACCAATGTAAATATACCTTCTATAAAATACATCAAACATAGACGGGAAAAACAAAGCGTAAATAAAAATAGCCAACTGTTAAAAATAAAGCTGACAACTATAGATATTATAAAAATTAAATCCACACACGCATCTAACGAATCACTATGTATAACCCATCAATCATTAAAATGGAGTTCCACCACAAATTAACAGTTTTTAAATGAGAAATCTTTTTTTTACAAAAACCTTAAAATCACTAAAGCGTTTGTATCACAATAATATAATTGTTTTCAAAGTAAATTTCCTGAACATTTGATCATATTTTCACCTAACTCCAGAATGAGAGATACTCTCAGGTAGGTACTACAGTTTGTAGCTTTATCCATGAGATGTTACGTAGTATAGATTTTACGTTTGACTAGATGTGAATAACCAGGTACTACCAAAAAAATTTTCTTCTCATACCTACCCCTTTCATTTTCTACTTCCTTCGGTCTTTAACATTTAACATTCACAAAATTTGGATTGGCGTAGTTCCTTTGGGTGAGATGGGGTATTCCATAACAAAGTTGAAATGGCCAGAAGAGCTCTAAAATTAAAATATAACAAGAAAGAAAGTGTTCCGCTTGATAGCACGTTTGCAATCAAGCTCTCAGAGAAGAGAATCAAACATGTCATAGCCGGCGTGTTTCAAAGATATTGGAAATAAAGTAGGTGGGTGTGTTCATTTGAAATTTGTGTGTTAAAAAAAATATAATTATGATATTGAAGTGGTACAAAGCACAAACACTAAGTACTTAAATTTGTTAAGATAAAACCCAGGGGCACTAAAATAATCAGTTAAATTAAAATTATTTTTTTTCATGAAAAATCATGACAATATTATTATAAAGTGACTTGGATAATGATTCTCGCTTATCCTTGGGTAAAAGAAAAACTTCGGCGTACTTACATAAATTAAATACATTTTCGGTTCATTTTGGGTCCTTCACTAAGCCAAATATTTGGCTAGTATGAACATTGTTTGCGCATGTCGTAATGAAAAATCAGCTACAGAGAAAAGAAAATAGCTCTTTGAGAGCTTTTCATCATTTCACTAGTATTTAAATATGTACAGTAAAATGACTTGCAAATATTGACTACCCCGAGACTCGAGTCTCATTTGGCATATTCTTTACTCTTACTGTGAATTTTGATACAATAATAACAAGGTTGAAATTATTTATATAACGAATTAAAACAAAAATCATAAAGGAAAAATGGTTAGGTCTGACGTTTTGGAATAGGGATGAAGTTCTGAATTGTTTGTTTCAAGACAAATAATATACTATAAATTCTATCTCGTCATGAAAAGGCAGCGTCGCACAGACAAGCCTTTTAAGAGTGGTTTCGGATAATCTTTATATATTTTAGGTTCATGGGTGGGAGACAAAACTATTATTGGCCTCTTGTGTGGTGACATTAAAAATATAATATTTTCTTACAGAGGGTGTACGAATAGTTTCATACAAAAACTTATAACACTTGATTTTTTTAAAATTGCATATTTTGTGATGGTTAGAAAGTGGCCAATGGGATATGATACTCAAGAAAATAATGCTTAGGACGTCGGAATCAATTGAAAACGAATTTAAAATATCTGTTTCTGATAAGAAAAGTTAGTATAAAGCCGACAGTAATACTGATTGGTTTCGTTTAAAGAAAGAAAAACAATTCCACGTTACGAATAACTTAACTCCTACTAGGTACCATAATTATAAAATAATTGGAAAATATTGGTTTTGCAATGACGGAGGACTTAGTCTTCAGAGTGATTTAATCCACGACATCTGGGTGGGAACCCAACGCATTTGTCCACTCAGCTACTAACCGGTCAACTACTACTACTAATGATAAGTTGAATATTAGACTCCACGGATACGTTAACACTGGAATGTGAAACCAATACCGAGACTTGGAAATGTGAACAACCGAGAGCAATAACATTTGACAATGCTAACAATACATTTCTACATAGTACCTACTTATTTCCAAATCTAGGATAAGGACGAGTGAACCGGAGTACGTAATGGGTACATAGTATACAAGAAATAACCAAATAACATTACAAAAATTCAAATAATTACTCTGTTTAAAACCTCATCATACATTTATTAAATTTCATATTTTTGTAATTTATCGTACTTTCATTCCAGCAGGAATTCAGCAACTGGCTGAATGGTGCAATACTCAATCTGCCTTCAGTATTATAAGATAATATCTGGGTGCGCAAGGAAGAACGGAGTCAGTAAACCCAAATGTTCAAGAGAGCCAAGACAATATTTAAAAATTTAGTTTTTTGTACGTAATTTATTCATATGTCACATGTCCCTTTTCAAAAAATAATAGCACATTACTTTATTTCTCATCTCTTTTTTACTTGCTCGATATGTACAGAAAGGAACAATTCTGCACACTTAACTCAAAACTTTATTTTTTTAACTAATTCCGTCCTTCCTTTCACACACAAATATAAAACAACAATATTATAACGCCTATTTAGGCGTATTATAATATGTATTTACATGGCCAGCAACGGAGCGCACCTAACAGCTTAGCAGAGAAAGATGTTTCCGGCGGGAAAAAGGATGAATTTGCCCGCGGAGACTGCGGTTTAACTTGTGACGGAAGACACCGCTTCTCTTGTGTTTACTTACGTCAGCGTGTTTTAATTCGTAAATAAACGTGATCTACCTAACCTTAAAGACTATCATTTGACAATTACCTACTTCGTTTATTCACTATAGTTCCTTAGTTTTACAATATATATACACATTTTTCTTTATAGCGCACACGATTTCAAATGCCTGGAGCCAGTGAAACTATCAATTATTATGGTAAATGTTGTAAGCTTGACGGATGTTTGGGAGAAAAGGAGATAAGGAATGAAAAGGTTAAGAAGCATCTGGTTATTCATATCTGGCTTGATAAACGTAGCTTAGGCCCTTTGAAGAAAATATCTTTTTCTGAACGTCGCGGTTGTGATCTCGCCAGAGTAGAACTAAGTGTATCTTTGATTTGAGTGTGTACCAAAACACTCATTTAAATATCTGTTTTTTATTTATAGAAAACTACTACCCGAATATCAAATGATGGAAAATTAACACTGAAACTTGTCCCGCTCCTTAAAATGCTTATAAAAAAATATTACGCACTGTGCTAACGCATTTTCAAATGGATTCTAAGCGTTAAAATGCCTCGCCATAGCTCTGTTCATTCCAAACACTGTTCTAGAATGTTGATAAATCAAAGCCTATCAGGAACACAGGAACGCAATACGTCTTGTGTTGTGCCACTCGCATTGCACTTCTACATTGCATTCCCCGAAGCACATACTGCCGCGGGCGGTATACAGCGGATTTGAGGTCATTAATTGCTTTAGGTTACAGATGGAAATTTCTACGTGTCGTGGAGCGTGGGGTTCCGCGGCGACTAACTACTAGAGAACTATGTTTGCACTAACGAAGATTAATTCGACAGTTAGAGGCGAATTAAATACAACTAAACACAAGCAAAATAACATAGTATCAAACTTTCGTATAAAATCACAAATAAAAGATGTAAATTTTTTTCCACGTGACTAACGAAGTGAATTTGAAGGCAGGTATGAAAACAGTATTAAAAATGCTAGAAAAAAAAGTAAAGCGTTTGTATATTTTTTATTACCAGGAAACTATAAGTGCGCTAGCAAATATAAATTCTCAAATCAGAGGAAAAAATAATATAAAAAAAAACAAGGCAATTAATAAGAACCTTTCATAAAACATTGTTAATGAGACAGGTGACTTATTTTGTCTACGTGACCGCTGTAATTCTTACGGCAGGTATGAAAACAACATATATTTTTTTAGAAAACCTCATTTAAGAGCTAACCTAAAAAAATATCGAAAAAGAAATGTTTTCTTTTCATCTTGTACAAGATTTGAAATTTACATTTTATTTATTTCTTTGTTGCCAGTAAAGCTTATTCCAAAAATCTGAACCCTTTCACAACCTGCAACATCTTTAAATATGTGATTTAAGTACCTATTAGATTGTCCTATCCAGGTGAAAAGTTATTTTTATGGTTGTTCACTATAGCTTTAAGTTATAATAATGATAAGCTATAAGGTTGCTTAAAACATGTAAGCTACATCTAATTGAGAGTAGAATCGCAATTGAGAAATTTTATATTTTGTCTAATGTTTGTCATTGCTTCATTATAATATTATGTATATGTCTTTCGTTCTCTTTTCCCATTTCATGTTTTTTTTTTTTTGTGTTGTTGGATTATAGTCCGTACGAATAAAAGTAAATAAAAAAAACACTATCTTAAAATACAATTCTTTTTAAAATTAATCAGTACTATTGTGACTTTTTAAATAACCCAACTCGAGTGTAAGATTTACTTAACCGCGTCATGTCTTTCTAGAACGAACACTCTGTCTTTTTCCTTATCCAATAATAAATGTATTTTTTTATGAAGAGATATTGCATTATTTTTGGATTATTTTCCAATATGTACTCACGTATATTTTCTGGTAGTAACCTATTGAAGAAACAGCTCAACATAAGTACCAGCATTGTTGTATCATCCTTTTCGGTCCATTCGGTTTTCGTTATTATTTCCTTATAGCCTTCTTCGCACCCGACGTCGAACACACATCGTCTTGCCGCACATTTATCAAAGTGACGGAGCATATTTCCACAAAGTTCACGGAGAAAACTCGTACTTTGTTGGAATAGGATTTTCTATTTACTACTCGGTTTGGGAATACAAATATCTAATCGTGTTATTATAATACTGATCTTTATCACAGAAACATGGTATACAATACACGATATGGATACTCTGGAAAATTGCGGTTTTTCTTTGAGTATTTTTTTCAGTTGATGAAAAAATATTGAATAATGACACAAATAATCAATCTTTCACCGAAAAAGAAATTTAACTTTCTTCTCAAAGGCCAAATGATTTATAGTTGATACTTCAAAAGAACTGTGGGCTGAAGCAGCAAAAGCACTGTCACTTCAAAGATTTGACATCATGAAATTTATATAATTTTTTGACAAAATGTCGTTTCTATCATCATGTAAGAAGTTTAAAGACATTATTGCGTAACAACAATTAAACTTCATCGGAATCAGAATACAAAACTATGGGTCCAGAATCAAAGCACAAATGTAAGGGCGGTCATCATTATTGTCTAAATGATGTATTCTAAAACTGTAAACAATAAATACAACAAATTTATTTTAAATGTTTTCACGGCGTTCAGTTTGACAATCCTCAATGTATTCAAACACCAAAAGAACTGAAATCACAAACGAGCTTTCTTTCGACAAAAGACGAACGAATTTGCAAAATATGTAAACGTACCGAAATACAATAAAATCAACAACAGTTGTTGTAGGCTTCAATCTACCGTGAGGTGTCCGCTTGCTCGGCCAACCTTCCAAGCATCGAGTAACGTATTTCACAGGCGAACGGCTACAATCACTCAAGCGACCTTCTTAATCTATTTCGAATTTTCAAAGCTTTTTCGGAACTTTTTTACTGGGTTAAATGAAATATTTTTATTTTCTCGAATGAGTTAACTCGGATTGAATAAAAATCGAGTTTTTCAGAACAACTGTTTTTCAAGTGATTTCAAGATTATCAGAAATCTATAATTGTATAAAAGAATAGAAAAATAAATGTTAATTCGTGGTAGAACCCAATTTTAATAATACATATTTTTAACATGTATTCCACTATTTTTTAAAATTTAAGATCTGACCGGTTTCACCTTATGATGGGCATCTTCAGACTGGTATAATTTTTAGGTCCTAAATAAAATATAGTGGAATAAAGTTAAAAATTTGGTATTATTAAAATCTCTTAATATTGGTTCAGTCTCTGACTATAACCGAAATTCAGGCAAACATTTTCTTTAATATGAATATTTTTCAAAATAATGCGTTGTTGATTTTACACAAAAACGACAAAAATGAATTTGAATTTAAAGGTTATTTAAATAAAAAAAATATTCGAATAAAGGTGTTAACGGAATAATTTACCGCGGTAACGATAACGACCGTGAAATACACGTATCTCTTCTAAAAAACATTGTGTACAAGGTTTCTTTAAGAATATTAAATAACCTTTATGATCTTTATCATAAAATGCTATATAAGTCAAAAATGAGATTTTATTTTTCACAGGCTTACACATTATTTCCATAAGCATTTCATTATGTACTGTATATATTGTTTAGTGCGCGCTAGACGCAGAATCATTGGCACATAATGTTGTTAACATTTTAATGGAAAATTGATAAATGGAAGGTTGACATGTTGTAAACATAACTTTACCACACGAACACACCGACTGGTTACAGCCAGGCCCGGCCCTGAGTCAAACAGCGCCTGGCGCAGGTAAAATTTTAGTTCGAACAGAAGTTTAGTACCATCGATCAATAAGCTCGCCCGGTATGACTTAAGTGTCCGTACAACACATACAAAACCTAAATAAGTCCTCCAGAAGGACTAGATCAATGCAGCCATATCCCGGACTTTAACATTTCTAATCCCCAAACATTTTTTTTTTTTTAATAAATAGAAATCAATCCTATAAAATCATGAACCCATTCTGATAAAGGAGTAATAATCCAGAGCTCCGAAATCCGGAGTATATAATCCAAGTTAATAATCTATTTGCCATTATATCAAAGTCAAAGTTAAGTTTGGAACCAACTCGTATCAAGCATTATATATAATATGTTAGACGAGAGGCGCGGATTTTTAAACCGCGCCGTCGGGCCTGGAACTTATATCATATATATTAAGCACTGTGATGAGGTGCTATCAGCGCCTTGGCAATTCGCCGCCTGGAGCAGACTGCTCCAATCACGCCTGAACAGGACCGGCCCTGGTTTCAGGTTGTTATATATTTACCCGAACAAAGGCACGGCTGCGCTAAAACCAGTTGGCGTGTACATAAAAATAAATAAAAAACGACGTATCTACCCAAAGTAAAACCATGTTTCATAGATAATTTTTACCTAGACACAAAGAGAATCTTTAAAAAAAAAAAAAATATTTTGATAAATCTTTTTTTTATCAAATAACAAAAAATATACAAAGTTGAGAAAAAAAATCCAAAAACATTTATTTCATTCAACGCCAATATAAAGATAAAAAAAAAAAACAAGTAAGTCGATACACTTTAATTAAGTAGCTTATTTAGAACGTCAGCAACAAAAAAAATAAAAATAACAGATTCGATGAAAAATCCAAGAGTTCCGTTGCTAAGCCCCAAACCAAAAGAAGGGTGGTAGTTTACGAAAATAAAATAAATAACTCAAACTAAGCCAGCGACGAAAGACGGGCATAAAAAGCGAGTAATTAATTTGTCCTAGCCCTGTACATTAAAAAGGTTCAGAAAGGCAAATTAACGTTTAAAAAAAACACAGTTTGAACGGTAAATTGTAATCACGCTGCTCGGTTTGGTATAAATTTTGACTGTCATCAACATAAAATAAAATGGCACGAGGTTTGACCAATCGTTTTAGAAATTAACCTTTGTTTATGGCTGAATTTTATTTTTTGAGCTTAAATGAGTTAAGGTCATTAAAAATACCACACCACCGTTTGACGTATTAATTACAAAGCAAATTATTTAGCGAATAATGGGTAGCTAAAGAACGGTTTCACTATTAAAATTTGTGAACCATTATTAAGTTAGATCGAAACTCTGTTTTCCCTTCAATAACGATTAAATCTTTCGCCTTTGACTAAAGATTTCCGTGGGGGATATTAGTCGAATAAGTCTATACACGAGTATGTGCTGATATGAAGGCACAATAAACACATTTTCTTGAATTAATCATTAAATTACTTTATTTGCAATAACATTGTAAAGTTGAATCAGTCGGTACATAGGGAACTATTTTTTCGGTGCTTTATTTTACACTACATTTGATATTTAATGAGCATTTGGAGTTTTTTTTATTTATTTAAAAACACTTTTTTTTTAAATCGATAAAAAAAAATGGTCACATTCAACATATGTTATTTTTTTCGTAGAAAGGAATCACTTTTTGATTTGACACATTTAACAAAAATAAAAAATTGATTTATTTAAGACAACGGATTTTCTTTTAATTTTTGAGACCGACCGGTTTCGTTTAGCCTAAGCTTCATCAAGGTACGAATTTAAACAACAACAAAAATACAACGTGTGCGGTAATATATATATATACATACAGAGGGAGAATGAATTTTAAAATAAAATAACAAAACAATGAGAAAACAATAGAATAACATTTAAATTATAACAAATAAACAGAGAGAAAGAGACAGATAATATGAATTGAAAGACACAAAACGACAACTCAGAAAGTGATTAACGAAAATGATAAAATGTATGAGTTTACAGGAAATATACCTAATATTGGACTACTAATTTGATTTTGTACCCTGATGATGCTTAAGCAAAACCAATCGGTCATACAAAATAAAATAATATTTGTGGTTTTATACAAAGTTATTTTTTCATTTCTTTACAATTAATATTGTTATTATTAAGTTCTGCTAGTTTTTAGTTTTAGTGACAGTTGTAATTGATAAATATTCAGCAGTAATATTGGCTATTAAGCTGCTAATGTGCTAGGTCGAATAATATATTTGATTATTTCAATAAGAACTATATCTATCGAAGTGAAGAAAAATAATCAAGAATGGCATGTATTTAACACAAAATTTTACATCATTTACACAATTCTTGTATATAAACTCCAAAAAAACCAACGAAAATTCACTTTGTAAAACAATTAAGGAAAACATAATTTAAATATAAGTAGGGGATAGTGGGGGATATTCGAACACTTAAGCAAGAACTCGTTTTTTAGTTGACGAAAGCAACATTGTCATAAATAAATTCATCAAAAAGAGCATTACCTGCTTTGGGTTACCTTAATGAAATCACAAAATGTCTTTTCAAAAACCCATAGTACCAGTCATATATTTTTTTTTGCTTCGGCGAAATTAAATGCCACTTTACGTAAAATCGGTACGGAAATACCGTTAGAACATGTTAATATGTGATTACAATTTAATTTTCAATTTCTTCGAGAAAACGGGTAGTCATATTTAATTACGGCTTTCTAGATTTAATGTGATCAAATAATACTGTCGTGGGAATTTTGTAGTAATACATTTTTCCTAATGATAAATTTTTATTAATTAATTGTTTTATAGCTTCCTCCACGTCTTCTGCTAGAAATATATTTGATCACTTGCTTACTTTTAAATATACAATAAAGAAATAAAATATTATTTATGGTTTTAAAGTTTATTTTGTAGAACTCCATTTTAATTTTTAGATTTTTAACTTTGTTTAAAGAATAATTATTTTTATTTTTAAAACAATTTTTAGTTAAAAGCTCTTGCGATGTAATTATTGCGCAGTAGCTTGCCTCTGAGGGCAGTTTGATAATGCCCTCAGAAGGCGAAACAGCTATCACGCGTAACAATAATTACATCGCAGAGCTTTTAACTAAAAAATTGTTTAAAAAAAAATTAAAAACCTAAAAAAAAAAAAAATATTATGTGAACTGAGCAAAAAAAAAGTGTTTTTGTGTCTTTTTGAAATAAGCGAGCGTAGCACACTGCCGGCACAAGGCAAATAACGCACTTTGCTTGCGTCGAGAAACGACAGTGGACGTGTCACGTGGGATTTGCGTGATCGTTTGGCTTTACCCGCCATATAGAGCACCCCCAATCTCCCCTACTTACAGAAAAATAATTTTAAGATAGTTCGGGTTTTATTATTAATCAAACAGTAAACTAAAATCATATAAATTAGTCGTTTCCATATGACCTAATGGTTTTGAACGCCGAAATATCTACTATTAAAAATAAATAAAATAAAAACTTGCAAAACTTAAAAATAACAGTTAGAATTTCGATTATAAAACTAAAAAAAAAAGTAACAGTTTTTTTATTGTTTCGTTAAAAATTGGACTGAAATAAAAAATACAGTTAAGTTGAAATTCTTTAAATTCAGCAATTTAAAGTAAGTTTGTCTTTACGTAGATCATTTAGTCGTCTTACGAAAAGATCATCCAACGGAAAAATAATTAAAATCAAAATAAATAATATCAATAAATGATATCTTAAATGAAGAAGGTAGCAATAATCAATATGTCTAAATTTTTTCGTAAGAAGCAATCACATGGTGGTGGTGGTGGTTGGTAGTAGCTCTCTCTCTTCCTTCTTTGTATTATATACTGTCTCACTCTATCATTAACTGTTGTACCTATATATTCCTGTTAACTCTGTATTTTTTCTTTAGTTATTATATGTGCCCTGACGAAGCTTGATCTAAACGAAACCGGTTGGCCTTCATCATAATAAATTCTGTGGTTTTAAAACAAAGTATTCTTTTATTTAATAATATGTCTAAAGCTTTACTTGGAACAATTATTTTTTTTAATCTTAGAAACCGCCAGGCTTAGATATAAGCTAATAAATCGTTCTATAAATTGGTTTATCTCAATACTCGAGAGAGAGAGAGAGTAAACTAACAGAACTAAAACTACAGAATACCGAAGAAATTATTCTATGGGGGAGGTAAATAATACTTTTGTTATACCCTTCATAGTTCAAAAAGGTATTTGGTAAAGGTCTTGTCTGGAATATTTAAGTATAGCAAGCAAATGTTCGATTCTATCCACTCCAAGAAAACTATCGTATATTTTGAATATTTAAGTACCTTAAACTCCTACAATTTTCAACAGAAAAGCTTAAGTAAACATTTTAATTTATTTTCTTAGAAGGCTCTATTATTGTCAGTGGTATTGTCTGCAAGAGTCAAAGAGAGCAATATTTAATATCCCAACACATTTAATTACTTTATGTACCGATTCTCTAGGCATTGTCGAAAAATTTTCTGGCTTTGATGAATAAAATATCATATAAATTCGTTGAAAATGATCTTGACCTAAGCGCCCCACCACGCTTATTAAATTAAATGGAACAATGGAACTGAAAGTAATTAACAAATACAACGAGGAAAATAATAATTATTCTAATTCAATATTAAAGATTCATGAATTCCTAAAAGCTGATTAAAATCACTGACTCCCACAAACCATTAAATTAAGCCACAACCAATATTCAAAATACGTAGAAGCTCTCGGGCTTGGGAGCTTTAAGATTCAAATGCGTAGGGAATAGGAACACGAACCGATTTAGCCTATAACTGTCCCAGTTGGCAATATTATGGAATGTTATTACTAACTGCTCGGGGTAGAGTTGGTTTGGGAAGGGGGCTCTAATGGCTCCAAGGTTTTCAGTTACTTAAATTGTATCATCATCGCGGTGGTATTTCAAATGAAGAGGTTCCGAACGTTGACCCTTATCTTATGCAAGATTTTCATACCTGGAAACTGATGTGGATGTCTTGCCAACAAACTGGTCATCTGGTGACTGACAATGCAATGTGTAGGCATATCAGGTTGCGACCGTTGTATTCCAGGACGATGCGCAATAAAACTAATTGAAATTAAAACTAATAAAGGTTGCAAGATATCAGGCATACCGACAAGTCAGCTAAATAAGAATGCACAAAAACACACCCCTTTCAATCATACCACAACTTGATGAACACTATTTATGCTAACTGTATGATTATTTGAAATGGAAACGTATCTGACATACAATGTCAAAAAAATATATACAAGTAATCTTTAGGAAACGACAAATACCGGCAGTATAAAGGTAAAACCATCGACTAAGAATAGTCGATGGGTAAATTACTTCATGCCATAATGTTATTTTCAATTGTTTTTTTTTTATAGAATAAACTTCGAGGGACGAAATGGAAATATAACTTCGGCTGATTAAAATATTTTTCATCCGAAAAAATTTTTTTTATGTAAACCTTTTAAGGTCTTTTCCTAAAATCTAAAGATGAAATGAATCAACCGTCAAAAAAAATACAATTATGACTATCATAGCAATATTTTAAGTAATATAACATACACTTTTGCAAAATTAAATTTCTTACTTAACCATGAACATGATTTTTGGTTTGTTGAAAGTAACTATAGTATGTGCTTTAAAATAATACCAACTTATCCGGATCTAAAGCGGTCAGGAATAATTTCGTAAACAAAAGTAGTTAGTTTCGCTTTGTAGAAAACTTTCGTTTCATATCTCGGCAGTAAATAGGTAAACATTAGACACGTTCATAGCGGGCAGTTAATATTCCCTTTCAGAGGTGTGTCTGAAAAGATATTGCGCGAATTACACCGCACAAGTAATTATAACTTCTAGTGGTCAGAACATAAACAAGGAGATGGATAAAGCAACTCCACAGAGGGACCAGGTCCGGCCAAAGTCGCTCCGGTAAAATCACGTGTGACAAAATGTCACGGTTCCAAGTCAGGCCTTGATTTATAGCATATCGTCGCCGGAAAGGCAAAAAGACTGAAGCGCCATTTTGAGAAGTTTACAACAGAGCACTTTAAAGTATTTTTTTTTTTTACAATAAAATTCATAAGTCTTCAGTACCCGGAAGGATTTTAAAAAAATGCTCTCACGTCATGAAGTGACAAAAAGGTTAAAAAGTCCGAAACTTGTGTCGCTTGAGTCAAGATTTCTCCCAAATGGTAAATATCCTTGAGATGGCTGAAGGGCCACAAAAGTCTTCAGAATCAAACGAGAGTCGATGCATTCGACGCAGAAAAAAGAACTGATCAAAACTGCATATTTAACAATTTTTTGATCAAAGTGTCGCCTTTTGCCTTTCAAGCGACGATATATCGTTAATTACAAGTTTAGTGATAGTGGTCCAAAAAAAAAGTCTAGCACTTCATATCTTTAAATTGTGAAGCAGATAAAATAAATAGTTTAATAAGTAAATAAAGTTCTGTACAAAAGTAAAAACCATCTTCTTTCTAATTGTTTCAAATTAATAAGCAAAAAATAGCGTCACAATACTCGAGGCAGCGTTCGCGATTAGCGAGTTATAACTGCGACTTTGAAGCTGTGATTTTTGCGTAAAACGTGACAAAGTCACTGCACCGTGGTTTTGGATCAGATTTTGTCAGAACGAGATAACTGTAATGATAGTTTAATGTTTGGGAAGTGGCTTATTCAATCATTGAACTATTGATGTCAAGGTATCTTCAGATAAATTCTGTTCTGAAGTAATCTTAAGCAATTCTCAAGAATTGAGACGGAGATCTCAAGAAAATTCAAAATAGCAATTTCATGAAAATTTGTTCGGATTTCTCTAGTCTCTGATAATCTCGTCTCGTCACGCGTGACAACTATATAGGTACTTATGCAATAAATCAATAAAACTTTATGAATTTGAGAAAGCCATTTGAATTTTTGTATTTACTATAAAGGTACTTTTGGAAATAAATTCTGAAGATCGGTTTTGTGTACACTTTATTCAAGGTTTTCTGTTTACCTTTATATGAAATATGATGAAAATGCGAGAAACGATATGATGATTTCGTTTTCGAATGGAAAATATATAAATAATGAAAGGAGAAATGTGTTGGTGGAAACAATTTGGCTGTTTACCTCCTCGAAAGTGTGCACATATTGGTGGAATATAATAAAAGTGGTTCTCAAACTTTGGGAGTATTCCGGCAATATTTATTCATGAGATCCTGAGAAACCTCGTCTTGTGTGAGGAGATAATATTGTATCAGGAGTGAAACAACATCATCAATATTACAGTCCGTACACGTAAATCTAATCAATGGTTGATCTTCAAGTTCAAGAAATTAAACGTTATTATTATGGTAGTACGAAATAGCAAAATCAATAAGCAGTTAATTATATATATATATATTTATATAATAATGTATTTCCAGCGATACGATGAATAATTCAAAAGGCATTTCACTACACTTTGATGAATCAACATATATCACGATTAGTGTGAACTTGAACACATCCGCTTTCTGGGCCGTTTCGGGACCTTTTGACCTCCTTCCAAAACAATTTAATGTTTTGTTGGAAGGGATTCGTAATTTTGATTCCCTCTTTTTCTTCCAGGCGTTTTTTCGTTCTTTCACTCCAACATTTACTCTTTTCTTGCATTGCTTGTATACTTATTTTGCTCTATTCCTATCCGCTAGAAGCACTGCCAGTCGCTACCAGGCACTACCATGCTTTTTTCTTCTCTGAGACCAGTGTTTTGATCTCGTCATCCTACCATGCGTCACCTTTCTTCCTACCTGACTTGCTTATTCGGCATACCTCTCTAGCAGATTCACAGACTCTATTTTATATGGTCCCTTGTTTCCTCTATGCTTAGACCATTCATTCCCTTCTCATTCAATCATCATTCATTCAATTCTCACATTATCGTTTTGCAGTTTTTCTATTATGACTCTTGTTGGGTCGACATCGTTTTTATTTTAGTTCGCTAGCCGTGAAAGAGGTTTACCCTTGAAACTACTAAGGAGTGGTCAGTTTCAACCTCCGCTCTTCTGTAAACTCTTATCTCTGCGGTATTGGCTCTCAACCTAGTTTCAATTACTACAGAACGATAATTGACCATTCGTTTTCTCTTTCCCACGTATATTGGTGGATTACCTTTATGATCGAAGAAAGTATTCGATACAAACAGCTTCCACTCTAAGCATATTTTAAGTATTCTTTTACCGTTATCATTCGTTCTTTTATCCCCAAACATATCTAAAGCCGACTCAAACCCGTCTCGTCTAATTCCCACCCACCCATTTAAGTCCCCTGCCATAATAATCCTTTCATTCGTATTTTTAAGCCTCATTACATCGCTCTCACTAGTCCAAAAAGCATCTTTCACTTCGTCGCTTTCGGAATTGACAGGAGCATAACCAATTACAAGAAACACCTTTGTCAACCTGATTTTGAACCGGACCCACATTATTTTCGCACTTACACATTCATACTGCAACATAAATTCAGCTATTCTAGGAGACAGTTACACGGCAACACCTTGACAGGCCCCCTCTCTGCTTCTGGTCGCCCGAACTAGATGACGAGCGTGTCATTATGTTGCACTGTACCGCTTTCTTTTTTCATGCTCTCTGTCACATCCAAACATTTAACAATCATTGTGTCAGATAATTCATTCATCTTCCTTTCTATTTCTCCTCTTACATTCCACGTGCCAATTCTATATTGTTCACGTTCCGTCCTCCTCTTTGCGCCACCGAAGGGTTGGCGGCGTGATGGAAAGCGAACCTCATCGACACATTATCCGGAGGCAAGTTATGTAATGTGTTCAAAAGATGTTACAAATATTTTATCTCAAATAAATATCCCTGACACGAGTGTCCCATGGAAGACCAAAGACTTTTCTGAGAGCCCTGTTTTAGACCACCTGCAGGTTTAGATATAAGACAGATGTGAAAGAACTACGGCATAGTAAACTGAAGTAAGAAGTTATCCCTGCAGCTTGCATAGTACACTGGTTATGTGGATAACCCTCAAAACATTCCCTAATTTGGGAAAACAACGTTATTAGCTTCAGGCAGTTGGAATTCTTGTGCGAAACCACAGAATAAAAAAACTTGTATTTTCTTAACTATTTTCTTTTTAACGATTCTGATAAGAAACCCGAGGGTCTCCCATCACGGTTTTATGAGATGGCTAATAATTCCTTATACTCCACGCAGCTTGAACATAAAAGGCCGAGCTTTTAACGAGCGATCTGTACAACCTCACGTTTATACACCATAAAATAAAAATGAGGCTTTTGTTATCCCGCTATAAAGAAAATCACCAGGTGAAACCAATAAATAAGGAATGCGAGCAATAAATATCGACCCGCTAGTAATTTATATAGATTGAAACCGAAATACGGCTTGTTTATCCTGCCGCGCTAGTTGGGAGATGTGCAGCTATGAAATGGACAGGCGTTTGACGGCTAAATACGGGAAGATCGGAATATGTGCTGACAAATGTTTTTTTTATTATTTATCTTAATAAAAACAAAATATAAGTGATTCACCATGTCTATCTCATTAGGAAATTCCTGTGTCGAGACAAACGCACGGTACACAAATCATATAATAAGGTGAAACATTACAGTGACAAATATTTAAGAAACGGAGAAAGAAAAAGTGAAATAAAATGAAAGAACAGTTATTTTAAGGACGTTAAATTTTAGGATATTGTTTGGGTGTATGGAGGTTGGGTTGCAAAACTGGTGTTTTGGATGTTTCATAATCCAGGTAATGGTAAATATAAAAAAGATCGGATGGTACATATTTAGAGATAAATAAAGATATAAATTTAAATGTGCACGTTTAGGTAGGTGTTTTACAGTAGTTATCAATAATGAGACGACCTCTTTTTATAATCCAAAGTTTTATTTAGATGAATGAACAGCTGACGTAGAAACTTATCGTGATCATATTAATGAGTAGTAAAAAAAAGTTGTTTAAAGCGGGGCATGTAGTGCGATGTGACATTGAATGAATAAAAGTACTTACTTGGTACCTACCTTATTATATTACATAAAAAAATATATTATTTCCCTTAAAAGAAGTAAGGGTTCGCACATATAACGTTTTTATTGAGGTCAATTAAATATTCTGTAACGGTGACCTAAAACCTATTTAAAAATCGAAATTGTTTGTTGAAACGTTTACTTCATTCTTGTGTATGACGTGGAAACGTGGACGTCTCAACAAAGAATTGCATGAATGATGTTAGCGAATGTAAAAACATATCAAAAGGGTCATTAAGATGGTCTGGACATGCAGAATGGATGGATGAAAAATGGAATATCAAGAGAGTATGTGAAGTAAAAGTGGATGAAAGTAAAGGTTGGAGACTCCGAAGAAAGACATGAACGATCAAATTACTCACATAATTGAGTAGGGTCCGAATATTAAAAGTAAGTGTACAAGATAGAATGTGATGAAGCAAAGTATTAATATATTGTATATTAAATAGATACTCAAAAGTAGCTAAAATTTCAGAGGAACTAAATTGGCTGACAGTTAAACAGATGCTGACATTGAACACATTGATGTTTATACATAAAATGAAGAACAACTTGTTACCAGAGTATTTTTCTGACAAAATTATCTACAATGTTGATATTCACAAGTATAATACAAGGGCATGCAAAGAAATTAGACTACCAGAAAAGAATAAAGCCAACACCCAAAACAGCTTACTATATAAAGGAATGAAATCGTATAATGCGCTGCCGGAAACCATCAAAATTATGCCTATCAATAAATTTTAAAAAGCCTGTAAAAAATATTTAAAATGCATGTAAATCAAAATAATAAGTGGTGTTTAAGTTAAAATATTATTAGTCAAAAAGAAAATGAAATAATTAGATACTTGTAAACTTAAATGTACAAAGTAACTAATATAAAAATAAAAAAATAAAGAGAATACCAAGACGTATTTGAATGGCGTTTCATTCTGTATACTTTTGCGAGGAAATGGCACCGTAAGATACAGAGAGAATAAATATAGGTATTTTGTATTTTAACGTACGCCGTTTCAATAATACTTTGGTACGAACGTTATAATATTTGCTTTATCTCGAAGTAATGGATTCATTTATCACGCGTTTTATATTATATATTACCCGTGAAGCATTGTCTACGTGCTTTTATAAGAAATCCTGGAATTACAAATAAAAACCTTTAAGCCTGATTCACACCAACGTCCGGTTCCGCTCAGTGCCGATATTGTTCCGCAAGAAAACTTATTGATATGGTATGAATATCAATCAAGGAGTATGTGCCAAGACAAATTTGTGTGGCAGTATATCCTTCTGCCCACCCTTGTGATATTTAACTACTTATTTAGTTAAATAATTATTTTTGAAGTGTAAAAATACTGACATCGCAGATTTTTATTTATCAAAAACCATTTTTTATCACTAAATAATATTTTTATTAATTATTGATTTTAAAAAATATTATTTAGTGATAAAAAAATGGTTTTTGATAAAAAAAAATCTGCGATGTCAGTATTTTTACACTTCAAAATAATTATTTAACTAAATAAGTAGTTGAATATCACAAGGGTGAGCAGAAGGATATACTGCCACACAAATTTGTCTTGGCACATACTCCTTGATTGATATTCATACCATATCAATAAGTTTTCTTGCGGAACAATATCGGCACTGAGCGGAACAGGACGTTGGTGTGAATCAGGCTTTATACGTCATTTTCGATTAAGTCGGCAGAAAAATGATGAACAGGCGATCGCACATTGTTGCCGGCCGTAAACTAAAGTCTATTCTATGCGAGATAAATACATCAAATGAAAGCAATTACTTGTTACTCGTATGTCCGTCCCAAATGACTTATAGGAAATAAAACCAAACACAAAAACAACGGTATAAAGGTATTGTGCACATGCTTCAAAAAGTTGATAGATTTAAGAAAACGAAAACGAATTTTAACCCGTGTCTTAGCTGCCTATAGTCAACCAAGTCAAATGAGAAGGTGATTAAAGAATAATCATACATTTTATGAGTTTACTATATGAGTTTAATATTTCTAATATTGGACTACTGGACATATTTAACTGATTATTAAGAATTTGAATATTGATTGTGATGGCTTTTTTTATTTCTAGTGCTTCTAAATTATTTAATCTGTAGCCATGAACATTTTTATGGAGAATATTTTGTTGACGTTTTGTCTCTTTCTTTTCATATTATCTGTCTCTTTCTCTCTGTTCCTTTGTTATAATTTTAAGGTTATTCTATTGTTTCCTCACTGTTCTCTTATTTTATTTTATATTGTGTTCTCCCTCTGTATCGCACATTTTGTATTTTTTGTTAAGTTTAATTTTGTACCCTGATGATGCTTATGCTAAGCGAAATCGGTCGGCCATAAATATTAAAATGAAATCTGTCGAACCACAAAGTGATTACTTTCTACAAATAGATGATTTTAATGTTTCTGACGCCTATAATAAACTATTTATCAACTAAATAGTTTAATGATATTAAATGTTTATATATACAAAGTTAAGTAACAATCTTTTTAATGTATTTCGAATTCCGTCATTAAAAAAAAAACGTGGGCAATGAATATTTCAGAACGAGAACTTTGTCGTTGTTCTTACACTTGGGCATTAAATTTTTAGAAGGTTTAACAAAAATTCAAGCACCCCCCTCGCCAGCTTCAAAGTAAATAATGAGTGAATTGCGATTAAGCAATCCTCCGGTATAATGGAAGGCTACGACAAAACCACCGTCGCCTTGGGCGAAGGAAGAATATTTATCAAAGAGGATACAGAATGGCCGTAAGCTCAGAGCAATAATATACCAGGAGGGATAGCTTGGTAGCGTGTAGTCAGGATTGTTGATTTTTTTGGCTCAGGCGTGGCTAGGGTTTTCATGGACACATCTTTTTACATCCATTCATAGCATAATGTCGACATAATGTTTTGTTTATTCGTATAACCACTTTTTCACAATATTGTTATCAGCAAAAATAAAGGATATAACCTAAAAAACCGTTGAGTTATGTGCTGTTATGTCGCATAGCAAAACGTAGTGGGCGGAGTTGCCGGAGACTGGGGAGACGGAAAGCATGCGTAGATACCGAAAAGTGGTGCAATATTATGTGACAACTTTCTTATCTCTTTCTCTCTCACGGTCTACGAAGTAAAAACCCGGAGAAAGTGACTTATCGTAATTTAGCTCTCTCTCCATATATATTCTTGCTCTGAAGCCGTAAGTCAGGTAAACTTTCTTCCGAATCTCAACCACGTTGATGATCAACTCTGCAGTGTAATGGTACACGTAGGTCAGAATAAATAAACAAGTTGCGAGCTTTTTTTTTACATGAATACCGCACAAGAGTCTCAACTGCTCCCAACCGTCTAGAGCCAGTGAGACTATGGCATCCCCAAATTGGGTATGTTGTGAGGCTGAAGGTAGTGGGGAGGGGAAGGAGATCGGGAAGAGGAAGGTTGGGAAGTACCTGGCTATTCAGATCTGGTCACCAAACACGGCTTAAGCCATTTCAAGCAACGTTTCGATTCTGAATGGTGGTCTTTCACCAGGGCGATACTTAGAGTATCTACCACTCTGGAACGTGCCGCAAATATACTTGTTATTATTTTTATATGAATTAAATGTGTTATGACACATATTAATTAAATAAAAGTTATTGGCGCACGCCGGGATTAAACCCGCGACCTTTGGATTCGTAGTCGAGCGTCTTACCACTCGACCATGGAGGCCGTCATGCGAGCTAGATTCCAGCCAGCGTTGAATACTCTAAGTATCACCCCGTTCGGTGACCAGATCTGAAAGTCAGATACATCCCCGCCTTCTTTTCTTTCTCACTTCTTCAGTCGGAAAACATACTCCGATTTGGGAATGCCATAATCCCACTAGCTCCGGGCAGTTGGATCTTCTGTGGAGTATTCACAAAAAAGCCACAATCAAAAAATACATTTATACGGAGAATAGCTGCGCAAATAATATGAACGCCGCGCCGTTGATATATTGTTGTATTGCTACTATTACTGTTTCGTATAAAATTAGTTAAAACATTACCGTATCAGAGTGGTTAGTTCTTCGATCGCGATTTCACTGTCACGATTCTTGCATTTTGTTTGTATTTTTTATTCGCAAACTGGAGTTGTCGCAGTTTCTGCACCCGGCAGTTGGAACTCTTGTGAAATATAAGGTATATATTCGACACTTGTTCTTGAAAACCACCATGCTTAAAGTCGATGGGTTTCCCGACCAACTTTGAAAAAGGCGAAAAATGTGAACGCTAATCTGATCAAATGACAAGTTATTTTATCGCATTGCTGCATCCCCAAAAGCTTTCACAACCCAAGAAGTAGCTCCACAACGGTGAATTTAATCGTCTCAGGAAGCGTAAAAAATGCGAGTCGATGGCGGGGCGACCATTTATCAAACGCCTTTTTTTCGGTCATGCCGCGGGAAATTAATCTTACTCCGCGACCGTTTAGGCGAGAAACCCACCCAGCGGGCCCCCACCCCCTGTTTTTTCCCTAAAATTATCATACGTTTTCAAGGGTGCGTCTCAGCCATTTACACTGATTTTCATACACCCTGAAAGGATGGGTGGGTAGCTATTGACGCGTTCCCACACGAATAATTACATAACTTGTAAAATTAAAAGGTATGTTTTCTTTTTTTATGTGAAAATATAAGATAATTTAATTTTAAAATTTTCATATTTTAACCCTGACTGCGTTTTACCAAACAAACAAATAATTTAGTTACAATTACTTACAAAGGTACAACTTATATTAGGACCTTCTTACCTAAATGTTCTCGCAGAAGTGTTTGCTCAAAATTACTGAAATAATAGGTATGTTTGTAATTAATCAAAACAACATATAATACAGAATTAGGATATCAGTAAACACAATGAATATGTACCTAAGCAAACAGTAAAAAGGTGCAAAAAAGGTTGGTAAAACAACAAATATGGTTTATTATATGTTTGTACTACACGATTAATTCCAAAAAACAGAATACAGAATATTATAAGCAAAGGAACCAAATAAAAACAACAAGAAAATAAGGGATGATTTCTAATAATAAATTATTTGATGCGTTTAATTAGGGGTTATAGAAAAACATACGGCAAAGGAAAAAACGCAAACTAAACATTTCACGAATGATTGAAAAATGTAGACGAAATAAAATTTAATATGCAATGGATTCAATAATTAAATTGATTTTTAAGACTTGTTTGAAATCAGCTAAGATCTGGATATTAACAACGATAGAGATACGTTTATTTCGTAGCAAAAGTACAATCAAATCACGGCTCTGTTTGACCGATAGTTGTAACCTAGAACAGCTTTTATTCTGAACATTCAAAAGGTGATCTCTATATTTTAATTGGCTTAGTTTACACACTTAAGAACAATAATACATATTCGTGGAGCGGAATACTCACACACTCTTAAAGATTTCCAGGCGCCTAAGAAGATCCCTCACGTGTTTAACAAACACATGTCTCCATTCCCCGCCAACCGACAATTGCCATTAACTTGTCATGAAATCTAGAATTTAAATTATATTGTCGAGAACCAAGGCATAAGAACCCACCGCTATATTGTTACAGAGCGCCTGTTTCGTGAGATTCCCACGAAACTTGTGGGATGGATCCTAGACATGGTATGAACAAGATTAACCCAAATCATACCAAAATGACCGAAAATGATGAAGCAGACCACTAAATAATCATCTTATGATTCTCGGTAAGCTACGATACGCATCGGTACCTATAACATTACTGTTAACTTACCAACGAGAACTTCTCGATCCAAAATTCTATTTAGCCGTAACAATAATATCAAGACTGGGTCTTTCAGATACTCGCTTGTACCTAGATTATAGGTGGTAATGAATACGCAGAGGTGGCTGATGTATTTGACTGCACGGAATATAGATACAAGAGGGCTATAATATCTTATATTTTCAACTAATATTAATTTGATGTAATCAAATACTATTTTACAACTACTCTTTCGAATGAAATTCTTGCAAATAATTTAATTTTTTTCACTGTCTATCTTAAACCTTTATAGATAAAAGTCCACTTGGGCGTATACAATTAAATAAATAAATACAAATCAAAACTTATTTGATTCATAGAAGATATATTTAATTTATTAATACAGAAAATTTGCACATTTTTCTAGGTCTACCCCATAACGGTCGCGTGTTTGAGACCCAGCATTCACAAATAAAATGTATTCGATGCATGTGTGTCAACTCACTTATTCTGTAGATAAAATTATTCAAAGTATATTTGCAGCACGTTCTGAGTGATAGATACTTCGAATATTGCCCTGGTGAAAGATCACCATTCAGATTCGAAACGTTGTCCTTTTTAAAGAAAGACAAACATTTCTGAGTTACGAATAACATGATAATATTTTTTAAACTCTCACTACTATCATTATATGCGGAAAGTCGTGCTTGAGCGATGATGGAGTTTTTGGCTAGCAAAGGAATTGAACCCACGACGCCTGAGTGGTAACCCGACGCATTTGGCCGTGTTTAGTTACCAGATCTGAATAGTCATGTCCTCACAACCTTCCTCTTACCCATCTCCTTACACTTTCTTATCTCTTCAACCACAAAACCCCTGTTGGGGTATCTCAATACCTACTGTCTCCGGACAGTTGCAACATAAGTGCAATATTCACATAGAAATAAAAATAAATCTACTCTAAGAGTCTTTCTAAAAAGCTTTGAAATATCCAATCAACTATAAAAAAATAAGACAACGTGCCAAATCATTTATCAATTGAGATAATATAAATGCTAAGTTTTAAAACATACATAAGTCGTATTTATGGTTTTAAAGTTTATTTTGTAGAACTCCATTTTAATTTTTAGGTGTTTTACTTTTATTTAAACAATAATTATTATTATTTTAATTTAAAAAAACAGTTTTTAGTTAAAAGCTCTGCGATGTAATTATTTTTACGCGTGACAGCTGTTTCGCCTTCTGAGGGCATTATCAAACTGTGGAGAAGCCACATACAGACGGACTATTTATATCATGTTTAATGTTACATCGCAGAGCTTTTAACTAAAAACTGTTTTTTTTAAATTAAAATAATAAAAATTATTGTTTAAATAAAAAGTAAAAAACCTAAAAATTAAAATACATAAGTCGTTCTTTTTTGTAAAATGACGATATGACTACACAATGTGATATTAAAATAAGTGATTTTCAGTGATTGATAGTGATTTTCATTAAAATAAAAATCACCAAAATACAAAAATATTCCAATAATAGCAAACTACAACTTAAAGGGTAAAATTGGCGTGCCAAATTGGTAAAACTACTATCAAACATTAGATAAGATCATATTCTAATTGTTTAAATTTAATTTTTAAATTTATTCTCTGGCTTTTACGCTTTACAGGAGAAAGATTTATATAAAAAAAATCAGTCTTTATAAATTTATAAATTCAACAAACTGAAAACTCGACATGAAAGTATTTCAAGGATAAAATGCACCATTTGTATAAGACAGCTTTAACGATCGTTTTAATACAGATTATTAAAACGTGTTACGTCTTCGGAGAGAAATATATTACCGAAGTTTTGAAACGTTTTTCACAAACTTTTAAGATGTCCCCGTGCTTGTCATTATTACCAAAATTAATAAAAACTTTTTTATTACGACCATAAATATAATATTTCTTTAAAAAACTTTTTATGTCACCTTTCGCACCCTTATGCATGTAATATTGGTAATTTAAAAAAAAAAATAGTGATTAAAAAAATAACTTTTCAAATAATCTATTAAAAAACTCGGTCATTTTTATATCTTGGCGGCAATAAAAACTCGTTTGCAATTTTTATTGATGGCGAGTTTTAATTTGAGTAAAGTACTAAAAACTTTGATTGATGTTTATTTGATTTTATGGTGGTTCCAATCTTAAAAAGGGTTGGTATTAATCAAATGTAAGTACTTAGAATGTTTTTAGGAAGAAAAACTACCAATTTAAAGTTTGTCGTAGATTTTAATTCGATTATTTTGACTGACTAATTAATCATTAAGCCATAATAAAATTGTTTCAGAGAACACATTTAAAAATGTATTTATTCATATAATTAAAAACATACATACATTTTTTCATGTAAATATCAATTCATAATTATAATTTACGTATTTTGTATTTTTATTTTACTCTCCATAAATTGAGCTAATGGCACGTGTAAAATGTTTCACTTTTATTGAAAAATATTAATATTTGAATTTATTCCGATTTTAGGCTGCCAACTTTTGAGATAAGTATAAAATCGTTTAAAAATTCCGCTTTCTAATGAGGTATTGATGGCTTAATTGGCAGAGTGTTACTCCCGAATAGAGTAGAGGTTCCGAGTTCGAGTATTGGTCATGACCATTATTCTTTTTAGTTTCTTGCTTTTCTCTGTTTCATATTTTTGTTTTAGATTATTAATATAATTAAAATATTTAATAATAAATAACCAATAATGCCTAAAAGTTAATTCCAATTTTAATATAAAAAAATATTGTCTTTACATAATGGGTGCTTAGTGAAAATAATAAGAAATAAAAGAGATAGTAATTACGTTAATTATAATATAAAAGAGGGAAGGGGGAGAGCAGAGACTAAAGAACTTCAAAAAATATCCCTTCTACCTTATATATCTTGAGTAAAGAGTTTGCCTCCACATGGTTTATTTATACATTTTTTTAACAAATAGTTTGTAAGCAATATAAATTCTAAACCATGAGCGGCATATTACTCATTTCTGCATAGTTTAGAAATTCATGTGTCTAGGGGCTCCAGACCAGAGGCGGCTGGAAATCTCATCATTGCTTTGATACTTATGTGAAATTAACCGGTTAGTAGCTGAGTGGACAGACGCGTTGGATTCCCACCCGGGCGTCGTGGGTTCAAAAAGCAAAATCTTTCGGTTGTTATGATGGTGAGGTGATTTTCCCACAAAAAACGGCGCTATAGTTATCCAGTTATTATTATTATTATTAAGTAGGAGTTTTTCAAAAATGTCATGTTATTAGTAACCCAGGGATGTTTGTCTTTCTTTTTAAAATAAAAAAGGTTAACTAGATACATAAGATTGGTAGAAAACCATTAAGCCGCAACATCTGGTCCAATACAGATATAGGGACTTTACCACCCTCCCACGAAGGTTTGTATGATTTTGATTTTATAGCGTTGGGGTTGATTTTGGTTGCACAGATTCAACCCATCGTTTCCATTTAGTGGAATCTCTTCCATCTGCTCTGCGCCGTAATAAGAGCATACCCATGCTAACGGCCCGGGCGGGAATTGAACCATAAATCACGTGCCTGGACCGCCACATTTTGACGGAGATTCGCATACAATATTTACATATTTACCGACCCATCTCGTCGCTTCAGATGGCCCCCGTTTAACCAACAGCGACGGAATTTCTCGCAAATTTGTGCGCGTGTCGTTTTTTGGTTTTAGGCGTGCTTAGATAAGTGACAGAGTCACACAACTAGGGATGGTTGATATCGGATGTACATGCGGTTTCAGTTACCGGTGACTGGCAAGGAACCGGTTATTTTTCAAGTTATTTTTGGAACTGTTTCTTGGTGCCAGAAAAGTTTCACGAAGAAGATTTTTATATCAAGAAGTCTTGTATATTATTAAAAAAAGGATTCTTGTGATATTTTTAATTTTATTTTATGGAGTGAGGGGGGGGTTGCTAGCGATATTTGGAGAAGGAGAAGAACTGGAACCGGTTTCTCAACGAATATTCATACGAAAACAAATAATATAATGTATATATATTTATATATGATTATTTTTTTGCGAAAATTAGGAACCGGTTCCTCAGAGAAATAATATCGAAAGCAAATAAAAAAAATACAAGGAAAAGAAGGACTGCAAATATGCAAAAAGAAGAAACCAACTCGAGTTTTCAAAATTAATAAGTTAATTTATTTTTTATGTGAATCGGTAACTTATAATTTCACTTAATCACCATGCTATTTTGTATTTATTAACCCGTCACACCCGCATGTGGGTGTTACTTTATAATGCTAGATAATAAAAACAGGTCACCAATAAAAAAATATTATTAATTATTTAATATTTCTACAAAAATCACCATATTTTATGGTTTTACAACATATTTGGACGGAATTTTGGAGAATTTTTTTAGTTTTTCTACATGTTTCCTAGTTTTTTTCGTTACACTTTTTTTTTAAATTTCACTGCTTTCACCATATTTTATTGTAACTTCATTAATATTAAGATGTTTGTTCCGCCGTTATTTTTCATAGTTAATACTTCACAAGAGGCCCAAATACTCCCAACCATCTAGAGCCAGTGAGACTATGGCATTCCCATTTGGGTTATGTTATGAGGCTGAAGGTAGTGGAGAGAGGAAGGAGATGGGGAAGAGGTAGGTTGGGAAGTACCTGGCTATTCAGATCTGGTCACCAAACACGGCTTATGCCATTTTTAAGCAACGTTTCGATTCTGAATGGTGGTCTTTCACCAGGGCGATACGTAGAGTATCTACCAATCTGGAAGGTGCCGCAAATATACTTTATATTATTTTATATGAATTAAATGTGTTATGACACATATTGATTAAATAAACGTTATTTGCACACGCCGGGTTTGAACCCACGACCTTTGGATTCGTAGTCGCTCTAGACGGTTGGGAGCAGTTGAGACTCTTGTGCGGTATTCATATAATTTTTTTTTTTTTTTAATTGAGGTTGGTAGTTAATTTTAGCATTCATTCATTTCATTGAAAAAAATACTTCAATTGAAGTTGGTAGTTCATAATAGCCTTCATTCATTTCATTGAACAAATACTTCAATTGAAGTCGGCAGTTCATAGAACTACTTCAATTTGCAACAGCACAGTTGCGAAGGTGAACTTTATTTCGGCAAGAAACCGGTTCCAGTTCTTTTCACCTTTGAAATGTCTACCGACTAGTACGGGATTTTCCAGTTCTTTCCACTTCGAAAGCACTACCGACTAGTACGTGCTTTTTCGGCGAGGAACCGGTTCCAAAAATAACTGAACAAATAACCGGATGAATTCAAATCTCATTTTTGCGAGTTCGACTTCAATCGAAGTGTTCACTTCGAAGGGTTCATTTTAAAGAACTAACAATTCGTGAAGCATTCACAAAACATTGAAGTTTTTCCCAACGCTACATAACACATTATTTTCAAAGAGCGTTAAAAAACCATAAAAATATCACTATTCTCAATTAAAATTTAAAAGAATCGTTTCTCAGTATGAAATAATGTTGAGAGCAGAAAGATAAAATTGCTATAAAATTTTCACGTTGTGGTGAACAGTTTATTGAGGCACACCAAAAACGAAGGTGAAAAAATATGCCATCTTACTAATTTAAAAAACCCACTATCGCTAGCAAATTAACTATGTAAAGTATTTGGTAATAGTCTGGTTTATATAGTAGAAAATTAATCATTACTGTCTTCGACCATCAAAGTCAAACGACATAACTAAAAACGGTATAAGAAAGGGTAAGCTGTCAGTTAGCCAGAGAATAATCATTATAGTCCTTATTCCGACAGAAGTAACCGACGTGGAGAAACGAAAAGAAAAAGTGCTTGATAAAACATGGGTAAGTATGCTCGAGCAAAGGTAATTAATTTGAATTACCAGAGAAGTGAATTAAGTTTCCATGTTATGGTCTGGTGAAACACTTTCACTCAACTCTTATTATCAAACTAAGCTCTTAGCAGAGTTTTTTGGTGAAATGATAATGTAACTAGCTAATGTTTTTGTGTAGGACCTCTGTGATACAAAATGGTAAAGATGCCCGAGGTTGATTCATTAGTTCGAATAGTATATTATTAAAATAAGCAAGATACTTGATAGATGAGCTAAACATGAATAGAACAGCCCATGTGTAATATATTTAGAGTCGATCGTTAACTATTCAGGAGAATAACATATATCCACTTACTTAAAAACGAGGTGTAAATGTTACGCGTGGCGTAAGGTCGGAATAGCGAAAAAACTTTTGAGATGTATTTATTTATTTTCGCCCTAGTGAGCTTTCACATAAAATTTATACAATAAAGTTGTGTTCACAAAAGTAGAGCGTTATGTTATGATAGTACATGGTACATAAAAAAACAAAAAGTACATACGTCTAAAAAAAATATCTAATTAGCAAATTAAATATATAACCAGCAGTAAATATAAAATTATTATTTAACAAAAAAAAAAATCAATAACATTGGACTTACAAAGGATAGAAGAAAAAATAAATATTTATGTATAACATATTCACTATGCTGTGGTAAACTCGTATATTTTAGTAAAGTATTTAATAAGAGTTCGTTTCATCACTAATACTAAATCTCCAAATATGTCAACATTCCCAAATCTATTACCAAGATTATGCAGTAGATTTATAGGTGTGTGAGACTGATAGTTAGTTTTTAAATTGTCGCAGAAAAAGGTAGCAATTTTTCTTGTATTTCTGGTCGGAACATATAGTTTGTTTTTGGCGAGAATATCAGGACTGTCTATAGTTATACAATAATAAATCATTTTATTTAGTAGCACAAAGTCTGAAACAATTCGCCCAGCGTGTTTCGTCAAATTTATATAGTTAATATTATTTTATTGAAATATTTATCTTAAAATTTATAAATTGTAGGAATTTGTGCTGTACCCTTTCAACATTGACGGAATGTACTCTGTAAAGTGGTGACCAAATAGGCGAATTTTACTCTACCTGACTTCTTACTCATTAATTGTACAGTGTTTTAAAGCATTCTAGTAACTTGCATTACTGCATTTAAACCCAAGCATATTAAAACCTTTTTTTAGTTGTTTAATTTACGTGTACATTAAATGTTAAGTTTTCATCAAATAAAACACCCAAATCCTTGATTCGAGTGACTGGTGTCAATTTTAGATTATTTAGAGAGTATTCATAAATTACGTGACTTTGAGTTTTACTAAAACGAATGACTTGACACTTTTAAATAATAAAATAATGAGACTTTTTTGATCCTGTCATGATTGCTATACCTTATTGTCGTGGATTCAACATATTTTTTATTGATTTTAAGAGGGCAAAGCAAAGGATTCATATTTTTATAGTGTTATCAAAAAGTCTTACGAAATCATTTCAATGGATGTCACTACTGATTTAAAATTGGGAAATGGTGTAAAACTTTTATATTTGATGACGTCAGTATTTTATGAGACTAAAATGATACAAAAAATTACTTATACTCGTATATAACAAAAATATTAAATGTTCCTAAGAAATTGAATACAATGAGTGTAACAATTATATTAAGGTAAAAAAATACGAGTTTCTTTCATCGGTTTCACTGTTTTAGTAACGAGACAAATAAGCCCCGAGAGCCACGAAAATAAAAGAACTGGTAAATAGTATACTGTTTGTTAAGTGGAAGACTGTACATTATGTGAGAAATAACATCTGCCGCATATTAAGGGAAGAAAAACGCAGAAGAGAATATCTTTCCTACTATATAACATTCTCAATATACTCACTTTGGCACACTAAATATACCACAAAGTTTCATTAAAATACACTTAACGGAAAAACCACAGTAAGACATTAGGATTTAAGGCGTAAGTTAGATTTAATTTGCTTTTTATGATTAGTAGCTCCCAAAAAAATCATGATTTTCATTTGTTAAATGCGTCACTTTTCTCACCCTCTGCCACAAAGCAGAAGGGAATTATCCTTACTTCTCAATCACCTGTCAAGTAATGAGATGAAAAAATTGACAGTATTCCTCAATTTTATACTTTTTTTAAATATCAAAAAAAAAAATACACTGATGATTACAACAATACGAAAAATTGTTTTTGATTCCAGATCTCAGGAAGAATGATTCGATTCTAGATTCGATTGTAGAAAAAAAAAACAATATTATTAATTTATAATAAACGTAAACGCGACACATTTAAAGAATTTAAAAAAAACGTAAGCGAATGTTTTCGCCCTTTTTCAGAGTAAGTTTCACTTTAAGATACGCAAACATCGCCTCAGGTCTTAGATTTTTTAGAGAACTTAACAAAAAATTCAACTATCACAATCTTCCCATCAATACATAAAAACAAATTGCATGCAAGCACACAACATACACATTATTAAGACCAGGAACCTAAAATATACCTGCTTTCGAGGACAACACACACATTTCCAGAATTTTACCATGCCAGGATAAAACAAAGAAGTTCGTAGAAAAAATAAAATGAATCGAGTAAGCCGTGCAATACATGGTTTCAGCTTGCGGTGCACTTGCGTGAACTTTATCACTGATGAGCCTTTGTTCTGAGAATTTTCGCAGTGTGCACACAGCTTAAAAATTGCGGCTTTCAGCTAACAGTAATCAGTCCGCTCGCTGCAATATATGTAGTGGAATTTGAGTACCGCCTTCCACCGTAGCAACTCGTAGCATGAACCCAAATGTAGGCGGTAATCTATTGCTAGAATATAGTTATTTTCTATTTTTTCATACAAAACAATATTTGATTTCATATTCTTCAGTTAAATTTGTTCAGTAGTCCAATATTAGGTATATTTCCTGTAAACTCATAAAATTTCTCATTATTATCACCTTCTCACCATTGTATTTTTATTCTCTGGCCTTTTCCGTTTCATATTTTTGTTTAGATTATTGATTTCAAATATAAAAAAAAATGATTGTATCATATAGTCAAAAAAAAACCCCCATATTGTCTCAAAGGTTGAATATTTAAAGTTTTAGGGACTCTATTTTAAAATAAACAGAAAGGCGGGGAATATCCTGAAAACCATTTTACTAAAAGTACGAACGGGCATTAGGGGCTGAATGAAAAAAATACCATTGAAAAGTACTGACGAAGCTTTAAATGAAGGTAATTTTTTGCACGCGTCACTGATAAAGTGACCCTTGTAAGGGTTCAAAATGACCGACAAAAAGTGAGGTGCTTGGAAAAAAGATATTTAATCGCGAACAAAGAAGAAGTGGAAAAAGCTAATACGTTTTTAATGTTGGCGTCTCCGTGTGAAGACAACGCGTATCACGAGAGCTTTGAACACATTGAAGAATCGCCAAAGAATAAAAAGGGTGTGATGTACTCGTATATGGACAGTTCATGCTGCTTTAAAAGTGTGTTATTAAAGGGTAGTTTAACAAGCTGCGTTTTCGTGAAAAGAAGTTAATCCCGCGAGAATAAAGTGGCAGATAATAAATAATAAAGAGGTCTAAAAAGCTTTAAGAGCTCAATCAAACAAGCAACACGTTTAATTTCATACACATGGTAAGAAAATAGTTTTGGGGATAAGAACGACTTTTTGGAATAGCGTTATTTTTTTCCCTTTCTATTTTTTTTTTACTTTTCACTGAAAATAATATTGACTTTAGGGACAACACCCGAAAATAAACACATTTTGGCTTTTTAGTACAAATAAAACTACAATTCATTTACCTGTCAATTCTATACGGCAAGTAAAAAAACGTTCAAAGATGTCTTCACAGGTTTTAAAACTGCACCTTCTACCGATACGTCAATATATTTTTCAAAGAATTCAGGATCACAGTTAAAAAACTGAATTCTCTGGAAACATCAGAAACTTTTCTTACTACCCATAGAAAAAAGGCAGATACACAATTTGTAGTATTGCTTGTATTAAAATGCTACAAAGTGACGTTTAGCGTCATTCTTGGGATAACTTATTCTTCTTCAGAAGACAAGGTGCGGCGGAATGTATCGAAGTAAAGACAAGTACTCATTCCATTACGTTACGTTGACAGTCAAACGGTTACTTAACACAAATCTGTAATAAAAATAATCAGAATAATTTCACTTATTGATGTGCAATTTCTGTTGTCAAAATATCCGTTAAAAAGGAAAAGTCTAAAAGGAAATGATAAATTCCAGTCAAAGTGGATAGACTTATAAAAAATATTTTAAAACTCAATTAACACAGGTGATTGCTAAACGAATGAAAACGAATAAGGGTTTTTGATTATGGTTAAAGTCAAAGAGAAAAATTTCTTAAAAAATTCAGCTTGGTTTTGGATGAAAAAAAAACTTATTTGCATACTTATTAAACAAGGTCTGTGGGGATAGACGAAGTTTTATTTTATTAAAACACCCTTGGAAGGTAAAACTATCTTGAGCCGCTTGCTTAAATCTACGCCATAATCAAATTTGATCAGCTTTCTTTTAGAGAAATGGTTTGTCAAACGGAAATTTGAATCGTTTGGCGTTTGAGATTTTCATACTATAATTGATTAAATATTAACAGAATCAAATAGAAAAGAAAACGTTTATAATCAAAATAACTGAGATGAATAGAATTCATTCACAAATGTGAGACGAAGGTGATTGAGACAATATCGACGCCGGAAAGGCAAACGGGCTGAAGTGCCATTTTAATAAGTTTTTTTTACAATAAAATTTATGTCTTCAGTACCGGTTGGATTTAAAAAAAAAGTTAACTCAAGAGTGGTGGATACTCGTAAGTATCGCCCTGAAGAAAAACCACCATTCAGAATCAAAACGTTGCTTGAAATAGCTTTAACCGTGTTTGGTGACCAGATTTGAACAGCCAATTACTTCCCAACCTTCCTTTTCAACCTCACAACATACACCAATAAAGGATGCCATAGTCTCATTGGCGCTAGGCGGTTGGGAGCAGTTGGGACTCTTGTGAGGTATTCACTAAAAATAAATATGAAAAAAACAAGCAATTTAAATATAAATGTTGGGATTTTTAAGTGTAGTTTTATTGTTTGCACCCCTGTTTTATAACAACAGAAACGCCAAGATTACTAAAGACCTGCCATTAAAGAAAGCTAATATAAAGTAATTTTTCAAATAAAATAAAATTAGGATTTTGAAAAGGGAAGAAATACATGGAAAAGAATTTAAGAACTTAATCTGTTTTTTGTAGTTTGATCTGTGAGTTATTTTAGCTTTCTAAAGAGAATGCTAATATATAAAATACAGGTTTACAAACCAACAAAAAACTAGTATTATACGTTTATCGTACAAATTACAAAAACAGATGGAATGTTTTAATATTAGTAATAAAAAAATAATAAACGAATTTAATTAATATTTTTATTTTGCAGCTTGTTAATAAATTTAAAAAAAAAACATATGTATTGTAATATTTTATAATTTTAATATTTATTAATTGTCAATTATGGAATGTATTTGACTGCACTTATCCTGCATACCTTCTGAAATATTTTTTTATATTAAAATAATTGTCTACTGCTAGATTAGTGAACCATTTAATAATTAATTATTTTTGAACTTGTATTCAAAACATGTCACTGAACATAAATTCCTGAAGTCAATTCAAGTGTAAGTATAAAAAAATCAAAACAAAACAAGCTCTTAACAAGATATTTTCCAGAATGATCTATTAGACCAGGTAAAAGGTTCAACTTTTGTTTTATACTTGCTAAAGGATCAACTTACATACTCATACAAAAATAGTTCATGTGCTAAAGCTTTCTGTCGAAAACCTCGAATCCCAAAGGCTGAAACTATCATTTGACCGTTATTAGATTGCAGAAAGTCCTTCAACTTATTTTAAACGAGAGAGGTGGTCCACGTCTTTCTAGAAATTAAAACTTTCCCACAAAATTGTCTTTATAAAAAGTTTCACATATGGAAAAGAATGGCGAAAGCTTGACGAAAGTGAAAGCCGCAAGGGAAATCTCTTTCCGCCTAATATTTTTTTAACGAAAGGCTGACAAATGCGTGGCTAACTTAATGCGTATATAACTGACGTCATATAACTTCAGAAGCTCTTTCATAGAGGAAACCGATATTAAATTGTCAATGCGGTGGGAAAGGTAGTTATGTTGTCTATAAATTTAGGAGTTGAAATTATTTTATGCAAAATATCAATTACCGGTTTACTTCTAATCACTTGTTGATCTACTTTGAAGGAATTTATAGTTTGGAAGCGCCAAGAATAGACGAAGAAAACGGATGAGATGGGTTGATTCTCTAAACTGTATTAAACTTATCCATACAAGTAGCTTAATAACATAACCTTTATCTACGGAATTATAATCCAATAAACAAATCGGTCGATACTTTTTGTTGAATGCAAAATACTAACAAAATAATGATATACATGTTCGGTGAGAATAATGTTTGTCGGTACTTTATTTTGTATTTGCTACCTATCTGTTAGAGATAGAATATGAAAGGCCTAAACTCTATCTTTGATCAGATTCTTGCTTCATTCACATCCATATATGGCTAAAAACTTAATTCGCTTGAAGGTAACATATATATTGACCGGTCGGTAGCTGAGTGGAGAACGCGTCGGATTCCCACCCGGGCGTCGTGCGTTCAATTCCTCTGCTGGCTAAGTCCTCCATCATTGCACAAGCAACATCTTCCGCTTATGATGACAGTAGGAGTTTTTCAAATATTGTCAGGTTATTCGTAACCCGGGAATGTTTGTCTTATTTAAAAAAAAAATTTTTTTGGGTGTTCCAAAATTTTTTTCCATCCACTTGTGCCTCACATATCATCTGCTATATATGTCCAAAACATATATGTGTGCGCAAGGAAGAACGAAATGAGTAAATAAATGCAGATGCTTAGGAGGGTCACAACAAAATACAGGAATTTTGTTTTTCGTATGTAATCATCTCATGTCACATATCTTTTTTTTAAACAATAGCACATTATTTTCTGATTCTCTTATTTTTGCTTGATAATATGTATCTAAGGAACAATTCTGCATAGTTTACTCAAAACCTTTTTTACTCAATTCGTTCTTCCTTTCGCACACAGAAATATAAGCGTCCCTTTCGTAATATTCATTATGCGCAAGCATAAAAGAATGCAAGCCGTAAGGCTTGCATTCTTTATAGATCACCTCGTTAGTAATACTGTTGAAGTGTTGAATATGGTTTCACCGCACGTACGACTTAGGAATCTTATTTCCACCGCCCTCAGTCTACTTTAATTGCATACCGGTTTCATACCGCAATGCAAAATATCAGGGTTGGTAGTAGAATTTCACTGTGGACTGCTAGCATAGAATCCTAAAACTTCTTTGTGTTGATAATAAAAGTTGTCAAAATTATTAATTTGCCAGTACTAAGATGGCGATACAAATTCCTAGTAATTTCTAGACATTATTCACTATAATATTTACAAAAAAATAAATAATTAAAGCACAGTGAGTAGGCAATCGATTAAAGAAATAACAAACTTTAGTTTTGGACAGGTATTATTACAAAAACACGGTACTAAATTGCAATCTTTAAGAGTCACTCGATATCTCGATGACGATGACTTAAAAAATCTCTTGAGACGAAACCTTCATCACGCAATCTAAGATGAAATGAAGCGATGAATCATTCGCATGAATTGCTCTCATGTGTGTGTAGACATGACTTGCCCAAAACTCTCCCTAGGATATTTAACTAAAAATAGATGACGGTCCCAAGACCTTAAGATATGTTATCTAAGTTAGGAGCAATACGGAAATGGGTGGAGGGAGGATTCAATTAATTTTAACGAAATGGTAAAGGTTGAGGACATTAGATGCTTGACGTTATGTGTGAAATTAAATAGGTCGCCTTGTTTCAAATACTACGCGACAGGACTAGTAACTCTATTTCAATAGAATATACACGTTCATTACTCGAAACGCGAGAGGGAGATTAATTTAAAAAATGTTGATAACTATTTTTGTTCATAGAGATGTGAATAAATATATGCACATTATACTTTTTTCATTGGCGACCATTTGACAAGAATTTTGTATGAACAAACCCAAATTTTTCAATCTTTTGTGAACACAAGATATTACGTACGTAACCTAAGTAAATGTAAAGTGTACGTATTTTATGGCATTTTTTTTTAAATAATCTAGATATATAAGTATTAGAGTATAGTGAAGTAATCTAAATTATTCATTTGGTTAATAGTTAAAATGATAGTACAATCATTACGCGAGAAGTTAATTTCACTAAAATAAACAAAAAATTTGACTTCATTTTAAATCAGACGGCTAAAAAAAAATTAAAAATCAGAAAACAAGTAATAGCCTGCGGGCCATCATGAATCTGAGTGTAGTTATTTAATATAAAGTAAAACGGGAACAACTGTAGGCGATTTACGTAGATAAAGTGTCATTCCGGAAACTACGGACTGTTTCAGTCCCGTAAACAAGCTGATATAAATGGACGCAGGTTCGGTCTAGTTCTAAATAGAATATTACGTACGCTTTGTAGTCGGAGGAAACCAATTAAATGTCATTGTGTCGGACGTACATGGTCCACGACAAATGTGTAGCGTTAAGATTATTTATATTATTTAGAAATGTTGATAAATCATTGTAATGTATATTTCTCCCGGCTTGATAAAGCCCGAATGACGCAAAGCAATCGCCTCTTCGGGGCAGGTCAGCCAGACTAAGGCAACAACAAGCGGGATGACGGGCGCGTAGCGCGGCTTGATCCCGGCCGGCCTATCGATCTTTGCGTGAGCGGTTCTGGGAGAAAATTAATCTGTCTAACCCTTTCACGGGGGCCAGGTTAATCACCCGGCCAAATAAAATATACCGGAGTGATAACTCGGCCCCCAGCTACACAACTGTCATGTTATTATGTATGTAAATGTTAGGATAAGTTAGTTATTAAGAGTTTAGCCCCAAAAAACCGGGCATTATTTGTAATTTGAATATTTGTACTTCTTTTGTGAATTTAATAAAAATGATAGAGGGGCGAAATAAAGTTGAGGTGAAAGCTGGTGAGAAGGAGAAGGGGATAGATTGCTAAAATCTATCCCACAAAATTGCCAGCGACCCGGAAAGAGAGAGAAAGGGGAAACAAAATTCCCCCATACAAATCTCCCAAATCCGTGGTCGCGCTCTGGAGCGCAATATTAATTGCGCAAAAACCAGAGGAAGGCAGATCACCAGCATCCTCCACCAGTACCATTCACCTTGACTCATCTTCGCCCTGACATCGCCTTCAACTTGACTCCTGACTTTTATTTGACCATCGCCTGCCCCCCTGGACCGCCTGACTACACCTCTCTCTGGACCAGACCCGCAGCATCTTCACTTGAAAGCCGAGCCCCTACAAGCTGAACCCGTCGTCTCCCTTACAACGAGACGACCCCTTGGAGCCTCACAGATTGGGACCGCCCCCTATACAGTTTACTTGTGTGCCCTGTTACGTCGGGTACAGTCATTTTACATCTGTTTTGTTGTAAATTCTACTACTCTAAAAGATATTTTATTAAAACAAACATTGCAACAGGCACAGAGGGCTCTTAATAGGACACTAAAACTGCAAGAGACATACATGCAGTTCTTGGGAGTGGAAAGTACCAATAGCTGCGGGACGTACGAAGAGGATGAAACAGAATCATCATCAATTGGTAATGTCCCACATCGCTAGAAATAAAGCTCAAATATCTGTAGAAACAGGAAACATCGTCAAATAGCCAATACAACTTGGTGAAATTTATTAAATGGACTGGAGTTCTGCCCAGGAACCAATAAGAGGCCCAAGTCATAGAAGATGGAACATACCATAGTGCTGACGATCGCTTTCCAAACCGTCTCAATTTAATGGAGTGAAAAAAATGTTGTCCTTTTTATAAGGATGACCGAAAAGAAACATTCTTGAGAGAATGAAAGAATCCAATTCTAAAATATCGTTAAGCTTATAACATTATTTTCTAAAAGAGAAATTATTGCGAAAATTCGTATCCTCTTTCAGCGGCAAGAAAGAATAATAATTTGCGATTTAATGTGACGTTTAATCCGAATAAATGGATTCGATAGTCGGTAGTCTCGGATGGCCCCGGAAGCGGAAATTAACCCTTGGGGAGGGTGGCTGCTGGCGATTAAAACCTTTTAACCAAAGTGCACTATGAATATAAACGCTTCGTTAGACCGGGTCACGGTTTTATAACGACAGACGTTTCACAAAGGAATTCGGCAGTTTGGGACGGTTGTTTAGTAAAAGGATTTCAATTTCAAAGGGTTATAAAAATACCCTAACACATGTTCTCTTTAAAACGTTATGAGCTTATAGCGAAAGAAAAAAACAACACAGTTGATGAGTTGCATGGGAAAAATGGAAAAGTCTACTAAGATAACACTTATACGTAACTGTCTAGACCCTAGACCAAGGGGTAATAGTAGTAGGAATCAGTTGTCTTGTTGTTATGAATCATGTTAAGTACACAAAGATTTAGTGTTTATTTCAATAATTTGAAACCACTGACTTGTTAATTGCAATATATAATTGAAATAGACGTCAAATCAACTATCACGAATTGCGAGTCGGAGAACATACTACAAGGTAATATTAATTTCGACATATAACTAAGAACACATATTATTACATCAAAATGGAGCGATACATAGACCAATTCAAAGTTACCGTAAAGCCTAGCAATGTAATTTACTAATGGTAAAACGGGAAGAGAGTAAGACATAATGTCATACAAAACCCAACAAAAGAAAGCTTAAAAACGCAAGATGGTGGGACGTTTCCAATTCAATGAAAACGTCGAGATAAATGAAGGAAATGCATTTACAGGAATGAAAAAGATCTGCGCCACATTCAAGTTGGATCTCTTTGAACATTTTACCTGTCTAACCAAATGAATATAACGGATTAGATTTGTACTTCTTTCAACGGTTATTTGGGAGTTTAAAAAAAAGTGTTGTTTTGGAAAAGATTTAAACAGAAATTACTGCTAATACTATTGGGGCATTATCTATTTTCAGCGGAATATTTTTTGTCATTCACAGTCGATTATAATGATTGTATTTATAACACCGATCAATGGATAAAATCGAGAAAACTACTGTTTTTTTACCACTAAGTGTTGGACTAAGTTTGGTATACATTTTTTACATAAGACATACAATGAAAACGTTATGTCACATTCTTCATAAGTGTTTATGTGCTTCATGGCAGGTTTGTATAATTTAAGCGGTTGGCTATTCCTTGACTTAATGGTACAAACTACAGTTAAAATTATGAAACTAATAGTAGTAAGAGGGGTAGTTGTTGGTGGAAAGTTTCTCAATAGCTTAAATTGTAAAATAGTTACAAATATAAGTGGATGATGTCGAAGAAAGTTTTTGGTACACCACCAGAGTTAAAAAAAAATAAGAACGTATTTTTTTGTTGTGTTAGTGATGGTAATTGTTTAGTTCAATGGGTAGTAGGCACGATCTCAAGAGATACTTTGCTCATAACATGGGTACATTCCAAGAAAATGTTTGATTGCTTTTTTAAAAATATAGGTATATTGACGCAAGTTTTACAAAGAAAGAGGGTAAAAATACATTTTACCAATGAGTGTCGATTCACACCAACGTCCGGATCCCCTCAGTGACGATATTGTTCCGCATGAGAGCTTATTGGTATCAATATCAATCAAGGAGTATGTGCCAAGACAAAGTTGTGTGTCAGTATATCCTTCTGCACACCCTTGTGATATTTAACTACTTAGTTAGTTAAATAATTATTTTTTATGTGTAAAAATACTTACATCGCAGATTTTTTTTTTTTAACCATTTTTTTTATCACTAAATAATATTTTTAATTATTGATAATTATTAAAAATATTATTTAGTGATAAAAAAAGGGTTTCTAATAAAAAAAAAGTATTTTTACAGATCAAAATAATTATTTAACTAACTAAGTAGTTAAATATCACAAGGGTGTGCAGAAGGATATACTGCCACACAACTTTGTCTTGGCACACACTTCTTGATTGATATTCATACCATATCAATAAGCTCTCTTGCGGAACAATATCGTCACTGAGCGGATCCGGACGTTGGTGTGAATCGACACTAATGCTCTGATTATTTCATTTTATAGTTATTTTCTTTTTCCTTTCTTCAAAATATGGCAATGGCGGTATCGTCAAAAGGAGATTCATAATAAATTATCAGTACTATTTTCCACGTTTATTTTACTGTCAATTTTTTTATATATCCATTCTGTAAAATGTTAAAAGTTGTAAAATCACGAAAACAACAGTACGAAGCTAAAAATAGTAAATATATAACTAATTATTACTTGTATAATATATAGCTTTTATAAATTGGCCGCTAATTGTGTCGCTATTTAAACCATCTGATGACTAATGAGTACTTACCAGGAATAAACAAGAATTATAAGCAACTGCAACTATTCTACGAGATTATAATTAGCAACTATTGTGATTAGTAGCATGGCAAACGAAGGAAAACATAAGTTATCTTTTCAGACTTTTGAAATAAATATTTTTTGCATAATATGAATATTCCTGAAAAAGTTCAAAAGGTAATAGAAATAACTTTAGATGCAGTTTGATAGAAAAATGAATATGAAATAGAATTTTGATAAAAGATCATATTTTTAGTTCAGTAAGTAAGTACCTACAATCCGGGAATTTAAGAACGGAATGTATAAAATGTTTAAAGGAGCGAAGGAATGTCGAATTTTCACGTGAAGAAGAGCAATTTTTTTTATGGTTGTGGGAATTTGTAAGCCCCATTGTTTTGGTGAGGTAACTTTTGGAAATTGAGACGTGGTTGTTGTCAATTACACGGGTTATTATTAAATGTCTAAAATATATATTTAGTTAATCTATGTTTATGTGGGTCTTTTTTTGCTAATAAAAACTCTTAATAATAACATATTGATAATGCAGAAATCCACACCTGTTCCGATTAAGATTAAATCATAATAGCATGTTTTGTAGCTCTGATTAAATATGCGTGTCTCTTAATTAAGGCTCGCACCTGTTCGGGGAGGTTTCTGTGAAGACAGGAAGCTACGGGGTTTACGGGATGTTTCGATAACATCGCTATATAACCTGACGGCCTCCATAGTCGAGTGGTAAGACGCTCGACTACGAATCCAAAGGTCGCGGGTTCAAACCCGGCGTGCGCCAATAACTTTTATTTAATTAATATGTTTAATAATACATTTAATTCATATAAAAATAATAAAGAGTATGTTTGCGGCACGTTCCAGAGTGGTAGATACTTTAAGTATCGCTCTGGTGAAAGACCACCATTCAGAATCGAAACGTTGCTTGAAATGGCTATAGCCGTGTTTGGTGACCAGATCTGAATAGCCAGGTACTTCCCAACCTTCCTCTTCCCAATCTCCTTCCCCTCCCCAGTACCTTCAGCCTCACAACATACCCTATTTGGGGATGCCATAGTCTTACTGGCTCTAGACGGTTGGGAGCAGTTGAGACTCTTGTGCGGTATTCATATAAAATAAAAAAAATAAAAATAACCTTTCTCAGCTGCGCCAATAATAAAAACACTTATTAATATGCAAATTAATTCGAATAAAAAGTACAGTACAAGTTGGCAATTTGGTATAAACGTTATATGGTCCAATGCCTAATGTGAAGCACGTGCGCTATGATAAACATAATGATATTTAATAATATTAAAGTCGCACATTCCAAATAAGAAAATAAATATTATGATTATCTCGTTTGGATAAAATAAGTAGGTTATCTAAAAATAATGAGTTGTTTGGTTATAGCTTGGAAATAACTAAACACAGTCTATGCTATTGTTTTGAAAACGGTTTGTTCCTAAATATATCCCACCTTTATTTTGGAAAGGCCCACCAGTCGGAAGGTATCACTAAATCACCGCTTTAACAGGGAAGGTAGTACAAACATTTCAATTAAAATACCGCCGCAGGCCTAAGTCAATCTTCTGTAATTAAAAACAAACAAGCGTTGGAAAAGGAGAGGGTGAGAGAGGGTAGTTAGTAATTTCAGTAGCCACAGAGCTAGGTATTTGTTATGTTTTATTTGAATTTGAAATTGGAGTAATTTCTCCAATGCGCAATGCCATAAATTTGAGCCTAATTCAATAAAGCAAAAATTTGAACAAATCGCCCAAACAACGGATTGAATCATTTACTCAGCGAAACGATTCGAGAAGACAAATAATCCCTCTGATTATAATTTAATTGCGTGGATTATTTGTTTGGTCGAAGTGGAAATAAGTTTACTGCGTTCAAATTTGCTCTGGAGGATCATGCGAGTTAAGGTCCCTACCTTCTCTGGGGGAAAATGGTGAAATAAAGAAAATCATTTTTGTTTAGTATTTTTTTTTTCGAAAACATCAATTTTATCAAATTTTTTACACGTGACAGATCAGTATTTAAAAAACTTTCATTACAAAAAAAACATAATCAGTTTTCCAAAATTACCTTGTAACTTTTTTTTATCAAATTCTGTTTAAATCTACAGAATTAACTATTTCACATACCCATATTCACGCTATTCCAATAATTCTTCTATTGCAAGGTTTTTGATTGTTTTTTGATTATTTAATATTCTACCATTATTTTTACATGATTTATTATCATCTAAACAATTAAGGCGCAAACCTTTCCCAATTTTATGTAAAACTGGTACCTACCTCTGTATCCCTATGAAACGTTTGGTCAGTATTAATCAAGTGTGCTACAAATTCTGATAAACACACACTTGTTGAACATCTAATATGTTATTCTATTCTAATATTTACAGCCCTTGCGATTTTACGCATATGGAATGACCCTCCGGCTTTCACATGGTGTAGTACCGGTCGTAGAACTGTAGGATACAAATATGTACTCTGTAACTTTAATTTGTTTTGTGGTAGGCAGTGATAGTTTTATTATTGAAATATTATTTTAATTGTTGTGTAAAACTTTCACATTTACGAAATTTACGTTAAAAAATATGAAAATTCTTGCAAGGGGTTGTATACTCTACCCTATTACGGGTTGGCACAGAGAGGTTGAAAATGAATTTTGCACTCCGTGCAAGGAGATTTCAATATTCCGCTCGTAATAGGCTAGATGGGCAGAGGGGTAGTAGGGAATAGAGCACCAGGAAAACAGGAAAAACAGAAGGAGCACCCAGTTCCCGGAGCCGTTACCTTAATTGTGTTACCGGCTACAGACTGGAGTGGAAATGTTGCGTTAGGAAATCGTTTAACAGCGAAGTTTGAAATAGAATTTCGCTTCCAACTGCAGCTGCAGATCGCTGACAGCATTGAATATTTTTTGATATCGGTAATGGACGAGCAACGATAGCGTTATCCGTCCAATTTTCAGTATATTTCCTGAATTTGATATTTGGAAGCACTCAACGAGTCCGAATTCTACAAAATGCAGTTCATTTGATTTATTTAAAAATACTTTATTAATATTGAAGTCTTCTGCGCACCCTTGTTAGGAATTTATGTTTTAATAATCAACATTTAAACGATGGGAACAAAGTTTTTACTAAACTATATTTTCAGTGACCGCAGCAGAAAACTTTTGGATGTTGATAATTAAGAACACTCAGAATCTAATTTAATTACGTTTTTCCTCATTTCAATATTTCATCTCTCATTAGGGTTACGTTTTAGTTTTAGATATATTCACTTAAAATCATCAAATTTTTATTATTGACCTATTCAATTCTTACTCATTGAATAAATACCCTGAAAGCAAAAAAAAAATTATTGAATATTCAGAAAATATTAATAATCTTTAGTAATCAAAAATAGTGTTTGTGACCTAATCTGTTTATTTTCTGTATTTTTTTTGTTTCCACATTCTTTGAAGATTATTAATATTATTTTAAGTAGATAAATTTCATTAGATTTCATAATAGATTTCTAGTAAGTAAAATCGTCTGCAAGCAAGTATCCAATAAAAAATAGGTAATATAAAAGAGCGCTCATATTGGTAGTAAAGCGTTCATCTAAATTAAAAAATGATTGTAGTAAACAAGTTTACCACAAAGCGATTCCCAAGAATTTTTCTTCCATAAAAAAAACAACTTTTCTGAAGGTTTAAGTTAGGATACAAATGTATCTTTTGAAAAAATATGATAGCTTCCGTTGCGAGGAAACTTTAGTAAATAAAAATAAAGTACAAAGACAAAAAAAAATCTTTTAAATCCACCATATCGAAAGAATACGAAGGCTTTATTATTCTGTAAAAAATATTTTGTGTAGTCACGTTTTTTTCCTCGATCGTTGGTGTGTTCACGTTTAGTTGATAGTATTGACGTGGAAGAATATATAGGTGCAAAGGTGAAGAACAGTTTAAGAGGACATACGTTGAACATTACCTGCATAACACTCTTGAAGTAAATAATGGACTAATCAACACAGAATTTCTATGAACGGTAGACAAAGATGATAGGACGCCATACAATAGTGGCAGAAATTATTCAAAAGTGTCAAACTGCATATCCTGTAATCCATTCTAAATATTTGAGATGCGTCAGAAGTGTCTCATCTTGACGGAGTTATTTGAAAAGTAGCAACCCCAAATTCAAGGAAAGTTAGGAGTTTCGTAAAAGTGGGCGGGGGGGTGGAAATAAGGGCCAGGCGACTGGGACGTAATTGGCAATTCAGATCTCGCCACCAAACGTAGCTATGGCTAATGCAAGTGACTTTTCAAATCTGAATGGTATTATATGACCAGGGCATTACTTAAGAGTATTTTCTACTGAAACTAAACAAGGCAAACGTTAAATATTTTTAATGAAAATTAAATAATAATTCTGTAAATACCACAAGTTTAATTTTAAATTTTATGACCGACCGGTTTCGATTAGCCTACACAACATCAGGGTACAAAATTAAACTACTATTACCCTGATGATGCTTAGTCTAAGCAAATTCACATATATGTACGTATATTTTTTTATCGAAGGAAGCAAACACTTTGTAGCTTGACATTATAATTTTAAATAAAAAATAATTTTGTTTTAAGCCACTTTATTTATACACATATAACAATTCGACCGGTTTCGGTTAGACTTGCAATTTACATAGGTAAAACCGCGAGAAATGTAAACATTAGAGTCAAAGAACACATTAGATGTTTAACAAGTATAGGTTTTTCCGAATTTGCCGAACATTTAATTAAAACTAACCATACTTTTAATAAAAATACAGGTGTACAAATAATTCATAAAAATGGAATAGGTTTGCGCCTTAACAATCTAGAAGCATTAGAAATTTCAAAATCAAATAATAATAATAATTGCCAAATTTTAAACAAACAATTAGAATTAACTAAAAGTCCGATTTTAAGAATGTTCCCCTTCTCCTCTTCCCATCCCCCTACCTCTCTACCTACTCCATTACCACCCCCTCTCTGATGCTTTGTCCTGTTTATATTAATGTTTTGTCTCTTTCAATAATTTCTTTGTCTACTGTATTACTCTATATTTAATCTTAGTTTATACTTATACGTTCCTGATGAAGGTTAAGTCTAACCGAAACCGGTCGAATTGTTATATGTGTATAAATAAAGTGGCTTAAAACAAAATTATTTTTTATTTAAAAAAAAAAAAAATTGTATATTTTTTTCATTATGTGTGTATTTGTGAAACCCATATATGTAAATGTCAGTTGTAAAAATAGTATTTTTGTCTCGGCGAGGTTTGGACTCAATCTATCCATTTTTACTAATCGTTGATTAGTACATTTCACGATGTCCAAAAATTTATTTTTAAAATTGTTTGTTTTGACATTCCTCGTGACGAAAGTGCCCCTTCCTTCACCCCTGTACCCAAAAGCTTCCTGTTCTACATTTATTTTTTCAATCGAATAAAATTTTATTTTTCTGAAAGCTTTCGCGTCGTTCGAAGTACGTACTTTACATCCAATTAATGGGCTATTTAAACATTAAACATCAGCTAATTCAGTAGCACTCAGACAAACCGCACAGGGTTTATCCACATCCAGTAGCGGGACAACATCATTGCTAACGAAACCGACAAAATAAATCAGCCAGAGACGAAAAAGCTTCATGACGAAAAAGCTTTACGACAAAATAACCTTGATACATAACAGCCGTAAAAAGACTCTTTAATCCACTTTCGTATTTTAAGTAACAGTAAGTAATAAAACTTAATAGCTCTAAGCTCAAAAGCTCAAAACTCAAAAGCACAAAGTTCAAAAGCACAAAGCTCAAAAGCTCAAATATTAAAAACGCAAAGCTTAAAAGTCCTAAAGCTCGAAGATTGAAAGTACAAAAGCTTAAAGCTCTAAAACTCAAAACTCGAAAGCTCAAAAGCTCAAAATTTCAAAAACTTAAAGCATAAAAGCAGCTCGAAACCTCGATACCTCGAAAACTCAAAGCACGAAAGCTCGTTTAGTTTTATAGATAAATAAAACCTTTTATCAAAAAAATAAAATAAAAATACATTTGTTTATTTTTTTTTTGTCAAACCTTAAGTAACCCTTTGGGTATTTTTTTCTATTCAGCCTTTTCCTGATACTAAACAATGTGACAAACGAGGATATTTACTGAATTCGATATTGATGTTTTTTATGTTCTTTTTTGTATCTAAGCTCGAGACTTTGTTAAGGTCATCACCATAAGAATTAAGATTTATATGATCCGTTTTAATTTGAAAATGGATTGATTAATATTATGAAGATGTGATCGTTAAAGAGTTCTACATATCATAGTGAAAAATAAGAACTTACTTTTTTTAGGACTTAATAGGTAATTATTTCCACCAAATTTAAACATCTTATTACGTTAACGAGAAAAATCCGTTATATCAGCGCCAATAGGAAACACAAGGATTAAAATGCAATTTTTAATGTCCTCGGGTCGTAATCGCTGTTGGTCTCCGATGTTAGCCTTTTGTTGCGCATACAATCAGTAACTTGGTAACTTTGTCGAACATTCGGGCTGTTTTGTCAGTAAGTACAGTTTAATCCCAAACCTTTACGTCAGTGTGCCCACAATATATATTTGTACATCACAAACTGAGCACTTGTACTACGAAGGAAACTCACTTTACCAGGGCAGGTACCAGGATCCAACTGTGATCGATGGACATGATTAATTAATCAATCCCGAGTCGGTAATTGGATGGATTCAGTAGAGGACGAAAGGACCGAGTTGGTGGAACCGCCAGATTATTTGCATTCGCTAGTCATCAATTCAATAGTTCGCTTCTCTCGACCGATGGGAGGTTTCTAAACCAAGTGTGCTATGCGCGATGCAGTTCGTTAACGAATTATTATGGGGAAGAATCAGTGTTTGTAGAATTATAGGGGATGGAATAATAATAATGATTCATATGTTTCAATTATCCATCATATCCTTTAGAAAAGTTATGAAGACAATACTAGAACGATTGCGGCATCTTAATTCATCGATATTTTAGAATTATTCGTATTAATAATAATAACATTTGTTAAATTATCGTCGCTGGAAAGGCAAAGGGCTTAAGCGACAATTTGGCCAAAATGAATTAAATATGCAGTTTTGACCAGTTTTTTCTGGTACGAATATTCTGAATCCCGTTTGATTCTCAATACTTTTGTGGCCCTTCAAGCCTACTAAAATATATTTACTATTTGGGAGAAGCGACACAAGTTTGGGACTTTTTTGATTTTTTCCTGTTTCAGGTAACACAATAAAAGCATTGAGTTGCCAACGTTGACGTTTTTTTTCAAAATTTAAACAGGTACTGAAGATTTATGAATTTTATTGTAAAACAAACAAAAATAATAAAGTGCTCTGGTGTAAGCTTCCCAAAATGGCGCTTCAGCCCTTTTGCCTTTCCAACGACGATATGTTGAATGGTCAAGATGTACATTTTGAAATATTTCAATTCTTAAAAACTATTCTAATCCCTGAATGATTCCTTGCATAATAAGGTTTTGATATAATTTAAAATGCTTCAATTTTTCTAGTGAACATTTATCATGATTAATATATATATATATATATATATATATTTTAAATTAACATTCAATTAACGTTTCAAATTAATGAATGAGTAAATACTAAGCCACACAAAATAAAAAATCTGTTCCTTTGGACACGTATGTAAAACAAACATTCTCAGAAGTTATTTTTCATTTTGTAACTGTTAATTCATGGTGAAATTCCATTTTAATGATTTCATAAAACAAATTTATAACTTTATTCCACTTTTTTATTTGAACTGGACCGGTTTCAGCCTATAACGGCCATCTTCAGACTAGTAACCGGTCCAGTCAAAAAATAAAAAAAAGTGGAATAAAGTTATAAATTTATTTTATTAAATCATTCTCAGAAGTGTTATTTGTTAGGTACACAATTCTTCGTCACTAGCCTATGATTTGGAAGTATTGCACACGGACATCAAATATTGAATATTCGCTTATTCCGATACTTGCGACGTTTATTCTTGTGAACCCCGTGGAAACAATAGGTGAAAGTAAAATTGGCATTTGTCAAAGGAAAACATAAGTAAAGGAATGGAATTTGACTTTTTTTCGAGAATCGCTTTTGATGTTGATACAATTGAAAAAAAATTACACAAAACAGGTTTTTTTAAAACAAATCGAAACTAAGATACAATTACAACAATGCACCAGTAGAAACATCAAGTAATTGCTCTGTTAAGGTTATGCAAATCTTAGTATGAACAGACAAAATATATAAAAAAAAGTGCACCAATCGATTCAGAAATTAACCGTGCTTAATCGATAGTTTTCTTAAAGCAATTTTTTTTATGTTTTAGTTTAGTTTTAATGCATCAAAAGTGGGAAAAACAGTACAAAAATGAGCGCATTGACAAAATCATGAGGATAACTTCAAACAAGGGGGGCAAACACCCAAAATGACAAGATTAACTCAAGTTATGAATTTGCTTACTGAGATTTAAAGAGCTCTGAAAAGATATCACGGATTTCAATTCGTTATTGGTTATTCCAATAACTTATTAGTCCCAATTGGTTATTGTGCAAATAAAATTGACAACTTCTCATGTTATGTCATCAATTAAAATAAATTTTGTTCTGAAAATTTTCACCTGTATTTATACCTGCTAACGTACCTACTGCATTCTGTACCAATGGCGATGTGAGTATGGTGAAAGGAATAACATTCGAAATAAAAACTACTCACGGGAAAGCGAGTGGCACCATTTTAAAATATTTGCAATAATTCCAGCATTATTGTCAACTGAGTTTTGTGCAAAAAACTGAAAACATTTTTCAATTTTGTAGAAAATATATTTTTATAATTTTTTTTTATCATATTTTTGTAACCAACGTTTTTAAAAACTCGTTATTTCTGTGTCGAGCGGTGAACTTCTTTGCTCTAAGCCCATACAAGGCGCGTTCAATACTCTCTCTCTCTAGGTATGTTGTGAGACTGAAGGTAGTGGGGTGGGGAAGAATATGAGGAAGGGGAAGGTTGGGAAGTGATGGAACGCGAAATCGGTTGTTTGAAGAGGAAAATATATATTCGTCACATTTGAAAATTCATTTAAATATGATCAGTATAAATGGATATTTATTCCAGAGAAGTTGAATAGGATTGATTTTTACGCTGGCCACACTGACTAGTTGTCTATGAAATATTGAAGATGTCAAATAATTACCGCTATTTCTGGTTTGACAGTGAGTTTCATTTTTGTGCGTATACACTTAATTACGTGTTTATATACATATGGTAACAACCAATCGCATTATTGTTTGATTATTATGTGTTTTCGATAACCCTGTATTCAGGAAATAACCTAAAAACTGACGCGAGCCCCACGGAATCAATTCAATAGCTTGAAAATCTATAACAAATAAAATCTATGTACTTCGTGCAAGAGAGGTTTGTTGCATATAAATAATTAAAACTTGTTATTTGGCTTGCATTATCTGTTTAATTTGTATGCTTACAAACGTGAAACCAACAAATATCTCAAACAAAATAAAGTTTATAGTCTAACAATATCTGTCTGTGTGTGTTATAGCTTTATAGAAAAATCACCACCTCAAATTAATCAGATGTGATTTGCAGTCATGTTTTACTTCTAATTTAAATAAAAACAATATTGAAAACAAAAAGATTTTCACTATAAAACATTTTACCTGTACCTCTCTTTAGCTAATAAAATAGTAGTTTTTTTAAAGGAATGTGTTTTTATCATCATAGCAGTTGCAGGTGACTAGGTTTGAATGTATACGGTAAGTCAGTTGAGAAGCACCAGTTGCCAGACCATGGAGGGTTCAACCAATCTAGCTGACGCATCTGTGTTGGCCAGTTACATTGAGGTAAGATTGTCCCTCGCGCAGAGATCAGCTAAGGACGATGGTGCCAGCCAGCTCATGCAGTACCTTATACACCGTAAGACTAATTTTCAACTGGAATATTTGTGACTTGACGTTGACTGTGTCCGGTGACACTGCATATTTGACAAGCTGCTCAGTTGAATAGCCCTTGCAATCTATACACTAGATCATCACAACATGTAAACTAGCATGCAAACTGCTGCAGTAGTCTAATCTAAGTACTAAAGCTTAGAAAGACACTATATATTTTAGACAATTGTTTTTTTTTTAATGAACTGCCAACGGTATTGCCAAATTTGTAAAGATCATAAAATTTGTTGCTTATAATACAGGTGTATTATAATTTGTTTGCATTTCATTCATAAATTCAGTTTCCCATAGCTTATATATGACCGAAAACTGTATAATTAATTATCTTTACTACATGAGAAGTTTTGGTGAACAATGTTATGTTATGTCATGAACAAACATCATGTGTATGCACATACATTATGTTTTCATATGAAAAAGATCAAACTTTCTTGATAATAGACTCCAGTTGACAAAAAGAACATACTTGGATGTCGATGTTTCTATACGATTTTAAATCACAGAAACTAACCATTTTTTACAATCGTATATTCTGAAAAGGGTTTCAAAACATTTTCTCATAAAACCGTTAACTTCGGAAGTTTAAATCGTAATAATAAATAATAAAAATTATAATAATAATCATATTAGCCCTCAAGTTTGAAGATGTCCGCCATTTTTTTTTTTGACATTTCCATTTCAAATATTTGACGATCCGTCAGCGCCGTAAGCCGATCGATTTCGGGCGGTCAAAAAATCTGAATCTTTCGTCAAATTCCCGCGTTAAGCGTGATCAAACAACCGAATTTTTGAAAAATGACGCTGATTGGCGATTTGACGAGAATGGTACATTTGAATTTTTCCGAAACAACTGGGACTTAGCGTATCTACCACTCTGGAACGTGTCCTAAAAATACTTTTTAATAATATATGTGAATTAAATGTGTTATGACACACATTAATTAAATAAAAGTTATTGGCGCACCCCGGGTTTGAACCCGCCACCTTTGGATTCGTAGTCGAGCGTCTTACCACTCGACTATGGAGGCCGTCAAAATAATCCCAATTGTAAATAATCTAGTGAAACCCGCCCCTGCGATTTCTTCACGGATGACTTTTGTAATAAAAAAGCTGAAGGTATATAAAGAGGAGAAGAAAAGTTTAAAATTCGACGAATACGAAAATTTCTGAATGATATCAGTTGAACGTTTTACTTCTGGGAAGGGAAAATGTCTATGGCCTCTACCAATCTACATACGAGTAACTTCCAAGTGTATGTCGTATACCATTGCTGCTCTCAAGCACAGGCAAATTAAGAACGTATACAAAATTTCACCCACAATTTATGATTAATTTTTCATACGTAAAAAAACTATAGAAATGCTTGGTTTATATCACATATTAACTATTTAAGTTCGAGGGAATGACTTGAGATGGGCCGACTTAAGTACTTGATTCTGTTAACATATTATTTATTTATTTATTTATTTTTATACGCCCTCATGGGCTTTTACATAACATAGGTATAAAATAAAATAACAGTGACATAAAAAATAACAATGACATAAAAAATAACAATGCGCCCAAAAACATTTGATGCGACGATTTGATTACGCCCAAGAAAATTAACACTAGTATTTTAGAAAGAGGTATGTTATTATAGCATGTATAAATATATGCCCGGAGCCAGTGAAATTATGACATCCCCAATTTTCAAGCATTGTGAGGCTGAAGAAACTGTGAAGGGGAAAGAGATGGTGGAGGAAAAGATTAGAAAGTAACTATCTGTATAAAATTAACATATTTATGGCATTTTCTATGTGATTGTGTATATATATATGTTTATGCCCGGAGTCAGTAGGTCTATGGCATCCCCAATGTTATGGCATTCCCGATGTTATGGCATTACCATTTTTAATTTGTATTTTCGCATAAAAGCCTGATGAACCTAAGTCAATAAAATATATTTAAAAGGTCATAACTCTACAAAGTCATACTCGCAATCTCTGTGATCTCAGTGGGCGCTCAGAAAGCATACGATTTGACAACTACCAGGTATAAACAAATTTTGTGGTTGAAAACCCGCGGGAGGATCGTCAAAAAATGGGGTTTCCGATATGAACTTACCTACCCTAGCCCCTTCAACAATTGTCGAAGATTTCTAAGGCAGCTTTTTTAAATTCTGAAAAGAGTTTTTGCTGGGACAAATATAATCAATTTAATGCGTAAATAATATTTATCGTAAGCACACAAATGATATATGTTGACGAAATATCAAAATAAATCTTTTCCACGTGTATAAAACTGTTCTTGACAGATTTCAAATAAAAATTCTAGGATTTTAATTTATTTGATGAATAACATTAATATTAATGTATATATTTTGGCAGAAAGCAATTACTTTGTGGTTTGACATATTAAATAAAATGAAAAAATAACTTGGTATAAAACCACAGACTTTATTTAAATTTTTATTTAAATATATTTTTTTAAATTTATCTTTCTTTGTGCTCCTTTGTAATAATTTTAATGTTATTCCTTTGTTTTCTCACTGTTTTCTTGTTTTATTTTATATTGTGTTCTCCCTCTGTATGTATATATAACTGAACATTATGTGTTTTATTTAGTTTAATTTTGAAAATAATAACATTTACATTATAACAAAGGAACAGAGAGAAAGAGACAGACAATATGAATTGAAAGAGGCGAAACGTCAAATGAGAAGGTGATTAAGAAATAATTATCTTAAATATTGATAATCTTAAAAAAACGTTTTTTTTTTCATTTCATTAAATATGTCAAACTACAAAGTAATTGCTTTCTACGAAAATACAATATTTCTTTATTAAATTAATAATCGAATTTAATTGAGTTTCTTTAATGCGGTTTTATAACACTTAAGAAGAGTTTATTGTCGTCGGCCCATGAAAATGTTGCGTCCAAGTCAAGTTTTAAATTTATAAAATCCTAAATAACGAGAATCCTCATGACTAGTTTGGATCGTTAGCAAAAAGAAGGCAAGTGGCATTTTGAATGTCATTTGAATGTCATCAATCAATATCAAGAATGGTGTATTATAATATCAGGGAATTCCCTGAAAATGCATGGAATTCCATGGAATCATGTTTTCCGATGCATACATACTGTGTTTTGTTATTAAAATAAGGGCTGAAATGGAGTATTGAAAACCTATTAATTTCACCGGTATTTTGTACCAATATGCATTTCACGAAAGTAATGTCAGATTTTATTTAGGAATCGAAATGTGTCGATGTTCCTTACAATAAATAGTTGAAGAGTTATGGTCGTAGAGACATCAAATTTTACACCATAACACCCAGAGCTGTGTCATTTAATGAAAACTTCCTTTTTATATACTTTTCCACTGACCGAAAAAAAATACTTTGTTGGCTTTCCGCTTATAAACTTAGATTGAAACAGCTGTAGTACAATGCTGCATATTAACAAGGGCTTCAAGTTTGGTAGAGGTGAAGAAAGCAAGTAACCACAATGTCATAGTAAATCGCATATTAAATCACAAACATTACACGGAAGTGTGAAACAAAGCAAAACAATCAGTGTCTTGTTCGCAGAAAAAGTCTATCTTCCCGCCGAGAAAAACTGGATAACATTATGACAAATGGAGTAATTTATCTTCCAGAGCAAAAAGCTCTCACGAGCTGCAAGTCCCCTCCTTTCATTAATTCACTTAACACCCCAGTTACTCATTCTATCGCATGGCCCCTGGTAAGATGGATACACATTTGCATACCGTAAGGGGTAGTTATTTTTTCTCCCGTTAGCTTTTTACGCGAGCTTAATAAAAGATTTCAGGATTTAATGATAAAAAATATTGACATTGAAAAGCGTTTTTTTGTAACTAGAGTGCTAATTTGTCGATTTTTCTGTTTTGGTGGGTCACTGACCCACCAAAATTGAAAATATTTACACAAAAAAAAACACCATTTTGGGCTACAACAGCATCAATAACGTCATTTTTTCAACATAAGCAGTCTAGCAAACTAAAAAATCATGAGCCGCCCCTGGTAAGGTTGCAAGTAACCTAACCTAACCTAAAATAACATAGCATCTGTCCGGAGCCAGTGGGACTATGGCACACCCATTTTGGGAAAGTTATGAAGTGAAAAAGAAAGAAATCGGTTGGGTTGTAATTATGCAACAGGCTGTGGATATCTGGTCGCGTAACATAGTATCAAATATATTTAGAGTAATGTTCAGATCTGGTCACTTAATTTAGTATTCAAAGTAATGTTTCATGAATTGCGGAACAACAAATCTAAGGATGTATTTATAATGTCTGTCATACCAAATAATCGGCACAAAAATACTGAACATATACATAAAAAAAACGTGTTGATTTTCGTTGGCTGCAGCCAAAAAATATTCAAAACAAACGTTGTTTATTTATTTATAATATTTTGCTAAATAGCAATCCCGATTTTAACTTATTTTGAGACATGAAAAAATACGTAGGTTTTACACACTTGATATAATTTTTTAAATATTTTAGTTTGATATTTGAGTCAAAACAATAGAAGCTAAAAATAATATAAAGTCAAAGAAAAAATAAGAAAGTGTTAGAGCATTCAATTCAATTGTTTCAAATGCTGAATAAGGTCTGTGATATGATAGCAATCTCTATTTGGAGAAATTATTTGGTCAATTATCAACACGCTTAGAACGCTAAAGCCCACGGCTGACAAGCATTTCAAATTCAAACGGCCGTTTTAATGCGACCGTTAGTACAATAATAATATTAGCTGGCGGCCCATAATGAACATTAATTTCCTTATTTATTACAACGTTTTCCATCGGGCATTGTAACAGACAACAGAAAACCAACAGATACCAGCGGAAGCAGTTTACAACAGGCTTTAGCAAGCACAACCTAAGTGAACAATGAAAATACGAATCCTGGAGCCAAATACAATATACTCGTATTTAAAGCTAGAAAATACGACAGGAAGAAAACGGAGAATCACAAAACCGTAAGACAAGAAAATAAAGTTTTAAAAGATCTGATTATTCAATAAATAAATTAATGTAAGTAGCGATATATTAAAATATATTTTTAAAGTGATCTGTAACCTAATCTGCAAGCCATTTACATATTAAATGCAGAGATGCTCACCTACAACGGCGCCTTAATTTAATAAAATGAGAAACTTGAGTGTGCGTAAAATAAATAAAAAAAGATTATGTCTGAATTCGCTAATCACCTTATTGATAAAGATCATACCTTCAATAAAGACACTAGTACTCGCATTTTTCACAAAAATGATCTTGGCAACAAATTAAATAATTTAGAAGCACTAGAAATAAACAAAATCCATTAAAATTAGTAGAAATATTCTTAGTAATCAGGTAAATTTGTCGAATAATCCAATGTTAGGTATATTTTTGTAAACTCAAAAAAATATCATTATTCTTTAATCATCTTCTCAGTTGACGATTTGTCTCTTTCACTTCATATTATCTGTCTCTTTCTCTCTGTTGATGTTCTCTACCTCCTGATAGCATGAACTGTATTATATCATGCAGTCCACTTCATGTGTATTATATGTAATAAAAAAACAAGTATTCCTACATGCGTTCATTTTACGTTATTTCACGATGACAGAGACCTAAATAGTTATTTAGTAAAAAAAAATATTTTAATTATTTTAAATAACAATAAAAATCAAGCAAGAGGCGATATTGCTCATCTCTCGTTTTTTGATAGCTCAGTTAAAAAAGAAAATTTCGCACTCAGCCGGGTTGTAAAACTGGAACAATATATTATATTACATAAAATAGCTATTACAATGAAAAAAAACACGAAGACAGCAGAACGAAATAACAAGACAGAGTAAATCGGTAATTTCGAATAGATAAAAAACAGTTTGTGAAACTAATGATAGCCTCCCTTTGCGTGGGCAGTAAGAGCTTTGTAGAAAAAAATACAGCAAAACGGAAAACCGAACCTTAATAATTTGGGGCGGCTAAAAACATGGTTTATCTCGAATACCAGAGAAACATCCTTCGCTTGATCTGACAACTCTGTCATTTTACAGGTATCCGAAGTAATTCATATTTATTTTATTACCTCCCCATAATGATAACACAATAATTAATTTAGGGAGTAGATAAGTACCCTTTCGGAAAGGTGGTGCTTAACTTGTGCGGAACAAAGGCGAAAATCATTGAATTTCTGGATAAATAATTCCAGTAAACCAAACATTAACGTGAGCCGTGATTACAATACAAGCGAGGTTTAAGTGTATTTATATTTTAATCGGGGGTAATGTGTTATTTATTAGTGGAAATAATATGCTTTACGCGGCTGGTTTATTTACAAGAATTAGAGAGCCGAGCCAAGCTTTGGCATTAATCAAAAGTAGAAAAATAAAGAAAATCATTTGAAATAATAAGCTATAAAGCAAAAAATCTCTTTAGTGTGTCGCAGAAATCACTCTAAGCGGTAAGCTTTGGTCTCACGAAATTTGACCAGCTAAAGCTGTCAACTGTCTGTGGCAACACTGTTCGTGAACTTTGAAAGATCCAATAAATGCAAAAAATGAGATAAGACAAATCTTTGACGTAAGCAGGTATTAAAGTAAGTAGTTTATTTCACATTTTCAAATGAGAAATAACATCATAAATATAATCCAAAAAAGCTAATGGGAGACTTGGACGAAGCTAAGTATTAACTACAAAAACTATTTTATTATTTATCACATCTATATTAGTCGGTAGTCCAGTGGGTTGGACGCTCAGCTAGCAGTCGGACGAAGAGATTCTATGCACACAGTGGCTGCCGACTTACTCTCTTTTCAACACAAGTCATGTTTTGTAAAAATATCGGATTAATCTTATGGTTTATATCTATTTTTTTAAATTTTCATATATATTATAGTATATATATAATCAGAAAACCAATGGCAAATATTTTGATCGTCATGAAAACCTGCAGGCTTCTTTCACATAACTAAATGCTTTAAAAAGTTATGAAATAAATAAAAGTGACGAGTTTGCAAGAAAGTATTGTTGGCACCGCCAAATTCACTACGCAATTTGGAGGAGGCAAACACTGAGAATGTTCTGGCGTAAAGTTCAAACACGACTTCGTTTATTGGAGAATTCCAAATACATCCTGCCTGCTTTATATTTTCGAGTGATTTTAATCAAAACACAAACCATATTATCTCGAGTTAAGATTCAGTGGCTAAAACTTAAAGCATTCTTGCCTGTGTAAAAATTAGAAAGATTTGTGGATTAAATCATGAAATAAAACTAATTATTCAGAAAATAAATCATTCGTGAAATCTTGCCTACCTATTTGCAATATGAATATACATATCATCGCTGGAAAGACAAAACAGCTGAAGCGGCATTTTAAAAAGTTTAGGACAAGAGCACATTATTTTTTATTTTTTACAATAAACCAGTACCTGGTTGGATTTTGAAAGAAAAAGTTGACTCACGTAACTCAATGCTATCACTGAGTTACCTGAAGCGACAAAAAGCTAAAGAAAGTCCCAATCTTGTGCCGCTTGAGTCAAGCCTTCTCTCAAACGGTAAATATATTTTAGAATACTGAAAGGCCACAAAGGTCTTCAAAGCACTTACTTAAATCATGTAATTGTGGAGTGTTATAAAATACAAAAGTGTTCTAAATTCTGGAAGATCACAATACAGATTTTTTCACGTCTATCTTTAAATAGAATAATGAATAATGGCAGCCTGTGGAAGCATTTGACGACCATAGAAATAATTAAATAAAGGTGCGCTCTTTTCCCTTTTAATGTCTTTGGGCATAAATTTTAGTTTTGACCGTAACATAAAGCGACGAGGGATTTTTTTAACTCTGCGCAAGTAACTCAGCCAGAAATAAGAAAATCTTATCGAATGAAGTTGTATAAAATCTAGAAAAGTGAACTCTGACATTATGAAAATTGCGGAGCATTTTCTGTCTGGAATTTGTTGAAAAACGCATGTACTTTTAGCTTACAAAGTCATTTATATCACGATAAAGTTGTTGCCAAAAAAAAAGAAAAGACAACTTTGAATTTTGATATTTTTTAAATTGCAAATTCACGGTGAAATGACAATTAATATATATTTTTTTAATTCACAGTTCTTTCCTACTTGTTTATTTACCAACATCGTTTGTTTAAAAGAATTTGCAAAAATAATTATGAAAATCGGGCGAAATCCCGTAGTCATCAGGAACTAGAAAAGGTATATTTTATGTTGAGCAGCATTACTTCATTGAAACTAACTGACATTGAAGTCGTAAAGCGATTTTTAAATTCGGTTTTAAATAAAAGTAAAGGTATGGATAAGAAAAATACCTTTTCAGCAAAAAAAGTTGTACGAAAGTAAAAATAGATAAACATTATATTTGCTGGTAGTATTTTTAATTCAAAGTCGGAGGAAAAATGAGTCAGCGAGTAAAATAATTTGTTCAGGAAAAACACTGGCACTTAACACGAAACCGGGAAAATAAATGGAGATAATTTTTTGAACGTTTATTCCCGTCCGGTATTTGAACAAAAGGCAACGGGCCAACCCTTCCAAAGAACAAATAGCCCCCCGCGAAGATAAGACAAGTTTTTTTTTAAACCATTTTTCATGGAATTCGAATGAAACAACCGTTTGAGCTTTGTCAGGGGACCATTATCTGTGAGAGGCAAAAACCTTAGGCCCTATCAAACAGTAGTAGAGGCGAATAAATATTATTTACCCACATTTGTCTCCGCGAACGGCTTTTTGTGCAATAATAGGGCAAGCGTTCCGTTTTCTCCCCGGGAATTCTGTCGACCGAGATGTTTCAATTAATCTACCTATCTTTATACGAACTTCGTTTTACTGTAATTCTAGCCACACCTTAAGTTTAACAGATTTTTAATAAAATTCTCTTAAATACGGCGTGCTGCAAGCTTGCAAGGCGATCTCGAAGGCTTAGCAAATATTTATATGTGTAGGAGATCACACCATTTAATTCGTATTTTAAAAAAAGAAATACGTTAAACTATTGTAATTTTATACTACAGGTATAAAGCATAATGTCCGTTCGTTTGTCAAAAAAAAACTCTCAAATTGTGAACTTAGGCGTCATACAATTTGAACTCATTTTTTGCCTAAATCAACTTTAAGCTCTTCAATTTACTATTATAAACTATTTACTTTAAGTTAAGTCCGATATATTCAATTGTATAAAAAAAACTCAACATAATTCTATTTGTTCCATTTTATTTAAAAAAAAAATTTTAAGTTCCGAAAAATGAGCCTTAAAACTAGGGTAAAGTTTGATAATTGTCATTCATAATTGTGGCAAACCACTCAGTCATTACTTACGTCGCTTTCAGTTCACCCCAATTCGGGGTACTCGTATAAAAAATAGATGATTAATTAAATGGTGTGACAACCTTCCTCTGATGGATGTGTTAGATGTAATTTGATCTCCGTCTAATAAATGAAAATTGTTAGCACGGCTGAAGGAAAAAATTTTAACATAACATTATTATAATAAAATTATTGACATCAATTATGGAAGGTATTGCATTGCACTACTCCTACATACCTACCTTCCGGAATAAAACTTTATTATTATTATTATTATTAAACGAAGGAGTAATAAAAACAATAAAAATATGATAATCCTGTGGCGGAAGTACTGATTTTTAACATGAATAATGTGGCATATAAAAAACAAATATATAAACATCGTCAATGGATTAATAAAAAAGATATTGAGGTTTGTTCGCACGGTATTAACTTATTTTACAAAGAACTTTTACTCCTGCTTTAAAACAAATCCGATGCACGATAAAGAGAAAAGTTTTTTTTTATAATGGTAAACTGGAATGCACAATAACTTCAAAAGCTTTTAAAATAGATTTAAGCAGCAAAAAAGGATTTTTCATCAGGTACTTAATTCGAATTCTTAGCATTTATTGATGCGGTAGAAAACTGGTTTTGACCCCAACTTTTCAAATGAGATGTGTTTTTCTGTTCGTTAGTGGCAGAGGAGCATTTCATATAGCTAGCAAGCTTAATGTATTCATCTGTGTTTGAAAAACGCGTACGAAAGCATATAATCTATTAAGAATTCGAATAGATAATGTATTGGGTAAAGCATAATATTAAGTTTTCGGTATTTTCATACAATTTTGAAAAACAAATGTTTTAAATAAACAAAACACTCAAATATTATACATTTCGTATATTTCTGACTGTTTTTCGATCGATACTACGCCTTCAGAAATACGGCGGTTTGGAGGGGAAGAAGTTTAACCAATGTTAAAGAGCAGCGCCGTTATCAAAAACTATTCTTCGGAGATTGATGGACAGATAACGAGTAAATATAAAAATCTTATGGAGCAAGATTAGGAGAAAAAGGAGGTGTGGAATAAGCTTTGAACAAAGGACTTGAAATGCCCCCTTTGTAATGCTAACAGAAATATGGCATTCCTCTCGCAAATGGAACCATAGGCCTTCGATGCTTTGAATCTTCGACTAACCTCAAACAAAAGGATAGTCATAAATATTTGTTTTGCTCCCTATCGCGTAAAGCCAGTTAGACTATAGCATCCCCTATTGGGGTTTGTTGTGAAGCTTAAGTTAGTGGGGAGGGGAAGGAGATGAGGAAGAGGAGGGTTAGGAAGTACCTGGCTATTCAGATCTGGTCACCAAACACGGCTAAAGATATTTCAAGCAACGTTTCAATTATGAGCGGTGGTCTTTCACCAGGGCGATACTTAGAGTCTCTACCATTCTGGATAGAACAATATTAGCAAAAATGTGTTGAAATTGAAAATTTTAATGAATAATCCCATGCAATAAACCCCAAAGTGATGCAGACAGAGGCAAGGCGAACAAATCCAAAAATCTTTATAAAGTATTCTTCCCTTGGAAATCAAAAATGTTTAAAACTTAATACCTTAACCCCCATTGTAACGTAAATAAGTTGGTACGCGAAGTACATAAATGTCGCGTATGACGTAAATAAATGTACATTTGAGTAAATTCGGAAAAGTTTTCAATGAAGCTGCTTACTTTGACGACGTAGGCGTACAAAAACATCACGAGGGAAAGAAAGGCCGAAACGATCCTATCAAGATTACCTACTTGGAAGCAATCGTTTTGTTGATTGTATTTTGTGTAAGAAAAGATATTTAGGTATAAAAAAACTTTATCGAAATACTTCTTCTCTAATAATAAGGATATTTTACGATTCCACGTGTCTCGTGAAGAAATACGCATTATAAAAGATCAATGCAATGTGTACGTGAAATAGGAAACTGAGAAAAAGGCGTTTGAAAATATGACGATACAAAAGCGTATTACGGCATTTGTAAAGTGAACATCAGTGTTTTTTCTTTATGATAATTATAAAAAATGTGTAATTTATAATCTATCAATGAATTTATTGAAAAATAATTGCCTTTTCTATGTTATCCTTTATTTTAATGTTTTTAATCAATTTAAGTCAAATATCTGCAATGTGAGTTGGTAAAAAAAAAATCAATTGTTTTTGAAGCTTGAATGTTTTCAGCAGATATAAATCTCGTATTTATCTATGGGGAAACATACAAAACTCGATTTTGGCAAATTGTGGGTTGGACGCTTTCTGCATAACTACGTCCAAACATACATTTAATCTGATTTTACCACATATTACATTTAACTTTCCTGTATAAATAAGATCTTTTACCTCCAATACAAAACGTAAATATATTTCATAATTTCGCTTTCCACTCGAAGACTATTTTAAGGTTCGTTTTTCTAAAAGGCATGCGGACTGTAATACCTAGTTCTAAGATATGTCCTTGCCTGAGTGTTTAAAAGATTATTTTCGTAGGTCATGGGATTAATCATTTTAAAAAAAGCTTTGAGATATTTGATGTTATTTTTGTTCATTTATAATTTAGTTACAAAGGCCGTTCAAAGAGTCCTGAAACAAAATATTCAAATTATCATACCAAGACCTAAACTAAGCCAATTCAAAAAAACCATAACTCAAGGTATAAGTATAACCTAAAAATAAGAACTGGAAAGATATTTTTTTATTCAGATAACTTCTTCATAAGTATGTCGGTAGAAGAATTATATTAATGCTCACCTGTTTGTGTTACCAACTGAATATCCTTTATAAAAGAATACGAATAACATCTATAAATTTCATTGTAATAATAGACTGATAGTATCAGTGTTATTACCATAATATATCTCTTACCTTTGTCTCTAGTGACCTAGGTCAGTGAACATCGAAGTAAAAGTAGTAAATTCAAAAATATGTAAAGCTATAAATATTTATTTTTACACTGACAAAACAAACTTACCTAACATGTATTTGCAGTATTATTATTTAAATATAAAAATGTAAAAAATTATAGAAGGCGTGTTAATATGTACCCTTTGACAAACCCCAACCGAACTGATTGATCATCCTTAATTGAAAATATATGGAATATTTCTAGTACGCTCATGCTTTTTTGAAATTATAAAATACAGGTTATAAAATAAATTCGAGTTTTAGTAATTTTAGAGGCAAGTCTGGCAATTATTTAGGACCACATGTAAATTATAATACAAAAAATCTTGCTCCAGATACTTCGAAAATATATTATAAAATAACAAGGCTAACAAGTGTTTGATGGGAAAATGGGAAATTCTGAAATAACGACAAATTTACGTTGAACACGCGTTTGTGGTTTGTTAATTTAAATCGCTTTATTAACATTGTTTTATTTTATATTTCCAATGTAGCTAGAACCATATAAAAAAAACTATTTAATACCAAATAATTACCAAAGTTACCTCTAAAATTACAAAAATTAAAATCTTTTTTATCCTGTATTTTATAAATAAAGAGAATGCAGACTATAAATGTACTTTAGTTCTTTTTTATTAAAAACAGTTTATTCAGATTGATTCTTCTCGAGAGGTTTTTTAAGAAGGATAACTAGATAATAAAACAAGTAAATAATTAGTCGACTTACATAGCACAGCATGATGCCCCGAGCGCCACCTGTCACGTTACGTCAAACAGCATATCCAACAGCATTATGACCAACCAAGGTACACACAGACACAGCAGAACACTTCACCTTCATTCTGTTCATTCATTTCGTTACATCGAAACCTATACGCGATTCGATAAGCCCGAAATTAAAATAATGTAAAACAAATCACAGCACTACAAGTCAAACCGAAAAACTAGTATTCAAAAAAAAAATCGAACACAAACCACAAACTGAAAACTCGAATTTTACATTCGACCAATAAACTATTTGCTAAATTATTTTAAATCGAAACCTTTTTTTTTTCGTAAAGGAGTATTTTGTGTTTTTAAATTGGTGGTATGCGTTACTAAACTACAGATTATTACGATATTTTTTTTTATTATATAAACAATTTTGTTGAGCTTAAACGTAGTTGTGTATGAAAATCGTAGGCTCCTGTATAAATCTGTAGTTATAAAACCCGGAAAACGTTTTCCAATTTGAAACCTCGCGAAAATCAAAATATTAGTTCGGAGCGCGCCGGTAGGGTACCGCCCGCTCTGCAGGAAGTCTACTAACTTTCTGACCTGTCAGAGGGAAAGACGTTAGCACTTGTGCGCACCCAGAGTCGCGCAGGTTTCGTTACCATGGTAGCCGTATGTATTTTGGTGCTCCCTAAACAAATGGAAACTTTTATTTTAAAAGACACGCGATGGTTCTGATAACAAATAAAACTTATGAACCTGCCAACGGAGTTTATTGAAACGATCTTTTAAACAGAGGCTTGTTCCACTGTTTCTTAGAAAAAATGTTTTTAAGGGTTTAAAATTGAAATTTTAAAATGAAGTCCATGTTCAAACAAGATAACTTATTAATATATCATATACCTTAAAAATGATTTCTTATTACATTTTTATAAGCTTTGTTCGCGGCATATTCTCAAAAGTTCAATAAGAAGAATTGTGCGGAAACTCGAATGGTGTCGGATGGTAAAACTGTTAAATATTCAACGGCTCAGCAGGTACTTAAATTATGCACTATCCATTCTGTTTGATTTTGTATCTGTTTCTGAACTTCGATTGATAAGTCGCATATACGGGTAGGTACATCATGTTCTAAGAAGGTTTTAAGCCACGTCGAAAAACTTTGATTAAAATATTTAAATCATTTTACATGTTTTGGTATTATAGGCTATAAAGTTTCAGTGTTCGGGCTACGTAATATAATTGTGGGAAAGACAAAAGGGCTTGAGTGACACTTTGGTCAAAAATGAGTTAAATATGAGGGGCTTAGAAGCAAAGGCAGCAATCTCCAAAAACGGTTCTGTAGCATTGTCAACTTTTGAATGATTATTAAAGAAATGCAGAGTGAAGTGTACAAAAATGTTAGTGCACATTAAACTAGGAACAATTTGAAACAATTATCTCTAAATTTATCAACATATTCACAAAAGAAAAGTGCATTAAACGTTAAATCAACTTTCCAAGAAATAATTTAAAATGAAGGAGATTGCTACCTTTGCTTCTAAGCCCCTCATATGCAGTTATGATCAGGTATTTTTTCTACATCGAACGCTCTGACTATCGTTTGATTGTGGCCCTCCAGGCATCCACAATATATTTACCATTTGGGAGAAGGCTTGACTCAAGCGATAGAAGTTTGGGAATTTTTTTAGATTTTTGTCACTTCGGGTAACTCAGTGAGAGCATTGAGTTAGCTGAGCTGACTTTTTTTCAAAATCCACCATGTACTGAAGACTATTGTAAAACAAAAAAAAACTTTAAAGTGCTCTGGTGATGTAAGCTTCCCAAAATGGCGCTTCAGCCTTTTTGCCTTTCCGGCGACGATACGAGGTCGACACCGAATGTAGAACCTAAATAAGTGAAATTCTAAAAAACGTCCTTGTCACAGCCAAGTTTCGTCAAATTTCAAAAGTAAACTAAAAATTCTTACGGCGCTATACAAATTATCCAAATATTAATATTTGGTTGCTGGCTTAAAATGTCAACTTGAGGTGCCTCCGTCCAGCAGTTGGTAGGTAAGGAGTATAATGTAATGGCTGATGAGACATTCTGGGGCTAGGGTAAGTACCTAATTAACGTGTTAATTGCAAATTGTGGTCCCAACTCCCACAAGCGGAAAAGCACAGCAAATTTGCGCAACACCGGTTTTAAGCCTGTAATTTTATTGTAAAAAAAACCTGCTCCGGTATAAATTTCTCAAAATGACGCTTCAGCCCCTTTGCCTTTACGGCGACGATATGAAATCAGGAGATCGAGCTAGTAGTTCAAAGATAACTAACTAACTAACCAACCATCACGCCGTTTCCCCGCAGGGGTAGGCAGAGAGGACGGACCGCCATACAACTCTGTCTTGGCACACATTTATTGCTTCATTTACATTCATACATCGTCTCATACATACTCTTCTGTTATTCTGACTCTTCACATGACCCGATTCAAGTATTTGATTTACTTGATCGTGCCATGTCTTTCTCGGGCGTCCTCGAAGTAATTCAAATATGATTAGTAAAATACGTTTGTATGTCGATAGTAAGTAAAAAGCACACAAATCTGACACCTCAAACTAATAACCGACATAAATATGGTGGCCTATTTTAAAATTGATAACGTTTTTTTTTTCTTTTCTTTTTTTTATCTGGATAATAATAGTGGGTTTTACTACCTAGCCTGTCTCACTGGGGAGAATATCCTAGACAGGCAACGAGACGATGGCGATAAATAATGTAATATTTTATTCTCTATGCCTCCTTCCGTTTTATATTATTTGAATATTTGCGATATTTTTTTCAATAATTAATATCACAATGAAGAGTAAGGCTTTGATAAGTTCATTCAAATTTAAATATTAATGCTATCCTTCATAAAAATCCGAATGTCCTTCGAAAAAAAGTGGTTATATCCATGACACCATCTACATGTGAAATTGTGTTAGAGTAGAGCTTTATGGATAAATACATAGATGGCTGTCAATATCGAAAAAAAATGAGAAAACATTTTTTATCACAAAATCATTTTCAAGTTTTTTTTTTATAAAAATGATGGAATTCAAAAAGGTTTTGATAGCAAAGTTGTTTCTTCCGGAGAGAGTAGAGGTTCCGAGTTCGAGTCTTGGTCGCAACCTAACCATTTTATTTTCTGTGGCTCTTTACATTTTATACTCTTTGAATATTAATGAAATTGTTTCACTAATTAAATAATTTTACATAAGGTTTAGGGAAGATTTGAAAAAAGGAGAGTAGGTATAGCACATGTAAAAAATAACCATTAACGCTTTAGAGTTAATTCTAATTTCAAACATAATTTCACTCGAATTGTATCAAGTAAATGAGGATGCATCTATCGTAAATAATGTCAATTGTTCTCTTGTACATGCAATTCAATTGAAACGCATTTAAGATACCTTTTACTAACGACTATTATTATTCATCAGAAGCTGTAAAGCGAGGCGTTATTGTTGTTTCTGCTACAATTTAGCAAAATAATTGACCATTACAACATTGTGTTGACACAAAACGCACCAAGTGCCGTAATCCCTTGCCAAATATCTTTGTTGTTATATGAAACTTACTTTATTCATCGTAGAAATGGTATTTTGTAACAAAAAAAGCTCTTCCGCTGCATTTTCAAATGTTTTCAGCGTAGAAGTTGTTTTAATTTAGGCTGTTGTTTTGTAAAAATGATAATCATTTATACCAAAAGGTATGCAAGCGTAGTACAATGCAATACGTTCCACAATTGACAAGAATACAAAAACTAACAATATATTTTTTTAATGTTTAGATTCGTGTGCCTACTAATTTTATCGAGATAAAATAATTATTTCATCATAAGTTAAGTTTTAATTTTGTCCGGTCAAATACTGTAAAAATACACACAAATTCTTCATATTTTAGTACCGTGTGTACTGAGCATAATAAAAGTTACTTTATAAATACTGTTTCTCTTATTAATGTTGGTAGGTACTAATTAGCGATGGGAAAAACTTCAAACTTTTGTGCACGCTTCACGTACTACAAGTTCTTCAAAATGAACCATTCACTGATTGAACTGTGACTTCAATTGAAGTAATAGTCCAATCGCTTAGTTCGCATCGTATAACAAATTCTTCGCCAGAAAATAAAATTTCATGGGAGAGAGGGGATTACTAGCGATTTTTTTTAAAACGAAAAGAACTGGAACCGGTTCCTCAATATAAAGTGTGAACTGCCGCAAATGAAGTAGTTCTCTGTAGGATTTGAAGTCGAACTCCAATTGAAGTGTGAACTGCCGCAAAATGAAGTACTTATTTGAAAGTCTTTGTAGTAGAACCACAATTGAAGTGTGAACTTCTGCAAAACAAAGTACTTCTTTGTTGTCTTTGTAGTCAAACAACAATTGAAGAGTTCGCACACTGAAAAATGTGTGAAGTGTGAACTGCCGCAATATGAAGTAGTTATTTGTAGTAGTTCGCATATAGCGGTTACAACTTTAGTACTAATGTACTGAATAAAATCTTTTTTGTGAGTAGTACAAAAGAATCCCAACTGCCCAGAGTTAGTGGGATTTTGGCACACCCGATATTGTGAGGCTGAAAGAATTGGGGAGGGCAATTATATATGAAGAGAAAGGTTAGAGGTACTTGGCTACTTAGATCTGGTAACTTAACACAGCTAAAGATATCTCAAGCAAAATCTCGTTTTTGAAATCACCAACACTTTCTTTGCTTCTTTGTGAACCTAACTTACTGAGAAAATTACAATCGCTCCATTATCCCCTTTCCATCAAAATTATAAGCATTTAAAAATAAAATTATTCAAATTTAGTTAGTCAGAGTTCTAAAATCGGTAAAACGCTTTGTTTCAGTAAAGCATTTTCACAGTACAATCTTGGCAGCTTCCAAAAATAGCAGATTTAAATTGAACGCTTTGGTAAAGGAATTCATAGAAAATGCCATGTATTTTCTACGGCTTAGACTACCCAAGAGAAGTTAATCGAAGCTTTGAAACAGATAGGGAAAATAAAATAATTCTACAGAGCTTAAAAAGAAGCTTTATAGCCTTGTGATATTCCATCTGTTGACGTTCCATAACAGTTTTATGTGTAGTTCCAAAAGTAATTTTTAAGATATGTCTAAATAAATTGTGAATTTGAAAATAATCGTTTTTGCCTATTCTTAAAGAAAAGACAAACGAACAAATGCTAAAAAAATTTCGTGGCTTAGATAGTATAAATAAGAACCATAATAGTAGGTGCCTACTCAAAATAAAATAATTCACTTTAATTTCTTACCATGAAGTTATCAATCCACAATAGATATAGATCAACACTGAATAGACGGCCTCCATGGTCGAGTGGTAAGACGCTTGATTACGAATCCAAAGATTTCGGGCTTAAACCCGGCGTGTGCCAAGAACTTTTATTTAATTAACATGTTACACAACACATTTTGATTTATATAAAATATTGTAAAGTTTATTTGTGGCACGTTCCAGAGTGGCAGATACTCTTAAGTTTCGCCCCGGTCAAAAAATCGAAACGTTGCTTGAAATGGCTTTATCCGTGTTTGGTGACCAGATCTGAATATCCAGGTACTTCCCGACCATCCTCTTCCCCTCTCCACTACTTTCAGCCTCAAAAATATAGGCTCTAGACGGTTGGGAGCAGTTGGGACTCTTATACGGTATTCACTATAAAAAAAATAAAAAGATCAACCCTAGAAATGTAAACAATACATTTTTTTTTTTAAATGTTGCTGATTTACATAAAACCTTTTGACTCCTAGAAGGAGCGAAAAAATGGTTTATCTGGCCAAGAAAGAACTTGGATATATTATTTTCAAAGGGAAATGGGGATTACTTTAGGCCTACGAACACGGCCACAACGAATTACTATCGGATTATCTGTTCAGTTGGTAGGATAATGAAATTACGAGTCTCGTTTCTGAATTACTGTCCTGATTTCTGAAATTTAAAAAATACACATTCTAAGCCTCCGATATCTCGGAACCACAACACAAAACAAAATAACGTAAAACAAAGGTTATTTGTGATAATAAATTGGCTAAATTAACAATACGTGTTCAGGGAACGGGCTAATCTTCCAGTTCAAAAAACACGTTTGAGTAAATATGTGCGTAGGCGCTTTAACAAATATACATTGAGCATGATGCGCAGTGAGGCGCGAAATCTCAAGCGGAAGGTGACTAAACTCTGTGTGTGTTTTTACAGATATACGATTAAACATCGAATTGATAAAACATCGTGCCTGAAAAATATTCGAAAAAAACTCGCAATAGGAAAGCGGAGAAGTTGCGGAGTTGGTTAATGCATTCGTCTGGAACCGAGAGGTCCTAAAATCAATTCACGGTCACACGTAAACTCAGAGCAATAATATACCAGGAGGGATAGCTTTGCGAAACAGTGTAGTCAGGATTGTTGATTTTTTTCTAACTCGGGCGTGGCTAGGGTTTTCATGGACACACCTTTTTACATCCATTCATAGCACATATCGACATAATGTTTTGTTTATTTGTATTACCACTTTTTCACAGTATTGTTATGAACAAAAATATAGAATGTTACCTTAAAAACCGCTGAGTCATGTCCTGTTATGTCGCATAACAAAACGTAGTTCCATACACAAGCTTTTGCTTCTAATGGAAGAGTACTGTATTATATTATATTAATGCTTATGTAATTGCATATGCTCTTATATTATTAATTCAATATATTACGTTTTACTGTATTATTTCATGTTTATCCTTTATAAACTGTACTTATGCACTTACTTATGTTAAAATTACTATGTAAAAACCCATCAAGGCGTTAATAAATAAAGTATAAATAAAAACTAAAATTTTAAAAAAGAAGTGGACGGAGTCGCCGGATACACGGGAGACGGAAAACATGCTTACATACCTAAAAGTGGTGCGATATTATGTGAAAACTTGTCTTATCTCTTTCTCTCTCACGGTTTACGACGTGAAAACCCGGAGAAAGTGATTTATTGTAAATTTGTATAGGTTGGGTAAAAATATTTAGCTCTCTCTCCATATATATTCTTACTCCAAGCACGCTAACTTGTTTTATTTTCGAGTGTTTCTCTAGTTCAAATGGTTTGATGATTATCAAATGGTCCAGAAAACAAAACTGAAAATCTCGAAGCCAGAATAAACCATTCTATAGTTTCTGCTTTAACAGATTATCGGAAATAAAGTTTAGATAGTAACTTAAACACAAAAACATATGGGAATGAGGAAGTTACCCAAACATTTAATACACATCTAAAATTTAAACTAGGTTACCGTATTTTCTTTACCGATAAATTTTTAAATTAAGGTGGTATAATTTATTTAGTAATGATATATTTGAAAACATGATTTTAGTTAGGAAGACTTTTGTACCAACAAAAAAGTTTATTTAACATGTTTAATTTCGTAGTCTTTCCGTCTGATTGATGAATGCTGATGTATGAGTAATATGTATACATTAGAAATAAAGGTTTCAATTTAATAAATATAGTTAATATTTATAATCCATTATATTTTATTACTGGTAGATCCACAAGTTATCCCAATGTCGTTGTGATTATTTGGCATTTTTTAAAAAAATATTTGAAAAAATGTTGGTCATCAAATTGTACTCATTAAAAAAATGTGAAGATAATCGTATTATCTCGTCAAAAAATATGCAAAACAGACTCCCCTTGAGAGGTGACGAGTGCCCTTGTAAGATTTTGTCTACACGAAATATACAAAGAGATGCCCTTTCCAGAGGGGTCTACGTGACAAAAGATTTTTCACCCTTCCTCCGGCCTTCTCCCCTCGTAGTTTTCCACTCGACGAGCTGACGAGGTAATACTCAAAATTCAGGGCTGGCATAACGTTATAGGTGAGTACAATCGAGATCTATTTATCAGATATACTTTGTATTTAATAAGGCTAAATCGATAGCTTAACTACCGCGTCCTATTAAAGTAAACTTTGTGAACGATTAAAATTTTTTTTCTTCTTGCAATAAAGATTAATGAATCAACAGAAACGGTTATCTTTAATTGAACAGTGACACTTTACTTTAATGCCTTTACGTCTACTATTTACAAATACGGCGCTATAAAAATTACAAAAAAAACCAACATCATAATTTTTATTTAATTAAGACCGAATAAGCCGGTATTCAATAAGGTGATCCGAAAATTGACAAATAAATTGTGAATTTATCTGTTTTCGTGTCATAAAATCATCTTCTCCATGTACCTCCCTAAAATAAGGTTGAAAAATACCACTTTTTAATTGAGGCACCCATTCTATAGAATGGGTAAAATTTAACGAATTAACAGTAACCTATCCCCTTTTTTGTGTTATTTCCTCCTTCAGCAGCTTACTGATAACTTAAATTTTGAATATATTTCTGTACACTATTGTGAGTTTAAAGTTTGTCCTTGTAAGTAAAGGGTTATACTTAGACCAGTCGACAGTTTACATAATTATAGTGGTTAAAATAGAGTATATTTGTAATTTTATCTATTTACAGTAAATTGCAATGTAATTGCATATTACGACATGCAGAACTTGAATTCCTGGATCGTTACATTTACAGTCATAGTTTCTAAACATTAGTTTTCAACCCACAAAATCTATTGCAATAAAATACCACTTCAACAGTCTTCTAAACAATTTCTTCGTCATATTCCAGTGTGTGCAAAGTGTGCACTTTGTTTCAAAGTTTTGAGTACGTGAGTGATAAATTGTATTTCGCCAACCATATTGGTTTAACGTAACATTGACGTCTTCAAAATCATCCCCCTATCCCTGGCTCTTCTACCTCCGTAATATAAGGTCAATGAGTTATTTGACACAGTTGGAAAAATTCCAGAATCCAATACCTTGGAAAAATCAGCTGATTGAGAATTTCCTGCGCGAAATTGAAACTAAGTGGAAACCACGTGAAATGAAGGGGAAACCAGACAATTGAAATTGGAAGCAAAGGAACGAATTTTTGAGTCTGTTAAATTCAAGTTGAAAATACGATACATTTACACGTGTTTTTTAAACGAAAAAAAAATTATAATTAAATACACTGCAAAAATATATCAATTCTTGTAAAAGTTTTAATGATTTTTTACGGAAAGAGATTTTTTTCAAATACCATTCTCATGGCGCGTTTCACTGCATTTACGTTCACTAGACCCGCAACGTAGCGGTCACTACGAACTTCACGTCGACGTAGATTAACCTCTTTTTTGTTGTTGTGCAAATGAACATACAACACTATGTTACTAGTCAATGACTACCGTGCTCATTTTTACCAAGATATGTTAAAACAATAAGTGCGTTAATAAGGCACGTTCATCTTTAATAGGTTAGTTTTTCATCTGTCAGCGGTTTCAGCACAGTTTGAATGTATAACAGATATCAAGAGTAAATGTAAAGAATTTTCGTACAAAACAATCGTTTTGTTTTTTCAAATAATATATTTTTAAAGTTTTTGTAAGATTCCACAGAAGTCATGTTAAAAGTTTATTTAAAGTAATTTCTACTAAATTTCAAAATGTGTTTGTAAATAAATGCTTACTTTATTAAGAATAGTATATGTTAAGCATTCTCTAGCGTGAAATGACGGTATTTCAATTCTGACTTTTTACGACAAAAACGTTTTATGTATATAGGAAAGAAATTTAAAAAAATTCTGAGGCAGTGCCTAAAATCCTGTGTAAAACAACGACTCACCATAATATTTATTTTGAAAATGGTAAAATATGTTTTAATTATTACTTCACGCTGATGCGAAAAATAGGATAGCATCAAATAAAATATACATTGAAAAAATCACAAAATGCGGTGTAAGCAATGAATATTCTAATTGGTTCAACCGATACACAATACTCGGAACATAATTAACTCACATTATATTTTGGCTACTACATTAAGGTTTTGTCGTATAATAAAATCACGTTCACCTGGAAACAATGACTAACAAGCGAGTTACCCGTAACTTCAATTGTTAGGTTTTAGTGGTGGACGAGTTGTATAGTTAAACAACAACTCTACGTACAACCAACCCTCTTGTGAAAAATTCTTTGTTTTCTCTCTTAAGAGTTCTGGTAACTGAATGAGGAAACTCAAAAAATATTGCAATGGAGAAAGCGAATGGTCCTTATTTTAAAACAAAAATATATTTATTTTTTTAGTAAGAAGCAGTCACATGGTGGCTGGACATTATATTAAATAAAAGAATACTCTGTTTTAAAACCACAGAATTTATTATGATGAAGGCCAACCGGTTTCGCTTGGATCAAGCTTCGTCAGAGCACATATAATAACTGTTATATAATAAACTGCACATATAATAACGTGTTATTATATGTGCCCTGACGAAGCTTGATCCCAGCGAAACCGGTTGGCCTTCATCATAATAAATTCTGTGGTTTTAAAAACAAAGTATTCTTTTATTTAATAAAAATATATTTATTAATGAAGAAAACAAATAAATAAAAATATATTCGTAAATATATATTATTAATATTTCGATGACCGGTTTTTGGAAACTCCCTTCCATCTTAAGGACAATATTAAAATAAAAATAAATAATTTAAAAATAAATTTATACAAATAAATTATTAAAAAAAAATATATATTTTTCCTGAAAATAGAAGGATACTTCCGAAACCGATCGACGAAATGTTAATAATAAAGTGGTTTTAAACAATTTCATTTTGTTTTCTTTATAAATATAGCAAGCCACAAAGTCAATGCTTTTTACACTTACTATCCTTGTTTCTGTTGAGGTACATATGTAATGTACCGGAAAGATTCGTTTTTTGTTACAAAAAAAATCTGGAATCAATATTGAATATGTGTTCTTATTTTTATTACACTAATAAAATCTATGGAAGAAAATGCCTATCTACGAAAAGATATAACCAATCCATTTAGGTGTATCCATCACAAAATTAAAATATTCCAAATCCCATACTCAGAGAGGGATAATAAAAAATGTACATCGAACTGAAATATATATATTTTTTTTTTAATTGTGAACCCCTAGATAGGTACCGTCTTATTAAAATGAGAAAATAATATAAAATGAAATTCATGTCACTAAGAATCATATAGAAGAAACTTCGTTAATTTTTCTCAGCAAAATATCTCAAATGGTGAGATCTGGGTGCATCAAATTATACACAGTATTTTCATAACTATTTAAACTATTTTTAACTCGCATGTTATTCAAAAAATCGCTTTGATTATCAAAAAATTAAACAAGACACCATATAGCTAGTTCAATATTTTTCAATTGTTAGAAAAGAAAATCAATGTTGGACAACGGCTAAGCCGGGTAGTGACCACGATCATTAATAAAAATGTCGTATTTACATTCAGCCTTTCATTTACTTTCAGCCTTTCTAATTACACGAAAATTATTTTCAAACCGAAAAGCCAATATTAGAAAAGATGTAATCAAATTATTTTGTAGAAACCTCCATTTATTGAAATCTTCTTACTTAGATAGTCAAATTACAGCCCAGAAAGGGACAGGAAAAAAACTAAGACTCCGAGCGGATTAGAAATTTCATTTTTATTAAAGTTGTAGTTCAATTTGCCTTTGGAATCATTTAAGTTTAAAAGGATTGAAGCTTTTCAGTTTTTAATCATTTCAGGAATAAGTAGACCTTATAAGCTATACCTTAACGAAACTTGCTGAATTGCTTAGAAATGTGAAAAATACATAAACAACCAAAGCAATTACTATTTATCTAAAACCTTTGAGGAAATTAGTGAAGTGCTCTGAAATAATCAGGACACTAAAATTGTTCGCAGGAGAAATGTTTAAGCTCAGCTTTTTATTGGGTTAAAATTAACAAGAATTTTGAATTTATTAATATTCCTGTCGGATAAGATAAGAAAAAATAATTGTAGTTTCAATTCGGTTAGTAGCTGAGTGGACAAACACATGAGTTCAATTTCTCTGCTAGTTCAAGTTCTCCATCATTACACAAGCAACATCTTTCGCTTATTATGATGGCAAAAAAAAAACAAATATAAGTTTGCTTATACTATGTAAATACCACTGAAGGAGTAATCCGAAGTAAGAAAAACACATTTGAATAGAGAATCTAAGTAAATGTACGTATAGAGGGTTATATAGAAAGAGTACTTGCACTTGAAGTGAAATATCACCGAATTTTATTAATACGATTATTATTTTTTAAATAACTTACAAGACAAGGACGGGTCCTTAATCAAAATGGTGATGATGATGATGGTGATGACTAGTCGCTTACCTGAAATAATAATAAAACGAATAATTATATTTTCGTAGAACTTTGTGGTTTGACATATTTAATGAAAATGAAATAAAAATGTTGTACAAGAAAATGATTTTTTTATTTATTTTAGAAGCATTAGAAATAAAGAAAGCCATTCAAATGAATAGTCATATTCTTTATTATCAGATAAATTTGTCCAGCAGTCCAATATTAAGATTATTTCCTGTAAACTCATACAATTTATCATTATTCTTTAATCGCCTTCTCAGTTGACGTTTTGTCTGTTTCAATTCATAATACGTCTTTTTCTCTCTGTTCCTCTGTCAAAATTATATATTTTATTTTATGTTATCTCACTGTTTTTTGATTTAAGTTTAATATTTTATTATTACTCTGTATGAAGGTTTATATAGCCGCACAATTTGTATTTTTTGTTTAGTTTAATGTTGTACCCTGATGATCCTTAGGCTAAGCGAAACCGGTCGGTCAAAAAAGATAATTATATTTTCGTAGAAAACAACCACTTTGTGGTTACACATATTTAATGAAAATTAAATAATGACAAGTGTAAGACTACAGGATCTGGATATAAGGATCAGCAAGGTACAAAATGAAACTAAAGTTTAATACAAAATTATTGTTTCGTTTTCATTAAATGAATAATAACTGTGAGACATAAAATTGCATTTAATTATAATATTTATAATTCTATTACAGAGTAACGGGTTCTACGTATACTTTATTAAACTGGAATCTTTGTTCATTTACTATGGCACGGATCCAGCATCTCCAGGTAACGCTTTTTGAATTACTGAGCACATGATGAAGTGAGAGCGTCCTCATAGTGTCGTCGATAAATTAAAATTAAAGCTTTGAGAGGTTCAGCGAGCTTTCGCTGGGAAGTTTCATATATTCGGAAGCTGACTCCGAAAGCTTTCATGCAGCGAGAATGCAGGTTACACTCTGGCATCTATTGGAAATTTCGGAAACGGGAGTTATCGGATAACGAAGGGATTTAATAAAATTAGAGTAAATAATACCACGAAACAAGCTTAAAATGAATTTCTCTTCCCTAAAGAGAAATACATTGTATTATACTGTGTGATGCTATTAGCATGGAAAAACTTTCGGAAACGCAAGTTTTCAAATTAAAATTATAACTTTATTTTGGAGGTTTTATTTAGGGATGTTGTATGGAAGGCCATTTTAGGGAGAGGAAGGAATAAACCTGGTTCTTTAAGATACCCACTACAAAGAATATAACACAAAGACCCGCTAAACAGTAGTTGCAACCACGCGCTGTCAAACGACACGACCTCAGATGTTAACCGTGTGCAAAATTGGAACTCGCCTTTGGCGTATCTCTCGGCTGTGCACGGGTGCTGTAACGAGTACTGACGCAAGTTATTCGGAGCATCTTCAATTGAAATGCACATTGAATAACACGGAATTTCCAAATGACGTGTCGGGGGAATTGGATAAGTATAGACCCCAAAAAATTCAAAATGGGCTTGAGAAATTCAATTGAATTTGAAGCGCAGGACCCAAAATGCCGCTAAACGTCACTTTGTAGCAATCTAACACAAGCAATATTGCACATGCTTTATCTGTAAATTTTACATGGCAGTTAGGAAAATGTCTAAGGTTTCCAGTAAATAAAACGGTAAGCTGTAATATTTTGAAGTCGATGAAAAATATTCTAGAATGTTAGTAAAAGATACAGTTAGAAAACCAGCGCAGTCATGTTAGAACGTTTTATTAAAATAATTATAATGCATTTCATGAATAATTTAAAAGATTACCGTCTAAAAAGTGTGTTCACTGGAAACCTTAGACATTTGCCTAACTATCCGTAAAGAATTAACAAATCAATAATCTGTAGTATTGTTTGTATTAGAAAACCAAAAAGTGTGTATTTTGTGACCCTTAACAAAGAAAGATTGAAAATAAATTATGTAATAAATAATATCAGACCTGTGGTCGTCTGACTTTTCTTTGAAGATGGAATATTATTCTGACGATAATTGAAGACCTCACAGGTATGTTATATCCAATAAACACACATTCAAATCATGAAAATGCCACAAACATGGAAAATCAAAGAGTCGAACATGTTGACTGCAAATTGTGTTATAGTTGAAATATTTTTAGGTGGCCAGACCATGTTATCTACAATAATAAAATTGTATTGCAGACATTGCAAAATTATATTTAAAATTTAGAATGTTACCTAGAACATTCATGAAAAATAGTTGGTGGATTTCTGATGGTACACACTTTTTTTAACAAACGCAAAAGACTTGATATCTCAGAATGACTCGACAGTTAGTTAACAGGTTCTTGCCGTGGGGTCTTCAATTATATACAAAAATAATACTTGGTATAACGGAAAACTGATATTTTTAAACTAAAGCTTTCACTAAAATACAAAATGATTAATTAAATCATTCGTAAACAACATTGCTTTCCTTTCTTAGAAACCACATTAATCTCTAAATATTAAATACGCAAACCTCACATTTTATCACATCACAACTGCTGTGGATTCCGAATATTAATTTCGGCGAGGGTGTAATTTCATCTAGCTTGAAACTTGTTAGAAGTTGCATGAAGCATGATGGATGGCGGTAGAAAACAATATTTTATGGAACTGATTCTGTCACCAAATGGCTGTAAATCAACAGACACACAATTCAAAAATAGCGAAGGTTATAATTCAGAGAGAGCGAAAACGGCGAATGTTTTCAGCGTGCGAATGGAGGTTCTTCTGACAGGGCGGGGCTGAATTTGATATACCGACCTAGCATAATATGGGCATTGAAATATATGACGAATTTTCAATTAGCATCAGAGAAGCAGATGTATTCCCGATTTTAAGCGCGAGATGAAGAATTAAATTATAAAAAGGTCCATTTAACCCAATAAACTTCATAAAAACAACTTTTCAGTATTGTGTTGATAAGCGTAGGAAAGACTTTGATTAAATTTGCATTTTCAAAATTATTGATTGTATTATTGACTCTCCTTCTTTGTTGCAACTTATCCAGTTCAACATTCCTTGCCGTAGACTCAGAAACAATGAACTGCTGTTCCCCAATCATCACTCTACTAATTATGGGTATCATTCTCCACTGTCCAGAATGTCAAGACTTGTTAACTTAATCCATGGTCTTGAATTTTTTGCTACCAGTCTAATTGATTTTTGTCATTAGTTACGACTCTAGCAAAACCTTGTCTTTGACTTGATTGTTCTTTCTAATGTAAATTTTGTCCTATATTTGTCATTGCTTCATTATAATATTATGTATGTGCTGTTCTTCCTCTTTTGCTCTTTTTTCCTATTTCGTGTTATGTATTTTTTTTATTGGACAATAGTCCGTTAGTTTATAAATAAACAACCAGAGCTAAAAAAATTGATAACAAACATTATGAACATACAACTGGTTCCTTCAAAACAGTCAGTTTTCAAATCAACCCTTACTTTATTACAGACTACAGAACCTTGTATTAGACTTTGCATTTAAGATGTTTCTATCTTTATCAACCTAAAACTAATAATCGACTCTTTCTGATAGTCGTCGATATGCAGAAAGACCTTGGTTATTTAATAAGGGACATAATTAAAATAAATTCAGCGCGAATGGTCCAATAAATTTATTTTATGTTTTATAAGACTAAATCAAAGAAAGCAAATTACAAAAAAAAATATATAGCTGCTATTAGTAAACTTTCCTAAAAAACAACATAATTGCTCTCGAGAATTCTAGTGAGAGAAGTTTTAAAGCCACATCTTATTTTAAATAATATCATTTTTTTTACATCGGTGAGTTCACAACGACGCAAGGCAAAATACAATCAGAGGAATAACCTGAAGCCATAAACTGGGTCGCAGACTTTTATGTTCCCATTTGATCTACCGCCATACTATAGAATAAGAAGAAGCTATCTAAGAGATAAAGGTTAAAAGATTATGAAAGTTTTCAGTGATTCCCTAAAAATAAGACGAAAGGAGTTTGTGCTTTTTTATATCGTTGGTTTCATCAGTAAAAATATTTTCAAACTTGTTCAATTTGTTCGAAATCCGGGTTTTTTTTAAAACTATCAATGAATTTCGAGAATCCCTGTTAAGCACGTTAACTGCCATAAGGGCGGAGATAAAGAGTATGGGATGCTAACGGCCAGATACACCGATTAATCATCGCATTTGGAAATGTTCTACGTATTTGCAAGTAATGGGAATCGTAGCACACTACCCCCAGCCTACCCCTTACTACCTACCCTGCCAGGGAGGCATCATTGGTAGGAGATGATTGTGGGACGTGTCACGCTGAAGTTATATGGAATTTTTTAGTCACAGTTATGCATACAAGATTTAGGAAGTTACGTTTTGAATGTTTTCATTAATTGAAATTTGATAAAATAATTAAATTGACGACTTAAATGGTAGAAAAGGATTCTATTGGATTTAAATTTAATGTAGCGGGTTCCGAACCGCGTGAGGGTGAAAATAAATGATAAGAACGGAAAACTGAAAATTCAAAAAATCATTTTCTATCTTTTATCAAACAAGACAAAATCTACTGATTTTAATGTTTTTATTTTTTATTATTATTTCATATATAATGATTACAAAAGTGTTTACAAACAAAAAGTAGCCTCACAAAGTTACCATATGGCGGCTTGGTTGCAGGTTCTATCAAATTATACATCTATGTCTAAATTATTAAACAATCAGCATAATCATTTTTACTTGAAATTAGTAGGGATACATGATTTTTTGGCTAGCCACATTATTATCATTTTGACGTTGGATCTCTCATTTTTCTCCAATACTAGGTTATTATTAATTTTATTAAAAATCAGAAGTTGCCAGAAGTTATTAGATCTGTTACTGGACTGAGGAATTCAAAATGAATGTTACAACGTAAGTGAAAAGAGGAATTTGCGTTGTTTTTTCAGAGCAAAAGTTCAATATAAATACTAAGAATAATTTTACTATAATAACACGTAAAACTATGATGATTTATAACACTCAACATACCATTTTTACATTTGAATTTAAAGTCGTGTTTAGATTGGTGCAATATTAACTAAAGCAAACATATTTATAATATTTGAGTTAGCTGCAAATAATAGCATGGCCATAAACACATTTTTTTTTAACTTACATAATATAAAAGTTTTCAAATTTTAAATAAAAGTAACTTTGTTTTGACACCACTTTATTGGATACATAAACACATAAACCAACCGGTTTCGGCTCTACTTAAACCTTCTTCAGGGCTGAACAAATATGTATTGGTATATGTATGTATCCAATAAAGTGGTGTCAAAACAAAGTTACTTTTATTTAAAATTTAATTATGTCTTTCCACAAAGTGAGTGCTTCATGTCAAAGTTTTATAAAAGTATTCTTTTGTTATTATTAATCTTATAAAAAATATCATACATTAAAAAAAAGCACGGGTGATCATATTCTTCACAAAAAATAGTAATGGCTACAAATTCAATATTCAAAAACACTATGAAATAAAGAAAGCCATTCGACTTAGTAGTTATATTCTTAATAGTCAGTTAAATTTGAGCTATAGTCCAATATTAAGTATATTTCATATAAACTCAAAAAAAATTATCTTTATTCTTTAATCACCTTCTCAGTTGACGTTAGATTTTTTTTACTCAGTTTTGCCTTTTTCATTTCATATTATCTATTTGTCTATCTGTTCTTTTGTTATAATTTTAAATGTTGTTTTATTATTTTCTCACTGTTCTATTATTTTGTAGTGTGTTCTCCCTCTGTATGTTCATTTAACCGCACACTTCTTTGTTGTTGCTTAATTTAATTTTGTACCGTGATGATGCTTATGATAAGCGTAACCAGTCGGTCATAATTTTATTAATAAAAACTGTGGTCTTATATAAAATTATTTTTTCATTTTTATCAAAAGTATTCAATTGTGAAAGTACACTTAGCAGAGTGAAACGAGGGTCAAAATAAAAACATTGAAGTACGTTTAAAAGAGCGCACAAACGTCAACACAAAAGAGCTTTTATCCTAGAACTTCGTGAAATTGGATAAAGGCTGATTCACACCAACGTCCGGTTCCGCTCAGTGCCGACATTGTTCCGCAAGAAAACTTATTGATATGTATCAATATGAATATCTACCCACCCTTGTGATATTTAACTATCACAAGGGTGGGCAGAAGGATATACTGCCACACAAATTTGTCTTGGCACATACTCCTTGATTGATATTCATACCATATCAATAAGTTTTCTTGCGGAACAATATCGGCACTGAGCGGAATCGGACGTTAGTGTGAATCAGCCATAAAAGACCATGTACGTCGCGGTAACAGTACAGTAAGTAACGCCTTATCCAAAGTTGACGATATGAAGTTATGGATCTCCCCAAAATTCAATCAATTTACGACCGTAGTACGATGTTAGACTTCTATGGCCAGAAATAATAGTAACTTATTGACTTCAGTATATGGAGGAACATTGTTCAAGCCAGAGGAGGCTCTATAAAGCTAGTAAGATTAAAGGATTAAGTGGGGAAAAGAGCTGCATAGAGGGTCCTAAGTGTACCTAAGGTACGTTGAGTACAATAGACTATCGCCGGGTTCGTAGAAGACACCTTAATCCTGAAATGGATCACATGTTGAGTAGATAACGTGCTCGCCTTTAAGGGTATCCCGTACGAAAGATATAACCACTTTCTTCTTTGTCAATAATACCGTTAGGTTATAACTTTCCATCGTTTTCTGAAAGGTTGCAAAATTTTCTTATGAATATTGGGATTAACCTTATTTTTAATGTTCCGATTCAATAGTTTTAGTCGTTTAGCCAACTTGTTTTCGTCAAGTCGTTTTAGTCACGTTTAATGTAAAGTACAGAACGAGGGACAAATTCGGGACAATAAATTGGAGAACTTTGTGTAAAAACTAATGAATGACAAATTTTAAATACTCACAATATTCAGATGTAAGCAGCTTAGAGACTAGTGTGTGACAAACCATTAACCATTTCCACATATATTTCTCCGTTCTGCCCAAAATCTCTAATCCACAGCTGTTATCTAAAGTCGCACTTTCCCACAGTTATTGCTCACAATGCGTCCTAATGTACTCGGAAAGAAAAATAATCATAAAATTTGCTGGTTGCGGATGATATTATAAATGTAGTTTTGACCTTGGTTGTTAATATTCTGGCCCATACGATTTTGGTAGCTCTGTCGGCCAGGCAGTATAAATTTAATCACCAATTTCTATGCACCTAAGTACATTCTACGAACTATTATTTCCGATAAGTAAAAAGAGTATTTTTTTATATATCAAAAATATAACATTAATTTTTAATCAGAGTAGCAAATTGGTTCTAAAAAATGGTCAGAGTGGAAAAGGTTGGCAGACAAATTTATGTTTTTTAAATGCTTAGAAAACTATGACCTTTGGTACAGAGCCTAAGGTAGAATGGAATGTATTTTTGCATGTTTTTTATGTTATCAGAATTCGAAAACGCAACTTTAAAAATATTAACGTATACCATTTATTAAAAAAAGATTTACGGCCCCCTTTAATAATAAAGTAGGTATGTAGGCACGGGTACGATGAAACATCCTTTTTTTAATAACAAAATTAGCTAATATGAAAAAAAACATTGTTGGGTAATGTAAGGTTAAGTTTGGTACAAAGCACATTTTTTTACCAAAAAAGTGTGGTAATTACACATTTTTCTAAATATAGGAAAGATAATCAGTTTTAAATTTAAAATGCTTCTTTTATTTTATTATGTGCTGTTTAAAAACTAGAGTGGAGTATATTCAAGCTAATGTTTAGGCGATAGGTTGTTTTGTTAAATTAATTCCCATTAGACACCCTTACCTGTGGTGGAAACAAATAAATTAACTGCAATCAAGCCACATTTTTTCCCGTTGTTTTATCACCTGCGGGTCCCGTGTTGTGGGGACCTTTGTAGTGCTTTAATTTATGAGAACCTCGGACCCAAATACAGAGGAAAATATGTAAGGATTTTAATCCAATGCCAGTGTAATAAATTAGTGGTTTGCGAGATAATTAAAAACACGTAAAAGATGTAAAAGAAAATTTAAATCCTTTAAAAAAACATATTTAAAAAAGACAGACAAACATTCTCGAGTAACAAATAACCTAAAATATTTTTAAAACTCCTACCACCATCATAATAAGCGAAAAATGTTGGTTGTGCAATGAAGGAGGACTTAGTTAGCAAGGGAATTGAACCCACGACGCCCGGGCGGGAATCCGACGCGTTTGTCCACTCAGCTAATAACTTGGTTCTTAAATCCTTGCTTCAATACAAGTAATATTTTCAATAGAATATAAATGCGACTGGCCTCCATCGCTTTATTGAAACATTAAATAACAGAAATAAATTGTGTATTGCAAAGCAAAGAAAGACCTTTTGATTTAATTTCTAATTCATGATGTGTGCACATTAAAAATCAGAGAACGAAGACCAAAGAAATGCAATATTTTATTAGTAGTATTATAAGTTGAAATATATAATGGAAGGGTATATTGTCTAATCTATTTTATTTATGGGGACGTTATGGATGAATAATTAGGCGGGGCACCTGCATACACTAATCAGCACAGTTAGGAAACCTGCACAACGATGGAATAAGTTACTATTAATTGCAGCTTAGATTGAATGTCAACTTTGTGATACAACAGTGAACCATGTAAGCAGGGCTGGTCCTGTTAAGGTGCAATTGGAGCAGTCCGCTCCAGGCGGCGAATCGCCAAAGTGCTGGTTTAAACAGAACAACAATTTTAAACATGTAGATTGTTGGATCTATTAGTTATTTTCAGAAACCTGCTAAAAACAAATGGTTAACAGTGATGACATTTAGTAAAAAAGTGATGCTTTTTGAATATAATCCTAATGGGGTCCACGTGGAATATAGCGAAGATATTAAAATTGCACAATTAACTATTACGTCTAAGCGTAGACAATTTTTTTTCTAAAATGTTGGTGTTTAAATTTAGGTTTTGACAGAGGGCGTCAAAAATGTTACCTGCAGGCGGCGTTTGGCTCAGGAATAGGGACTGCATGAAAATTATGCAAATTACATCCATACATTAGCACCAACCTCAAAGCAATAATTTACCAGGAGGGAGCGCTTGTGTAGTCAGGATTGTTGATTTTTTCATGACTCGGGCGACGCTAGGGCTAGGGCTAAGGCTAGGGTATTTATACATCCGTTCATAACACATGTTGACATAATGTTTTTGTTTATTTGTAAAACCACTTTTTCACAGTATTGTTACAAACAAAACATATAGGATATAATCTAAAAACCGTTGAGTTATTTCGCATAACGAAACGTAGTGGGCGGAGTAGCCAGAGACGCGGGAGATGGAAAACATGCTTACATACCGAAAAGTGGTGCTATATTATGTGAGAACTTGTCTTATCTCTTTCTTTCTCACGGGTTACGGCGTAAAAACTCGGAGAAAGTGATTTATCGTAAATTTGTATGGGTTGGGTAAAAATATTTAGCTCTCTCTCCATATACTCTTGCTCTGAGGCACCAACCATACAGGCATCAAGCAAGTCAGCGAGAATAAATAAATACCAAAATTATGTTTAAAAATACATACGACGCGGTAAAACTTTGACTAGGATTGAAAAAATAGGTCAGATGGACAAGATGTCGACGATATTAAGCGATTCGGGAGTAAATCAAACATCTGTTTAAACATCCCGGTGTTTCTATCGATGTAATGCGGATATGCATTGTGTCGATCTTCCCGTTTGATCATGTAAACCTGTAAGCTATAGTCTACAAATTATATACCGTGAAACCAATTACGATTTATTTACAATCATATTTAAGCTTGCGCACTATCGCAGAGCGTAGACAATATCTGCTGAAGACCGCATCAACATATTTTCGATCAAAAACTATATTCATCAATTTCATATTTGAAAAATTTCATACTAAGTCACCTACGTGCAAGAGGTACAAAAATATAAAGTAATATACCTTTTCAAATCAGTGTATATCAAACAACTACTTAAACATTAATAGAACAAAAAGATTTGCCTTTATTGTTTGTTAGTTTTTCTTTCTAGTGTTGCATTAACTAGTGAAGTTTCCAAAGTATACAAAAAAAAAATACCTGAAGGAGGAAAACATTTGTTGGTTTGTGTGTTTTTGTATTTTTATTTAGATGTATTCAAATTATTTTTTCACACATCTAGTAAGAAAAAAATGAATACATTTCACAGTAGTAGAACGAAGCACATAACACGTATATATTATATAAGTAGATATAAATTGAAATCTTAGTTTGTATAAAAATCATTCCTTTTTTCCTTTACATATTCAGCACAAACCCTACGAAAAGTGCCAATACTGGAGGTTTCTTTCAATGCTTTCGGAAGGCTATTAAAAAGTTTTTGACTTTTGTGAAATACGCTGTTTTGAGTACACGCAAGTTTTGTTTTGGGAAGCCTAAAATCATGACCTGTTCTCGTAGGATAATTGTGAACATTAACATTAAATTATTTAGCAGATATTTAGGGAGCATTTTATTTTTAAGCTTGTAAATTATCGTTGAAGTATTATATGTTATATGTTGTTAAGTTGTCATCATATTTAAATTTCGTAACATAATTTTAACTCTAGTAAAAGCATTGCATTTCAAAATCATCCTCATCCCCCTATTTTGTAAAACCTGATTTTATTTACAAAAAAAAAAACAATAATTATAGCAAATTTAAAAAGGAGAATGTAAAATCAAACAAAATAAACATAATAGTCTAAAATTTGTATAAATAAAATGATAAAAGAAAGAAACAATATGAAAGAAAGACAACGAAATGACAGTGAAAATTAGACAAAATTAATAAATAAATAAAATACTAAAAGATCTTATAATTCTAATAAAATTTACTCGAGAACAAGTAGGAAATATCAGCATCTGAAGAATGTTGTATTTCATGCATGTTCTTCTGAACAGTCAGTTTTAAAAATTGGGATGTGGAATATTTGCTTTGAGCGTGTGGTCCGTACGGGACAGTGGAAATGAAGTGTGTTGAAGATAATAACACTGGTAACAGCTGCATTGTTGATGATTTTTAAAATTAATTTGTGGTCTTCTGTCTTCTAGTGATGGTCATTAATAAAACACTGATGTGAATTTGAATATAACTGAACCTATCTTCTTGAAGAATTTGATTGTATCTTTTATGGTCATTAATAAAACACTGATGTGAATTTGAATATAACTGAACCTATCTTCTTGAAGAATTTGATTGTATCTTTTATGGTCATTAATAAAACACTGATGTGAATTTGAATATAACTGAACCTATCTTCTTGAAGAATTTGATTGTATCTTTTATGGTCATTAATAAAACACTGATGTGAATTTGAATATAACTGAACCTATCTTCTTGAAGAATTTGATTGTATCTTTTATGGTCATTAATAAAACACTGATGTGAATTTGAATATAACTGAACCTATTTTCTTGAAGAATTTGATTGTATCTTTTATGATCATTAATAAAACACTGATGTGAATTTGAATATAACTGAACCTATTTTCTTGAAGAATTTGATTGTATCTTTTATGGTCATTAATAAAACACTGATGTGAATTTGAATATAACTGAACCTATCTTCTTGAAGAATTTGATAGTATTTTTTATGGTCATTAATAAAACACTGATGTGAATTTGAATATAACTGAAACTATCTTCTTGAAGAATTTGATTGTATCTTTTATGGTCATTAATAAAAGACTGATGTGAATTTGAATTTAACTGAACCTATCTTCTTTAAGAATTTGATTGTATCTTTTTTTATTTCGGACAACCTTTGGAGAAATTTGCCATCCAGTTCGGAGCTAGCAGAAAATAACTCCAGTTCATTGAAACAGCGAACTAGACTCATTGATATTTAGTTAAATGACAATCAATTAAAACTTGGCTGTTGAAACTGTTGGTGTTTCTTGAAGTTCACGAATTTGGTTGGGTTCACTCTTATTGATAAAGTATAAATACACTCTCAGTTTCCGAACTTCTACTATTTATTTATCAATGTTAGAAAATAACCTGCAATTACCTACAATTAATTTAATGCAAATTAACTAAAGGTAGAGGTATCGAGGTCAATCATTCGAATTTTAACGGTATACGAGTATTTTTAAATATTTATTATTGATATCCCGGAAATATCCTTTTTGTAGACTATGGTTGAAATGTTGGCGCAAATATGTAAGGAAAGAAGAAATAAACTTTTTAATGCTAATACGTAAGTTGAGTAATCAAAACAATTGGTTTGAAAGAGTAGGCACCCAACCATCGACATTAGTAGGCAAAGTGTGTCGTTCGAACGTAGATTTCTAGTAAGATTGCAATATCTTCTAAAATAAGTCAAATTAATTATTTTTATATTATTATCATGCATAAAAAAAATAAAACATTCGTTTTAATACAGCCCTTTTGGTCGAAATAGCGCTGCGAGTTGAGAAAAGAGGCGTTTCAGTCATATTTTCTTTACAATAGTTAATATTTCATATCAATTCAATGAAATTTTGACCTTAAATTATGTAAAAAAAACGGGTTTAAAAAAAATAGTTCTGTAATAGAGGTAGGTACTAGAGCAATTTTTTTTAACACATTTTTTTTTTGGTTTCCATAAATAATGGCTACAAGTCAAAATCAGGCACATTGTTAGGTAGTGGACACGATTTATTTGTTGGAAATCGCGAATACATTTTTCGTAAAAATCAACTTAAAATAAACTTCAGTGAAGTTTAAAAAATTGGAAATTGGCGATTACAATTTCCGGAACAAAACGGCGGCCGGAAATGAAGGCATTGATCTTGTATCAGTGATAAATATTTCGTTTTTAATATACATATTTCGGAAAAAATATTTTTACATTTACTGTAGAATTGTGTTTTTGAAAAAACTTCATGTGGAAGCCTATTAGAAAGTTTTTTTAGTTCAAGTAAAAGGGGGAACAAAAAATCTACCATATAAAAAAATAATATTATTGAACCAAAATCTAAATATTTAGTTATTTAAACAGAACAGTATTTTTTTAATGGTTGCAATGTGTGCTATCTGTAACTATTATACATGTAAAAAAGTTAATATTGTTTGTAAATAACGTAGGGTGACATCTATGACCAGGGTTCTGAAATAGTGGAGATTCACACCAAAAAACAGTAAGCGTTTTCGGTTAGTACAGGCGCAAACCATTTTCCTCAGCAAGGTAGTATTTTTCAGAGACTATTTATCAAATATTGTTAAAAGAATCAACAGATGGCTCTTTACGAAAAAAGGTTGTTTTTCATTTCCAATCGTTGTTCTAAAAAAGTTAGTGATTAGTCTTTAAAACATCGTTACTCCGCTTCACCAGTTTGTTTTCAAATTAGAAAAATGCAAAATATAATGTAGTATCGGTCTTATTTTATGAAACTAGATAATTTAAGCTCATGATGGAAATACATTAATTTTAAACAAAATAGAACTTTTCACGACGCCAGGCTCTTCTTTAAATGTGTTTTTTGTTTGTAAACAAATAGACTTAAGTATTACATTTTCTTAAAACTATATTCTCCATATTAGGTGGAGAATGCAAATCTCGAATTGTTCATTTGAATAGCGGAATGTCCGTACGCGGGAGATAATACTGCCGCGTCATAAATGTAACAAATTGTGGTCCGAGGTTGGAGGACCAGGAGCAGAGAACGGGAGAGGGGGTTGAAGATTAATGATAAGGCAAGAGTTACTGACGGCGCCAAGGGTAACGGAAAGAGGTGAATCCTCCCTCCGCAAGGGAGAGGAGAAAAACTGTTCACGTGTAGTAATATTATATCTACATCATATTATGTTCATTAAAGGGGGTGTTTTTTTATGTTTTAAAGAGTAGACCTTTTCTGTTTTTATTATTCGAGTATCGAATCCGAAACTTTTCCCAGCGACACCAGCTGTAAATACAATGTAATATGCTAATAAAAATGGGAATAATTTTATAGCGCCCGGTTTATTTTATATGAAAAGGTAGTTAAAAAAATGTTTAAAGAATATTTAACTACAGTATAAACGTGTTGTCTAGAATTCTAAGGCACGGTTAAGGTAATGGATGATATTTGACTAAGCGAAATTAACAATATAAAAAAAAAAACTTTTTGAAAAAATTTTTTTTTAAGGTTGTGGGAACAGCTTTAGTTACATTTCAGTTGGCAGCAAGGGAGACCAAAATGTTTTCCATGTCGCAAATTTTAATTTATGATTTTAGCAGATAAATAAATAAAACTAAGTGTCAAATTTAATCGCTTTAACTTAAACAAACTGGCGCCTGCGCGAGCACAGGGACAGTTGAAACACTCGGAAAAAATATTTTCTTGTAGATTTCATCCCTTGGAAATTTCAGAACACATAATAAACTTGAAAAAAACACCTTAAAAGTTATATGAAAATCTAATTAAAATTTGTTCATATTGTTTCAACTGCCCTCGGCCTCATCATCAAGGATCAACTTTGAGAGCAGTATTAACGATAAAGCTGGAAAATCACACATTTCACATTTTTTTAACTGTCTCTGGTTATCTATCCGCCAACACAAAAAATGATTAACGTTTTGCAAAGTTTTCCTCCCACACTTAATTAGGTAAGAGATTTGTGGAATTAAAAGCAGAGGCGGTAATGCTTTTTTGGGAAATAATTTGGGTAATGTTGGTGATATAAAACGATATCATATTAAACTTTTACTTTTACGTTATTTAATAAATAATATTTTTAGTCACTTGGTTTTAACCACTGTTTTTAATAAAAATATATCAACATGTTTCAAAACCAATGGTTCATTTTTTCGGGATACAAGGAATACTAAGTGATTAGTATTATTTATTAAACATGGTTCCATAAAGTACTTTCACAATTATTGAAGAAGAAAAAATTATAACGATTAATTATTTCATCATAAAATAAATAATAAGTCGACAACAATATAACCAGAAATAATTGTCGTTAATAATAGTTAAATACATCTACGAGCGATGACGTTGTTTTTTATTGCCTTAAAAAAATTTTTTTTTTTTATTTCGATTGCCATTTCGCCCGACAGATGCGATAGCAAATTATAGCTCAATACCAGTCGTAGATTATCACAGAGATATATTTATTATTCTTCTTCTGCTACCTTCTACCATCAAAGGTTAGTTACCACCAAGCAAATTTTCACCGTACGACCATAGCTCGTAGGTTTAAGAGAGAAATAAGATAAAAGTCATTTCTCTTTTTTTGGCTTACAACTTAGCTGGCAAAAAATTGTGGGTCTACAAATAAAACATTCATAGATTAGATGTGGCAGTCCTAAATAGAACAAAAAAGAAACTATTCAATTCAAAACCAAAAAACACCTACTCCGCGGAAAATCGCCTTGAAAAATTAATGCGACGGATCAAATCTGTAAGTTTGGCGCGTGCTGAAAAGTTTTCCTTTGTTCGATATTTACCGCTAAGCATTATTTATACTATCGCCTAAGTTTTTTTCAAGTACAAAGTTTGAATATGAAATGATATAAATCCGTATTATTTGTGGCCTACATGTGTGATCTACGGTATCGCCTTGCCGTTAGCGGTTATTTAGAAGTAAGGTTATTTATCTGTGTGAATTTTGAACGTGAAAGCCACACACAGGCCTTCAGATTAGGGAGAAGTACTATGGAGCAACAAAGAGTTAAAGTAAACATCAGGGCTACTACTACCACTGCATGCTATTGCTATATGAAGTTCCTTCCACTCTTCTGGGTACCACGATCTATGCGGCTATGTGTTACCGCTCGACTAATTTATCTTGGAGATCCGTGGGTTTTAGGGCGGCCTAGGAACATCTGTAATCCTAGCACGCGTCTCTGAATGACATTTGGCTAACAATTGATAATCCCACAAGCGATGTTCCTGCCTATTCATATTTGTTAGGGATACTACTGCTACTTTTAATAAAATTATTGATAATTTATAATGACGCTATACGTTACTTTCAAGCATTCTAATACAAGCAATACTACCATATTTATAAAGTAATACTGCCAATTATTAATCTGTAAATTTTCTACGGGTCGTTGGAAAAATGTCTGAGGTATCCAATAAATACAGTTTTTTTAACTATATATTTTTTAATTCTTTAAAAAAAACACTAAAATGTCAGTAAAAGGTGTAGTTTGAAAACCACCGAAGGCATTTCATATATAATTTGAGAGATTGCTATTTAAGAATTGTATTCACTGGAAACCTTAGACGTTTCTCTAACTAACCGTATAGAAATGAAATAATCTCAAAATCCGTCAAAGTTATGCGACTCGATGATGTGAAGTTAGCGCGAACTGAGAACATCCTTACATACTTAAAAGTGTTGTAATATTATGTGACGATTTTTCTTGTCTCTTTCTCTCTCATAGTATACGACGTAACAACCCTAAAAAAATGATTTGTGTCGAATTATAGGTTAGGTAAAAATATTTAGCTCTTTCTCCATATATATTCTTACTCAAAGTCTATACCAGAAAGCCAAAGAGTGTGTATTTTTGGGTGCTGACCCTCAACTCAGATTATAATAATGATAATTTTGAGAATTAAAATCATTAATGAATTGCTGTTCCTCAATCATCACAATACTAATTATGGGTATAATTCTCCAATACCCAGAATGTCAAGACTTGTTAACTCAAGCCATGGTCTTGAAATTTTTGGTAGCAGTCTAAATGATTTTCGTCATTCTTTAAGACTCTACCAAAACTTTGACTAGACCATGGCTTGAATGTTCTCTCTTATGTTTATTTTGCCTTATTTTTATTCATCGCTTTATTTATTTTAATGTATATGATATTCCTTCTCTGTTACTATTTTTTTTATTTCGTGTTTAAGTTGCATTTTTGTAATTGGACTTTAGTCCGTTAATTTATAAAAAAATAAAATAAAAAAATATTTACGATGTAATCAAGCATTATATCTCATTTTACAGCTCGGTACAAATGTTGTTTTACAATTGTTTTTCGGAAACTTCTCTTATACGGGAAAGGATACAGCCGCAACTGATTCATTCGTGTTTTTTGGTAAAATTATGGGACATCTGAAAAGGGGGAGGTCAAGTATTTCACTTTTGATACAAAATACATACTTGACATTACCAACAAACCTAAATATACCAATATCAAAACCTATTTCCATTTCAAGATCGAGATCGGGGAATTAAATTTTGACCATTCAACACAGTGCTTTATCAATTAGGATCAGGACCTAAATCTTATAACATTTAACTTCCTGTTTTCTCTATACAGTCTTCATCGTACACTGTGCTTGGCGCAGTATGGATCGGTTTACTGCGCTGTGTACACTTCTTTTGTCCCGCAACTTTACATAAATATTGCAGGAGCAACGAATAGGGGGTCGCACTCGTAAAAAACCCCACAATTTTAGAGGAATTACGGCATAAAACCGAAAGCAGATGTGCTCCCACAAAAGCGGAACTAGTAAATAAGTTGAGAACTCCTTTATTTATATGTGATGGAAATGAATCTGACTATCATGCGAATTCGGAAGAATATTTTACTGTGTTTTTAACAATAAAAAAAACATTTAATAACACGTCTTCAAGATAAGGAAATATTATATAGTGAAAATGAAATAATAACTTTGTATAAGACAAAATATTCAATATTAATTTTATTTATATTATATTTGTTTCGCTTAGCCTGAGCACCATCGGGGTACAAAATTAAACTAAACTAAAAATACATAGTGTGTAGTTATATATTATACTCATACATACAGAGGGACAGCAAAATATAAAATAAAAAAGAAAACAGTAAGAAAATAAAAGAATAACATTTAAATTATAAAAGAGGAACAAAGAGAAAGATACAGATACTATGAAACGAAAGAGGCAAAACGTCAACTGAGAACGTGATTAAAGAATAATGAGAAATTTTACGAGTTTACGGGAAATATACATAATATTGGACTACTGGACAAATTCGATTGATTATTAAGAATATGACTATTAATTTTAATGGATTTCTTTATTTCTAGTATTTCTAAATTATTTAATCTGTTGTCATGACCGTTTTATGGAGAATATGAGCACTGGTGCTTTTATTGAAGGTGTTTTTAGATAAAAAAAAATAAAAAATTCTTAAAAAGTTGACATTTGCCAAATATGAACGGGTCGCTTCTTCGGCTCTTTTTTGTGTTCAACAGCTCGGTTGTGGAATGATTTACCGACTTCTATGTTTCCTCCCTAATGCAACATGGGCCTCTTCAAAACACAGGTTCACTGCTCATAAAAATATCCTTTACCCAGAGTTCCAAAATATGACATAGGCCCTGAGAGAAATTATTTCCCTCTTGTGCGGAATTAATATGTATATTTTTTAAATATTTATAAAATCTTTATTAGCGAGGAAGGCAGAATAAACACTAGAATAAAATGTCCCTTAAAAACGTAAAAAACCTTTGGGTTTTCCGTATTTTCAACCGGTGGCTCTTTGAACACCTAACCTTATGGGGTGAACGCCAAATTCAATCATTAAAAAAACAAACATGGAACAATAAAATCAAAATTTACTCTATAAAACGTGAAAAAGTAAATTAATGATTTAAATCGATGGCTTAAATGGACACCTATAAAACGATATCAAGTCTGAAAAAATGAGAAAGTTATAAGGAGGTTTAATTGATATATAAGCATATTACATATGTCTTTTGAATACTTATCTAAAAATTCTACATTAAAAATGATAAAAATCATCCCCACGAAATCAATCACTTTTTAAAGAAGACGTACGCATAATATTTCGCTGGCCTAATGATAGCAATATACCCACTGGTTTGGGTTTTCTCGGAAGTTTGTAAAAGCCAATAAATATTTCAGAAGGTTGTTAGGCAGGGCTTTATGACGTTCAAATTTAAAGTTAACTTGGGTGACGGGTTTGCTGAAGGAAATCGGTCCCTGATCGAGAAAAAGCTCTCACTGGTTACGGATAATTTAGTTACCAGATTGGAATTGATTTATGCTTCCCCGAATATTCATAGAGCGAATGCGGAAAAGTTTCTCTAGGGCAACTTGATTGTGATGAATTATGTTCTTTGCTTTTGAACATTCTTGAATAAGCAATTGCGTGTGTTTTCAACGTCTTCCGGTGTGAGGAGTTAATATTACTTCATAATTGGTAATTTATTGAAAGTGAAATGAAAGTTTAAGAAAACTTGAAAATCATAAATAACTAAATGTTATGATACGTAGGTGTAAACTCATTTTCAAGAAATAATAATAAAGGGTGGTAAGTGCATACCCATAGATAATCCCACCCATCTCACAGAGAATGCCACACTATATTTATTTTAAAATTTATAGTGAATACTTCACAAGAGTCCCAACTGCTCCCAACCGTCTAGAGCCAGTGAGACTATGCATCCCCAATTAGGTTATGTTGTGAAGCTGAAAGTAGTGGGCAGGGGAAGGAGATGTGGAAGAGGAAGGTTAAGAAGACACATATCATAGAGAATCCCACACATACCATAAAGAATATACATACGAGTGTCATAAAAAAAAATTATAAATATATATGTAAGAATCAGCTAAATTCTAAATTATTATGATATGGTGATTGTGTCCTGCCAGAAGTGACCTGCCAGGTAAGTATATTGCTGTATATTTATATAAACTAAGAATTAATATCAAGGAGAAATTAAGATTTGTACAGCGCCCTTGAGGTGATTTTTCACAAAAACGGCGCTATACAAATTATCCAAATATTATTATCATTATAGCTAAGATGATTAAAACAAATTGAAATTTTTATAATACCTCAACACATTCTATAGCTAAAGGTTCACATCGATATATTTTCGGTATTTATTGTTTTTATTCCTTACCGTTATGAAGTTATCTCTTTCAGAAAGATATAAGTTTTCCAACAAAAAAATTAATGAAAAATATTCTCCGAATATTTTGATCTATTACATCTATTATTACACGTAAGTCGTACCTTCTTCGGTTCTAAAGTACTAACCTTATAAATGTTTCGCTGGAGAAGGAGACTTGACAACACAACCATGCTTTCAAGTAGATACAATGAAACTCTTAACTCCAACTGAGTATTTATCAACGAATAACTCGAATATAAACAACGAGAGTATCAAGACAGAACATAAATATTTCTGAAAGTTTTCAACTTTGCAGGATATTGCAGTAATATCTTTCAGTCCTGCAGCACAGATGAAACTTTCATCCTGAAATTGAACATGGAATGTCACCAACAACAATGCGCATTTGCAAAACTGTTGAAACTACTACTGGAAAACTACTTCGATCATTATAAATACCATGCTAGATTAAGGATGCACAGTTCACCGAAATCGGTTATATAACATAGGGTAATTTTATTATTTTGTTTATATAAATACATATGATTACACAAAAAGGCACCCGTTTGTAGAGATGTGGAATTAAACATATTTTTATAATTGGTATGAAAATTGATCGGTCACTTCTGTATTAGGTATATGACAAAATAATACATAAAAACAGAATAAAATAAATAAATAAAGAAATGAAAAAATTACTTTGTATAAGACCACGGATATTATTTTTTATTTTTTATCACCGAGGGGTTTTGCTTAGCCTAAGCATAATCGGGGTACAAAATTAAACTAAACAAAAAAATTCAAAGTGTACAATTATATATACATACAAAGGAGGAACAAAATATAAAATAAAATAACAGAACAGTTAGAAAACATTAGAATAAGATTAAAATTATAACAAAAGAACAGAGAGAAAGAGACAGATAATAAGAAATAAATACATATACGAGTACATACATTTAACATAATTTTGTATTGCTACATAAGTGTCCTAATCTCATTATTAACTAGTTAATCGCCAATTATACTAAAATTGAAAACAAAACATAAGAAATTATGGAATAATATATAACATACTAATCCTAATCCCTCCTCTATGTTACTGCTCTTTCTACTTTACATAATACATTGTACCTAGATTGCATGTAGTTGGTAATACATACGCAGAGGTGGCTGATGTATTTAACTGCACGGAATGTAGATACAAGAAGGCTATTACATCATTCATCTTTAATCAATAATATTTGTATGTATTTAAACAATATTTTTTACTACTCTACAACTATTTCTTATTTTGTTTGTGCATATAATTTTAATTTTTTCACTGTCAATTGTAAGCCGTTAATGTAAAAGTCCTCTCGGGCGTATACAATAAAATAAATAATTACTTTAAAACTAAACAAAAAAGAAGTTACAATTTAGCACAATAAACTCGGCACATAAACTCTCTTTGGCGTATAAAGTTTTGTGAATTCACGGTAGCTAATTTCATTGGAAGTGATATTTACAAAATTCGACGTTACGTTAACTTTTTCCATCGAAAATTCTTAATTTACAAATATTTCACAGGAAATTAATTCGATTTAACCGTCGAAAACTCGGCTTTATTCCTGAAAAGGATTATTGTTAGAAAAATTAAGTTGACTGTAGATGAAATAACAAGCCTTATTTGTACACGGGTATGAAGTATTACATTATGAAAGCTTTCAGCTTTTAAGATCAGACTAAAGCTTTTGAACATATATACAATAGCAAAAAATAATGTGATTCGAAATAAAATGTTCATTTGTATATTTTCCATTTATACGCATATGTATATAATTTATTTAAAATGAACTAGTCCAATAAACAGAAAAAATACATGCATTATCTATACACTATTTGAACCGACAGCGTACTCGTATATGGAAGTCTTAACTCGTGATCTGCTAAAAACTACTTTAGAAGGGTTGAATTTATGATATCAATAATATGAGCCACAAATAAAAATATATTTAAAGAATATAAAAGAAAAGAAATTACAAATATTTATTACTGAAAGAATATTTTAAAAAAATCTTATATGAATATTGGGACCGAAAAAAATCATTATTATTATTTTCGACCAAATTTATTTATTTTCTGTCTTTTTCTATTTTCTTAACCTTTGGAGATTGTTAACATTCTTTCAGTAATTAATATAATAAGAAAGCGTAAAGCTTTAAAAGAATATTACAAAAAAAGAAAACAAAAATATTTATTACTTTCATCAAATTGAAGTGGGAGGTATATCATATCTGCGTAAATAGCAATGCTAAGTTTTTATATAATTTAATTGAATTAAATTTAATATTATTATTATTGAGTTCTGCTATTTTCAGTTTTTAATTTTTAGTGACAGCTGTTTCGGCTTTTAAGGCCATTGTCAAAATGGCATTGTTAAAAACTGAAAATAGCAGAACTCAATAATAATAATATTAAATTTAATTCAATTAAATTATATAAAAATTAAAATGGAGTTCTACAAATTGAACACAAAAACTATATATAAAGCAATGCTAAGGAAACCAATACTAAAGAAAATTAGATGTGAAAATTTGGAAAATGTATTTTTTTTAAACTTTGTGGTTTGACATATTTAATGAAAATGAAATAATAACTTTGTATAGGAACACAGATTTCATTTTGATTTTTATGACTGAAGCGGTTTCGCTTAGCCTAAGCATCATCAGGGTACAAAACTAAACTGAAATAAATTTAAAAAAATGAAATATGTGGTTTTATACAAAGATATTATTTAATTTTCATTACTTTTATTAGTTTCCGTGTGAATTTATGCTGATTAAGTAGATGTGAGACCAAGTATTTTTTTATAAATTAAAGATTAATTATTATTAATGGAGTTGTTTAAGACACAGCAAGATTTTAAAATTACTGTTATGTGATTTGGCACTTGCATTTCAGTTTTTTAGGCTTCTCGATGACAATATTCAAAAATGAAGTATCAAATATACGTATATCCGCATTATTTTCAAATTACATAATAAATTCTCGTACAAAAGTTAAAGCTTTGTCGAAAGGGCTCTTTAAAGTTTTCCCCAAGAAAAGCTCGATTTACTATGCGACTCCTTGAAGTGAAGAAGTGTCAAGATAGAAAAAGATACCGCCATATCTTCATTCAGGGTGTGCCGTGATAAAAACCACACTTGCATTTGTTCTGGTATAAGAAATCGATTACTCTAACCATTCCTACGATATTTAATATATGATAATGGTGGACTTGAAAGAAGTTCAAAAGAAAACCATCATTCAGAACTAAAGCCGATTGATTAATCCAAATGAAAAGGTTTGCAAGGGTAAGATGCAAAGTTTACGCGCGAGTTGGTACCGATTTGGCTTAAAGTCAGACAAATGAATGATTGGAGGTTCCAATTCTTAGCTTTGCAGGATTGAAAGTAGTCGCTATTGGAGCAGGTTGCTACTGCTATTCGGGAATTGAACACGTTAATCTCCCGATTAAAAGTCAAGTACGTAGACGTCTGTGCTATGGAAGTCATAAACGACCAAGCGGCGATACTAGCGAGCGTCTATCATACGAGTATATACCAGTTAGACTAATAACACAGCACTGGAACTTTGCTTTATGAAATTGAATAAGGGTTTTATTAAATAGTTTGTAAGCTGCCAATTACATTCGACGGGTTCACGTTGAATAGAACGAATATATTTTACAATTTTTCAGAAATTATAAAAGGTATCATAAATTAAGCCGCTCCAAGTGTCATTTGGCTCACGGCCGAATTGAAACGTTGCTTGAAATGGCTTAAGCCGTGTTTGGTGACCAGATCTGAATAGCCAGGTACTTCCCAACCTTCCTCTTCCCGATCTCCTTCCCCTCCCCACTACCTTCAGCCTCACAACATACCCAATTTAGGGATGCCATAGTCTCACTGGCTCTAGACGGTTGGGAGCAGTTGAGACTCTTGTGCGGTATTCATGTAAAAAAAAAAAAAAAACGGCCGGGATTGCATTGTAGCTTATTTCAGGTTGCAAAATACTGTGGCAGATGAATTGCAACTTTTATAATTCGCGCTATAATATTATTGCGATGTAAACAGCAAAAAAAAGAAACAATTACAGCTAGCGTACTTATATTTTCCGGCAATTACAGAGAGAAAACATAAAAAATAAACCTTAAGCGTCAGCACTCAAGAATGACGCTTAACATCACTTTGTACCATTCTAATATAAGCAATACTACAAATGATTTATATAAAAATTGTCTATACGTAGTTAGAAACATGTCTAAGGTTTCCAATAAATACATTTTTTTACTGTAATCTTTTCAATTCTATGAAAAACATACTAAAATGTCAGTAAAAGGGGCAGTTTGAAAACCAGGAAAGGCACTTTCGAAAATTTTGCCTAAAGTTTATTGTTTAAGAATTGTATTCATCGGAAACTTTAGACATTTTTTTAACTAACCGTTTAGACTTAACAGATACATAATTTGTAGTTTTACTGGTACTAGAAAGCCAAAAAATGTGTATTTTTGGATGCTGACCCTAAATGTAGAGCCCAAGCAAATATAGACCAGCCCGCCATAAGGGACACCTCAAGTTGTAAGTGATGGGTCCTCGACTTTGATGATAAAACATAAATAGTATTAATTATCTTGAAAAGAACCATTTGATAATATGAGGGTGTATTACAATTGATCCTAATTAACAATGCCGTTTGTCATTAATTATACACCGGAGTTTACAGTCGTACCTTTGAAGAACGTTTTTAATTACACTCTAGGCACAAGGGCGTACGTTAATGTCCGCAATGCTTGGGGCTAATCAAAGGCGCAACCAGCAGAATAGTAACGGTGGTGGTTGCGGTTATAATAATACATGAGCTCGCGACATTGCGTAAGTTATACGAGATCGTCAAAAGACCCCGAGTCAAAACGTAAGGAATGTGAACTAGATTATCATGGTACTAGTATTGAGTTGGTTTACGTATAATTCTGATAAGTTTCGGTTGATAAAAAAAAGTAATATAGTATTCAATTAGAATAAACTTTAAAGCTTTTACGCTTATTATTTTTATATTAATTTTTGAACAAATATCAATAATCTTCAACATAAATATAAAACAAAAAAAATAACGGTCGCGACCGAAACTCGAACTCAGGACCTCTACTCTATCCGGGATTTATGCTTTGGCAAATTGAGCCACCGAGACCTTATAAAAATCTCATTCTTAATTTGAAAATAATCAATATTATTTTTTCAAATTTTCTTTCAATTTGACTGCCATCTTTATATTAAAGATCTTAGGTAAATAAAAATGTTTGGTTTATCCAAGACACCATCTAGGTATATAATATGCGCTCGGGTAGACATGTGTATACCATACAATTTATATGTTTTAACACCAACCGGTTTTGGTTAAATCAAACTTCGTCAGGATAATCGTTTTAGCTATTTTATAATCATAAAAAAAATCATTCATTATAATTGCTTCGACGATGCTTATTCTAAACAAAACCGGTTGACGTTAAAATATAACAAATTCGTGTTTTTTTTAATTTTATATTCTCTTAGACGATTTGTTGTCAATGCAATATCACACATAATGCCCGGAATCACTAGAATTATGGCATCCCTAATTGGAGAATGCTGTAAGACTAATGTAAATGGAAGACGGTAAGGATAAAAAAATAAAAGAATAAGGTTAGAAAGTACCTGGATAGTTGGATCTAGTCAATAATCAAGCAACGTTTCGATTCTGAATAGTAGTCTATCTTCCACTCTGGAGCAAGGTGTTTGTATATTATAAATTAAACATTTAAAAAACATATGTTTTTCCGAGTCAGATATTGACCTTGCGACCTCTGGATGTTTCGTAGGTAAGTATTTTTCTTTAGCATAGCTGTAAGACATGTACACTACCTTCCTAGCTATTGAGGCTAACTTATGAATTTTAAAAAATACATTTCAAGCAATAATTTTAAATAGTGGTCACTCAACGGTACCTACGGAGAGGTAGTATACATAAGTCCACTCTGGTATTAGGTTAGACTATATATTCATTTGCCTTTGCCGAGTTTCGATTATTTCCGTTGTTATTTCCGTAATGAAGTGCTGTTATTGGCAGTTTTAAGAAGCTTTTATAAATTATACAAAAGCCCTAGCTGGCGAATAAAACGTATTGAAACATGTGCAGGGCCCACCTCACATATTCCTAATCAGCGCAAAGCGTTATTTTAATGTTTGATCCACCGGTCGGGAAGTTGGGAGCCCGGCGATGGCTGGTATAATTAAACAGACGAGCGCTTAAAAGTTGCCACATTAAATGAACGAGTTCCATTTATGAGCCCGTTGTTCTCGCGTAAATCCCTTGAAAATTCTTGAACGTTCCAGAGTATTTCAGTATTTAACAAAATCGCCTCACTTCACAATTGCTCATTACGGAAGGTGTATTAATTATAAAATAATTTGTTTGCCCGCGAATTGCGGAAACGTCTGGAGACGTTTGTGGTCGCCTTCTTTGCCGCCTTTGGGGGTTGTTAGATTGGAATGGGAGAAGCTCTGATTTAATGTGATATTAAATTAATAAATTTAAAGCAAATGCTCAGAGCATAGTTCTGAGAATAGACTTTCACATGGGAAACTGTAAAATTAGTAAATAAATGTAAGTGAATTCTATTTTCAGCAATTGGCGACTGCATCCTGGAACAACTCAGCAGAACTGCCCTCGAAACAGTCCCATTAGTAAGGAAGCCACAGGGAGTGGCGATTTTCAGTATTAAACAGTTAAGTACCTAATCTAATATGTGTCACTTCTTGTGATGTGATTGAGAAAATGAAGTTTTGTACTTTTCACGTCAAGTCTAACTTTACATTATTTGACTACCTGACAAAAAAGGTCAACATATGTCAACTAATATGTCCAGAGTATTGTACGAATTATTTAAAAGATCCAAAATTTAAAAGCTTATATTTTCCGTGTTGATGATTCATATGGAGTTTAACTAACTAACTAACTAACCATCACGCCGTTTCCCCGCAAGGGTAGGCAGAGAGGACGGACCGCCATACAACTCTGTCTTGGCACACACTTCTTGCTTCATTTACATTCATACATCGTCTCATACATACTCTTCTGTTATTCTGACTCTTCACACGACCCGATTCAAGTATTTGATTCACTTGATCGTGCCATGTCTTTCTCGGGCGTCCTCGACTTCTTCTTCCATTCACTTTCGCATCATATATTCTTTTCACACTCCTTTCTTCGTTCATTCGCTCTACATGCCCAAACCATCTAAGCGTCCCTTTCTTAATCCTATCCATTACGCTCACATCAGCCTTGCATTCTTTCCGGATATCCACATTTGTAATACGGTCATACATGGTTTTACCGCACATCCGTCTCAAAGATCTCATTTCCACAGCATTCAGTCTACTTTCATCCTTCCTCTGCCAGTTCCATGCCTCACTGCCATACATCAGGTATGGTTGGTATAAGCACTCCATTGTGGACTGCTAGCTTCGCTTCTTTGGACAATTTCTTATTTGCCCCAACAGCGTTCAGTCCTCCATTAATGGAGTTTCCTGCATTCACCCTTCTTTCAATATCCTTATCAGCCTTTCCGTCTCTTGTAAACATACTTCCTAAATACACGAACTCATCCACTTGCTCCAAGTATTCATCATTCACAACTATATTGCACGCTGTTCTCGTACTCTCTCTTTCAAACACCATCACTTTGGACTTACTTACATTCATCATCAACTCATTTTGCATACATACTTGGTTCATCCTAGACACGAGAAACTGTAGATCTTCCATATTGTCAGCAATCAGCACCGCATCATCCGCATACAATAGGCAACATACTTTCACACTGTTCATTTTCGCGCCCAAGCCCACACCTTTCAATTCTTGCATACAATTATCCATGTACAAATTGAACAACCACGGTGACATTACACAGCCTTGTTTTACACCTTTTGTGATGTTAAACCACTTCGTAAAATCACCGTTCACTCTAACACATGCAACGCTTCCCTCGTACAAGGACGCGATTGCCTGTATAAGATTTGTGTTAACTCCATACATGGATAATACCTTCCACAATTTTTCCCTATCAACTCGATCATACGCCTTTTGCAAATCGACAAAAGCACAGAAAAGTTTCTGGTTTTTTGCCAAAAACTTCTCTGTAAGCATCCGCAATGAGAAAATTTGATCCATGCACCCCCTTCCACTCATGAAAGCACCTTGAATGTCCCAAATTTTGTCTTTTGTTTTCATTCTTACCCTTTCAATCAATATTCTACCATACAGCTTGCCAACTGAACTTAGTAAGCTTATAGCCCTATGGTTCCCACATTCCATGCGTGACCCTTTACCTTTGTACAGAGGCATGATCACAGCCCTTCTCCAATCTAATGGCGTGTAACCCTCCTCTAAACACTGGTTAAAAAGTTTGCACAGCCATGTGAGAACTACACGGCTATCTCCTTTAAAGTATTCAGCAGCGAGATTGTCGAATCCAACAGCTTTACCATTCTTCATGCATTTAATCGATCTTTTTATTTCATCCATGCTGATTTCGACAACATTCACTTCATCATCATTCATACCTGATTCGACACTGGGAACACTGTCGCTTGGGGTGCTTTCAAAAACCTCTTCGAAATATTTCATCCATCTTTCTTTTATTTCTTCCTCATTTGTCAACATTTTTCCATCTTTCGATTTTACAACTTTCACGCATCCGCTTTCTGGGCCGTTTCGGGACCTCTTGACCTCCTTCCAAAACAATTTAATGTTTAACAAAGTTGGAGTTTAGTGCTCCATATTATACATAAAAATAACGAAAAAATAGTAACGAACGAAAGGTAATGCAATCATATTTCACCTCAAGTGCGCTTCATACTAAATCAATTAAGCTAATAAAACTAATTAACAATGAGAAAAAAATACATAAAATGTATAAAAATCAAAACAATCTAAAATCATGATCGTTATCAGAAATATTGATAAAAAGGTTCAGATATGGGTACGACAGTGCATGTGTACATCAACAGATTAAAAAAAACAATTTACTAGAAGCTAAGGGTCTAAAAATTGAAATGAAACGTATGAATTCGTATTAACAAATTTGTTGAAGCAAAGAAAAGAAAATTAGATTGAGGACAGTTAACATGTTGGTACTTGAAAAATGATAATATTTAACATAAGTAAAAGATTCTAAAAATCCAAAATAACACTACATATTTATGTAAATGAGAATATGGTTTTCAGTAGACAGTAGGGACATTGAGTTGTAAAGATACAATTAAGGAGAAAACCGAAACAAAGCAAATTAAGGACGGTTTTAAAGAAATTTAATTTTAATAAGGTACGCTTTGTATGTAGGATTTTTCAATAATTTGGATTTTAAGACCCGCTTGAACTCTGCTAGGATCTGTATTTTGACAAGTTTTGGGGGAAGCTAATATAAGTTCAATCTTCACATATCTGCATTTTTTTTTTAATATTCGCTATTGTCGGAATGCGGTAGCGATATTATATTGAACTAAATATGGTGAAACAATTACCCATGTTAATTAAGTTAGTCGAGTTAAGTTTAAAAAAATATGAAAAGTAAACATATTATTTTCACCCACTGCACTAATATGGTAAAATTCTACAAAGAGAATCTAAACCTTTTACGAAGAATGCTAAGAATATAAGTTGGAATGAGAAACTACACACAGCAAATAGAAATTAAAAACGAAGTGGGAGGGAGGGCAACATATAAAAAATATAACATACAAAGGAACAATGGAAAAAAACCACAAAAGAAAAAACATAATTTTTTAAACACCTCGCGGCAGTATAATTTTCACGGACTTCGAGCTAGTCTAATTTAGAAGAAAACAAAAGTTTGTACTGGATTTACTTGTAAAGGCTAGGAAGATTAGTGGTTTATTTTATTAATCTTTTAGGAAAAGCTAGTACTGCAGTCTGCAAAATTCTTTGGCCGCAAAAATCTTCTAACTATGTACGTCGTTTACCTAGCAATGCTTATAATTTATTCATAATACAAGATTAAAAATATTTTTTTATGAGGTTCATTTTTTTTTCGCCATTATAAATGAATTTTGTTATGCAGAAAGTTTCTAACCCACAATTTGCCGAAATCGAGTTTTACATGTTTTCCTATAGATAAATACAAGAAGTCTATCTGCTGAAAACATCCAAGCTCCAAATGCAATAGATTTTTGGTAAATCATTTTTTTTACTGAGGCACATTGTACATATTTTACTCAATTGATGTTTAAAAACATTAAAGTGTAGGGTTACATAGGAAATAGTTTTTTTTTTAAATAAATACATTGATAGATTAAAAATTTATAATAATTCTCAAAAAGAACACTGATATTCACTTTTCAAGTGTCTATTCCGCATATTAATGGTTTTGTATCGTAAAAACGTTTTCAAACGCCTTTTTCTCAGTTTCATCTTTTTGGGGTTGGATGTTTTCTGCACAACTACGTCCAAATTACTATCGCTGTTGATGCCTAAAAGAATTGTGACATAATGTGGACTTAATCAGAAGACAATTATAAAATATGGTATAAAAGTTTAATATCTTGTGTAATTGTTTAATATTTTAATAAATCATATAAATCTGTATAGTCCAAGGTGAAATTGAATAAAGAAAAAAAGCGGCGATAATTTCACGATGCCAGACCATAAGTCGTAGTAATGTGAGAGTCTTTCGTTCTTCTGCACACACCCGTGTGAGTATAGTTAATTTCAATGAGGGTAGGAAACCCTTTTCATAAATATGTCAAATACGGTAGTGATGACTAAATAAAGAAACCACTTATTGGTACAAAACGTTTTTCCACGAATTATTGACCATAAAACGGCTAAGAATATACAAGAATTATTCAGGTGACAGTTGGTACAAGGACAAAGCTAAAAAGGCTGTAGAATGGTTATTATCTCGTGGAATTCACAGCAAGACTGAAACAATCTTTTGGGTTGAGATATTTGATGATTTAAGCGTAACCTCATATTAGAAAACAGATTCAAATAGAAAAAATAAAACAAAGAGGCAAAATTTTAAAAGGTAAGGGATAATCAAGTTCATGGGACAATTGGTAATGGTATCGGAAAATGCAATTTCGAAACACTTAATTACTTTGTGAACTAATACAAGAACAAAAGATTATTGAACCCACTGAACAGAAAATTCCTATTTGTGTGATAAATCGATTTTTAAGAAAACTGATGTCGTCAAGTGACTTAAGACTTTTCAATCATTCTGCGCCAAATATAAAACGAAATTAATAATCCATTAAAAAAAAATATATATTTTAAAATGTTTGATTAATTTCACCAGAAGTAAGAAAACAATGAGCTTACTTCGAGCACAAATACACGTCTAATAGTCTATCTCTTCGGTGGTTAAGCCCATATTGATCTGGTAATAGTAAAAACCTGTTTATTTTTATAATAACAATAATTATGTGTATAAATACAGAAACGTTTTTTTTTCAATACAAAGTTCTGCTATGTAATTATTAATACGCGAAAGAGCTGTTTCGCTTTCTAAAGGCACTGTCAAACTAAAGTGTCATATGTAATATGACTAAGACAATTGGGCAGTAGGAAGGGGAAGGTGTGGAACAACAGACCTATTTTAATTTCAAGATAAAATGACACCAACATTCAAAGACATGAACGTGTTTGAGGTACAACACTTCCCCTTTTTATATTTTCTTAGAGAGTAATATAAACCTATGGGTCTTGAGTAACCAATTCACTTTATATATTTGCATATTTATTTACATATTCCTATTCTGAGAAGTGGGTATTTACAATTTTCTTATTTTGTAAAACTTGTGTAGTGTAAGGTCTTGTAGTTTTTTTTTTAAGTTTACATACTCGTAGTTTCAATAAATAAACACTTCACACGTAAGCGCTACTTGCAAACCTGTGTTATGTATTAATAAAAAGCAGGTACGTACATACTAATAATTTTAAATGATGATAAGCCTTATAGTTTTTCAGTCATCCGAGAGTCTCCAAAAGTTGTATTTAATTTGAAAATGCTTTCAGAAAAGTGAGAATTTTTCAATAATATTTAAAACATTTTAATTGCACCATTTTCAGAAAATCTATGAATATCTTCTGTTTTATTTCAAAATTACTTTACAAATTAAGTGTCAGCAGCTTCACTCTATTCATATTGTTATCCAAACACATAATGTGGCCATGCTGAGTGAGCGAATTTTTTCATAGATTAGTTTTTAAAAAGGTGGGTTCCAGAACAGCGCTAGAAAGAGGTTTAAATTTCAACTGAGTTAATTTATAAAAGATGAAGTGAAACAGGGCAGAAAGGCCAACAAGTAAAAGGCTTTCTTGTCTTGCCCCATTTCTCTTGCTTGGAGAACTCGATATGGTGGCAAAGTCAGGATTCGCAAGGGACCATAAAATGTTCTGAAATGCTAGATACAAATATTGATAAAATACATGAAAGAGTTATTTGAAAATAATACTTCATAAAATTCAACAGAAATCTTGATGAATAATACAAAAATGTTAATTTAAAAAAAATGCTTGATTTAAAAACCCTATAATTATTATTCGACAATGGTAGATAAAATTTTTTTCAAATATTTCTGCTAAATAACTGAACGCATACAACCAACTTATTTCATTATATTTTAACAATTATAAATAAAACCACGTTGTAATAATGCATAGTTGTAAAACCTACACAAGCTTACAGCTATTAGCAAAATTAATGAAGGAAAAAATCCAACTCTCCTAACTACTAACTAACTAACCATCACGCCGTTTTCCCGCAGGGGTAAACAGAGAGGACGGACCACCATATAACTCTGTATTAACACACACTCCTTGCTTCATTCACATTCATACATCGTCTCATACATACTCTTCTGTATTTCTGACTCTTCACATGACCCGATTTGAGCATTTGATTTACTTGATCGTGCGATGTCTTTCTCGGGCGTCCTCGACTTCTTCTTCCATTCATTTTCGCATCATATATTCTTTTCACACCCCTTTCTTCGTTCATTCGCTCTACATGCCCAAACCATCTAAGCGACCCTTTCTTGATCCTATTCATTACGCTCATATCAGCTTTGCATTCTTTCTGGATATCCACATTGGATATCAAACATGGTTTTACCGCACATACGTCTCAGGGATCTCATTCCATTAGGATTTCTCATTAGGATTCAGTCTACTTTCATATTTTCTCTACCAGGTCCATGTCTCACTGCCATACATCAGGGTTAGTGTAAGCAATCCACTTTGGACTGCTAGCCTAGCTTATTTCGACAATTTCTTATTTGCGCCAACAGCGTTCAGTCCTCCATTAATGGAGTTACCTGCATTGACCCTTCTTTAAATATCCTTATCAGCCTTTCCGTCTCTGGTAAACGTACTTCCTAAATACACAAACTCATCCACTTGCTCCAAGTATTCATCATTCACAACTATATTGCACGCTGTTCTCGTACTCTCTCTTTCAAACACCGTTAGTTTGGACTTACTTACATTCATGATCAACTCATTCTGCATACATACTTGGTTCGTTCTAGACGCGAGAAACTGTGGATCTTCCATACTGTCAGCAATCAGCACCGCATCATCCGCATACAATAAGCAACATACTTTCAGATTGTTCATTTTCGTGCCCAAGCCCACACCTTTCAATTATTGTATACAATTATCCATCTAAAAATTGAGCAACCACGGTGATACTACACAGCCTTGTTTTACACCTTTTGTGATGTTAAACCACTTCGTAAAATCACCGTTCATTCTAACATATGCAACGCTTCCCTCGTACAAGGACGCGATTGCTTGTATAAGATTCGTGTTAACTCCTTACATGGATAATACCTTATACAGTTTGTTCCTATCAACTCGATCATGTTCAAGTCAATAATTCAAAATAAAAACGCTAGTGTGTATGTTATGTTAAAAAATTAATGCTGACGTAAAAAAATATTTGTGCCATTGGAATACTCCGTTATTGAAAAGATATTTTTAGTGGTTTTAAATATGAAAATAAATAAGTAAAGTGGATTAAAAAAATTGTGGACACGAGCTTGGAGCCAGGAAAAAATGATTAATTAAAATTCAGGAAAAACCTTTTCAAATTTCAGATGAATTTTATTGTTTAAAGCGCTTACGCTGGACACGAAGCTGTCAATAAAGTTAAGAGGGATAAAACATAAAAATTAAGTGAACAAAAACCCAAATCAAAACAAACACTGAAGCTCTGTGAAAGCACAATGAAATTTAATCAGTGGTTTTAAAAACCTACAAGCTGAAGCTTTATTCGTTTTCAGTTGAAATTGCACTGGTCCGAATTTCTGGTAACTCGTCTCAGCATTTATTTGTGCTAAAAGTCGGGAATTTTCCAATTTACTGAGCTATTAAAGGAAAAAACTGGCCTGAGCTACGCGGGTGGCTTAATCGCAATCAAATCGGGACGAGTTTTCAATTTAATGGGTTCCAAACGAGCGATCGGCACGGGCGGAAGCGGGTCTCTATCACCGCTGACAGTACGCGGGGGTGTTCCAATAACAGCTACAAATAACAATAAAATAACGCGATAACGGCATGACAATCGCTACTGCAAACTTGCACATAAAACCTACACTTTTATGGACGATTAAATGTTTTACTGGCGTAACATTTTGTTTTTACCTACAACGCGTACATTTATTCAGATGATGGGAACATGGTTTAAAAGAGTTTTGCGAGATACGTATATGGCTTTATGTAAATACATCGGCGTTCTTCTGCTATGCAATGCTATATAATCCGATGACTAAGGGCCAATATATTTAATCTTCATAAACCATTATTCCGAGATGAACGAAGTAAAAAGTTTGAATCGATGTAGAAATTATTATCTAACACGAAATATATAAATATCTTTAGACTAGTGTAAGTTAGGAATGCCTTATTTTAATCATACTAATTTGGGTTGTTCTTAGTAGAGTCAACTTTTAATCTCATTTTGGACAAAAGGTCATCATTCAGATAAAGCCATCGATATATAAAATGGATACCAGAAACTCCAAAAAACGTTTTGCTTCTTTAATTTTGTTTTCAATTTCGATTTTGTTTGGTGGTTATAAAATACTAGAGTTAATCCTGATAGTCAAATTTTCAAATGTTTTATGAATTGTTATTTTTATATGTCAGGAAAGTTAAAAATGTCACTGTTTTATTTTATTTTATACCTATATTATCTGTCTCTTTCTTTCTATTTATTGTTATAATTGAAATGTTATTCTTTTGTTTCTTCACTGTTCTCTTATTTTATTTTTTATATTATGTTTTATTTATTTATGTATAAAAAACCACACACTACGTAGTTTTTTTTTAAATTTTGCAACCTGATATTGCTTAGGTAAAGTTAAGTAAAACCGGTTGAGAATAAAAACAGAATAAAATCTGTGGTCTTACACAAAGCAATTTTTTCATTTCATAAAAAAATAAATATTCTACTCTACCAAATTTTGAACTAGCGACTTTTGGGTCTAGGACAAAAGATCTAACGGTGATAATATATACTCGTATTTTTTAAATTGTATAAAGCAATCCTTTATGGCACTCTACCAAGTTATTCATTAATTGGGTAAACTACTACGGTACCTTAACGGATAATGTTGTAAAGGTTATTCTTAAGAATGGCGATCTAACGTAGGTAACTGTTATATAAATAGCTCACTCTACATTATGATTTGTTAAATTTTTTTCCATTGAAAAAAAATTGCTAGGCATTAATGCCGATTAAAGTCAAATTCAGTCGAGGCGGATTCGACCTAGCGCTAAGATTCGCGTCGATAAATCTCAACACCCTCAGAACTGTTCATATGGCGTGGAGAATCCGCGCAAACTCGCCGGTGCGATCAACTTAGCCTAGTGCCTGCGCAGTTGAAATATGGACGTCAAAAACTCAGTATGTTGGCAGTTTTTCTGCAAACGCTCAATTGGACGTAGTTATGCAGAAAGCGTCCAACCCATAATTTGCCAAAATCGAGTTTTACATGTTTTCCTATGGATAAATACCAGATTTATTTCTGCTATTGATGCAACAGATTTTTGTTAATTCAATTTTTTACCAACCCACATTGCAGATATCCGACTTAAATTGATGTTAAAAACGTCCTTGTAGTTTAAATGTTTATTGATGTTTCTAACTATAACTAACGATCATAATGTTAGTAAACATCCAAATAGTGTGAATGCATTCAGTGATTATGTTTGACTGCGTCAATTTAATTTGTAAGAATCATCCGATGTAGGTTGGACGTATTCTGCGTTTTAAATGTAATTTTTAAAAGTACAAATATTATGATTCATATAAAACGTCAGAACTACTTAAACGTTTTCTATTATTTAGTTTATGATCACTTGAAGCATTTTTTTTCTATGTACTATGCCATCTGTTTATTTTATTCACATAGTTCAAAAAAGTGCGCTTAGATATACACCGCTAACCATTTCATAGAAGACATCCAACCCCATAGAACGCATTAGTACTAAACTCTTTGACATATCGATAGTTTGTAGAAAGCATCCAAACATGAAAATGTAGGAAAAATGTTATTTTTTCAACAAATACAGTGATAGATAATCAATCAACTATTTATAACGATTACAAATGCCGTAATATGCATTTGAATCGTCATATTTTCAAACGCCTTTTTCTCAGTTTTATCTTTTTGGGATTGGACGCGTTTCTGCATACCTACGTCCAATTTATCCTTCCGAAGTCTAAATAGGGTATGAAATCACAATATTCGGGTACCGGCAGTATTATGGCCCTGCGTAAAATTGCTTAATTTTCAAAAATCGTATATACGAGTATTCGAAATAATATATTTAACGTTATTATAAATACATAATATTATGTTGTACGTAAAAGATGTATTTTGTGTTTACATGGAATTACCCTATATGGGATTTGATGCTAGAAGTACATTTGTCAAATATGTGATTTGTTCAGGAAAGGCGTTTGTTTGTCGATTTATTGGGGTTAAAAATGATGGAACATTATTTTGACATTTACACTAGACAGGCCACAATTTCATTAATCTTTTAAGCATTGTTATAGGTATGTATAGTGTTACAGCAAAGAATATTTTAATTTTTCGCGAACTAATTCAAATAACTCATATCTGAAGTAGGTGCTTCTAGCATTAACCCACATTTACAAAATCGTGACTAAAGGTTTGTTAACTTTTTTCAAATGTGGCCCAATATTTTATTCCTTATATAAATTAGTATAAAGTAAAATTGTACAAGGCATAAAAATGAAGTTTGACAAATCCGCTTCTAGTCTAATCGATGAAAACCACCAACAGGGTGGTTTTAAAATATTTTTTAAGTAACGCATTACGATGTAATGACCGTAAATTATTTCAGAAGAAATTTTACTAACAGGAAGAAACTTTGTTAGTATGTGGTATTGTGGGATAAAACAAAATGATAAAAAATTGGCAAGCTTTGTGAGCCAGATACTTAGAAACTTTCAAATTTCATAAGGCTGGGATAAAGTTTGAACAAACTGACGAGTATTATAATTTCGAAGAAATGAGAAGAAAAAAACTTTGAACATTACTTAAGTCTTGAGAAATATTTTTTGTTTTGTTTTAATATTTTACAAAATTACCTGGAAGGTTGGCGGTACAGGTGGAATAATTTTGACAGCGCTTACCTGGAACAAAGACAAAATACGAAATTAATACAAGATAGTGGACGACTCATTTAAAAAAAATTATAATTTACCATACGTAATTCGAATACATACATAAGGCATTGTACAGCATTCAAAAACCTTTTTATCTGTTTCATACAAAAATAAAAGCATAAAACCAGATACAGTGTGTAGGTAAAAACTGCAATTCATTTTAAAAAATCAAAAAGTTTTTGGTTGTCTAATCAAAAATACCGATTTTTGCTGAGTAAATTACTTTATTACAAACCCAGGACAAAAATCTTTGAAGTCTTTTGTTTTTTCTGAAACGTGTTTCTATTCTGGTCGCTAGCTGAGTGGACAAATGCGTCGGTCTTCACCCGGGCGTCGTGGGTTCAATTCCTCTGCTGAATAAGTCCTCCATCATTGCACAAACAACATTTTCCGTTTATTATGATGGCAGTAAGGGTTTTTCAAATATTGTCAGGTTATATGTAACTCGGTAGTTTTTGTCTTTTTAAAATAAATAAATAATTAAATATGTAAGGAACATCGAAAATTTTTAAAATGATTAATACTAATTAAATCTAACACATTTTACGCATCGAAAATCTTTTATTTGGAGAAGTATAATATATCTCCGCCATATTATTTTATAAAAATATACTTAATTTTCGCAGTATGGCCAAAATCTTAAGAATCGATGTTTATGAAGCAGAAAACTAAACACTCTAACAGTGAGCACTGGCGTCAAAAAAATGCACTGCTCATTGAGTGAAATTTCAAGGTTAAGTCTCAGCACCCGAAATTACGCTAAACGTTACTTTGTAACATTCTCATACAAGTAATACTATAAATGATTTATCTGCAAATTTTGTAAAGGTAGCAAGGAAAATGTCTAGGGTTTCCAGTGAATAAGGTACTTAAATTGTAATCTTTAAAATTCTATGAAAACTATAACAAAATGTCACTAAAAGATGCATTTTAAAAACCAATGAAGTCATATTTAAACGTTTTACCTAAAATTCCAGTATGCATTTCATAAAAAAAAAACATTATGGTAAAAGAACTGCATTCCCTGGAAACCTTTTCCTAACTACCCATGTAGTATTGTTTGTATTAGAAAACCAAAAACTGTTTATTTTTGGGTGATGACCCTTAAAGCAACAATTTTCAGCTCGCGACAAATAGCTGTTACGAGCTGTTACGATCAAAAACATTCTTTTTGCTGTACATTTTTAAACTATCAAAAAAAGGTTTGATATCTTGGAAAAAGACTGTTAGTGAAAATACTATGAAATAAAAGTAAAAACCAACAGAATGCAAAATTAACTTAAATTCAAAATTGGATTTAATATAAAATGTGAAATAAAAAATTCTGATGGAAGGAGCTTTAAAAAACGTATCACAGTGAGTGCCCAGTAAGCACGATTTCTGTGAGAGCTCTGCTTTATCTAAAATGTAGCAAAGTATAATATTATAATGCGCTATAAAGTTTACTATCTCTTTCAGCTGAATTTCGGACGTCCACTGTTCGAAATGGGGTTGAATGAGGTAAAATAAGGGATGAAGAATGAAGTGTTCTTGGAAACTTGTATCTCCATTTGAATTCTTGTGTTAAGTTATAAATGGTGGAATGTTTGGGTTTAACCATCACTTCAAATATATAAGCTAAGATATAACATAAGATAATATTTTACAATAAGTTTATTCTATTAATTCATCGAGTGTGTTACGTTAAATTTAATATCAGCGTAATACTGGAGAACTGAATTGTAATACGGGAAAAAGCCTAAAATAGGATTCTAACAAATCCAGGCTACAGCTGTTTTAATTGCGATAACGTTTCTTATTCTTCTGATGCCCAATACTATCGGAAGATAGCTATCATGATGGAATAACACAGAGCTTGAAACTACTATCAAAGCAAAGTTATTAGTAAGCATGTTGGTTTAATGTATTGCTTAAGACAACATTACTCGCTAACTCTAATACGCATATGTAAACATCGAGTTAATGAGTAACAAGTTCCGAATAAGCCTGGTAATAATACCAAGTTGTATATTTTCTACACCAAAAACAAAAATGTCAATTTATTTCCGTAAAATCAATGTATCCCAAATTAAACGTAGGTATTCCACGAGTTCTTCGAAAATTCACAAATCAGAGGAATGTGATTATTATGAACTGAAAGAGTATCGAAATTGGAAATAACTTAGTGGCATAAATGCTTACTTTTTTAAATATTCAAATAATAATAATAATCTAAAAAAATATATGAAACAGAAAAAGCCAGAAAATAAAAAAGACAATAGTCACAACCGAGACACGAACTGGGAATCATTTGCATAATTTGAAGTCGTTTTAGATAGTGTTTGTACATTGTTGAAGTTATTCAACAACGGGGGGTAGTTGAATTTATTGTTTGTCACGACTAAAGTTCTCATCCATCAAATGGTGCGGATTTTCTGCGTAGAAACAAGGCAAATAAAAGCTATTTATGGTACACGTGACCTTTTAGTTATTTATTTATATACTACCGACTGCCCAGTGACGCAGCGGCCTTTTGGGTAGACTGAGCCGCCGCTCGAGGGCTTGAACAGTCGAGGAGTCCACGCAAAGTCATCATAAATGCACAGCACGTTATTATTAACTGTTGGGATTTTAACAGAACTATGGTTGCATAACAATGTTTTTTTATGACAGGTTAGTAGCTGAGTGGACAGTCGCGACGGATTCCCACCCGGGCGTCTTCGGTTCAATTCCTCTGCTAACTTAGTCCTCCATCATTGCACAGGCAACATTTCCCGCTTATTATGATGGCAGTGGGAGTTTTTCAAATAGTGTTAGGTTAATCGTAACCCGGGAATGTTTGTCTTTCTTTTTAAAGAACAAGTAAATTTTATCATTAGCTGTATTATGATAACAACTACGTACAACCTCTTCTAATACTAATCGAGGAGCATCAGCTACACTTTAGGTATTGACGGGTTGGTCGTGGATGCCTCATCGCAAATACGGCTTGATCGAACAGCCTTCCGAGAATATTGCGTCATACCTACCAAATTCACATCTTCATATCCGCTCGACATTCTGCCAGCAATCATATAAATTAGTCACGATCTGTTTGCATTGGAAAGCAAGCGTTAAATATTGGTCTTTCGAGCCGGACGTCAACCCAACTTCAAGTAAACTCCGAAAATATCACATATCCTTGTTACTTGACCTCGGGATAGCAGCCTTAACCTTCCCGGTACTGCATTAATACAATGATATAATTTCGTAGCCTCCACGGTCTAGTGGCAAGACGCTCGACTAATCCAAAGGTCGCGGGTTCGAACTCGGCGTGCGCAAAGAACTTGTATTTAATTAATATGTGTTACATCACATTTGATTCACATAAAATAATAAACAGTATATTTTCAGTGCGTTCCAGAGTGGTAAATAAGTATCGCCCTGGTGAAAGACCACCATCCAGAATCGAAACGTTGCTTGAAATGGCATTGACCGTATTTCGTGAGCAGATCTGAATAGCCAAGGTACTTTCCAACCTTCATTTTCCTCTTCCCCATCTTCTTCTCCTCCCCACTACCTTCAGCCTTACAACATACCCCAAGTGGGGATGCCTTAGTCTCACTGGCTGTATACGGTTGGGACTCTTTTGTCGTATTCACTATAAAAAAGGTAATTAACGCAATCACTTGTCGAAGTTTGAAAGTAAACAGGAAGGAAAAAAAAAATTGAGGTACGAGTATACTAAACTAACATTATCCTTGGCTCTGAGCGTAGAGGTTGTGTGTTCAAAACCCGGCATGAACAAAATTAATATTAGTTTTTTTAAATACAAATTAATAATAAATTGAAATATAGTATAGCTGCACTTCATTCCAGTGTAAAAGATAATCTGATTGAGAGACCAGAATTGGCAGATAAATATATTTAGATATATATATATGCTGATCATAACTATGTACCCAGATATTACCAAGCCTTCTTCTTTAAGTAATTGAGTTCGTACATATTATTTATACCTTGTAAATAATTTGACTGGTTCTTTTATGTATTCAAAGGTACTTTTATCGTAATTAAATTAATATTGTAAAGAAAAAAATAAAATAACTTGCTCGTAAGTAATTTAAATTTTATCGTGTCGTTGTCGAGGCTTTACTAACTATTTATAAATTTTTGCTGTGTTTATAGACTACTCGTATGTATTGATTAGAAAGATAAACCTACTAAAATATACGAATTTTATAATATTATTATAACCGCAACGCGCTGTATTCAAACAATACTTTATTAGTAAGAAGGTTTAAATAACAATTGACTCAATATAGGCATGTAAGGGAAAGCATTTTGTTATGTATGCTTATATTTCCATTGAAAAAATTTTACAATCCCGATTTAGTAAAAAAAATATTTTTCACTGATGGAAATATTATTCTATGATGTACGTACTAATTTTTGAGGCTTTGATTTGTTTTCGCACCAAGCGTATGACGGGATTTCCTCATATGAAAGGATTTAAAAAATGTATTCATCTCTAATTGAGCATTAACTCAACTTAACAGTTGACGTTTTGCCTTTTTCATTTCATATTATCGGTCTCTTTTCTTTTTTTTTTTTTTTACAATAACTCCACACAGGAGGCCTTGAGGAAAACGATTTCCCTCAGGGCCTATGTCATCTTTGGGGATGCTGTGTGGAGGGTTTTTTTGAGGAAAGGAAGGAGTGAACTCGGGTCTTGAAGAGGCCCGTGTTGAAGGAGGGAGGAAACACAGAGGCCGGCAAATCGTTCCATAGCCGAGCTGTTGAACATAAGAACGAGTCGTAAAAGCGACCCGTTCTCATGTGTTGAATGTCAACCGTGTACAAATGTTGGGCGTGCGTTTGGCGAGTTTCCCGATTATGCACCGGTGCCGAAGGGATCAATGACGCAAGTTCCTCGGAGCATCTTCCATTGAAATACCTGTAGAACAAGGACAGCATTCCCACCTGACGTCTGTGCTCCAAAGTTTGCAATCCGTTTATTGATAGGAGAATCTATCAAACGGGCCGCCCGTTTCTGCACGGAGTCAAGGGTTTTTTCAGGTATTTAGGGGCTCCAGACCAGAGGCTTTCTGTTCCTTTGTTATAATTTAAATGTTATTCTATTGTTTTTCACTGTCCTCTTATTTTATTTTATATTATGGATCTCCCTTTGTATGTTTATATAACTGCACTTTGTATTTGGCTTAATTTTTTTAGAATATATATAGTGAATACACAAGAGTCCCAACTGCTCCCAACCGTCTAGAGCCAGTGAGACTATGGCATCCCCAATTGTAGTATGTTGTGAGACTGAAAGTAGTAAGTAGGGGAAGGAGATGGGGAAGAGGAAGAGGGAGGTTGTACCTGGATATTCAGATCTGGTCACCAAACACGGCTAAAACCATTTCAAGCAACGTTTCGATTCTGAATGGTGGTATTTCCCCAAGTTTATACTTAGAGTATCTATTACTCTGGAATACGCCACAAATATACTTCTTATTATTTTATATGAAGTAAATGTGTTATGACACATATTAGTTAAATTAAAGATGATGATTCTTAGGTTAAGCGAAACCAGTCGGTCATAAAAATTAAAATAAAATCTGTGGTCTTATACTTATTTATTATTTCATTATCATAATTTAAGACCCTTGAGACCCAATGTTCATCAAAATTAAAATTGCAAAAGAACTAAGTTCAGTGGAAAGTAAAAAAAATATAAGCCACCAAATATTTTAAGCCGTAGAGAATATTTATTCAGGTCTCGAAAAAAATCAACTATCGAAATCAAGACTTCAAGCAATGGTTCTTATACAGAAAGACAGCTCTCATTAAATTCATAATGTAGATACACTTTTTTAGATTTTTTAATCAATTTTCAATACCACGACAAAAATTTTATTTGCCGTTGAATAAACGAGATAACTTTTTCCGTCCGTCAAAAATGTGTACATTATTTTTTTGTTGGCAACTCTGGTTGGAGTATGAACCTTCCCGAATCAAAGGAAGTTAGTATTTATTTTGATATTATCTGAATGTTAATCAGCGTCGGCAGCGCACATAATTCTTTACATTCTTGGAATTTGTTTATTTGTATAAAACAAGAAACTTTCACCAGCTTTCCAGCTTGTGGCGGTACACGAGAAAAGTCAAGCGGAAATTAAGCATAATTTATTAGTGAGCTTTTGAGAAAATGGTTTTAAATAGTGCATTAAATGAATCCAGCAACAATATCAGATGCATTTTCGGTTCATATAAAAAAAAACATAGTGAACAATCCTAAATCTGATGGTGTACAACAACCTGTGCAAACGTCATGATATCAGAACTCACCGTTCAAGAATTTCTAGTTTTTTTTTTAGATTTTAAATGATAGTTTTTTTTAGTTTCCTATACATTAAAGTTTACAAAGTATCTAATTATATAATTTTCTTTTTGACTTAATGATATTTTTACTTATTTACTACTTATTATTTTGATTTATATGTATTTGGAATAGTTCTTATAGGCTATTTTGAATTTATTGATTTGCATAATTTTGATGGTTTCCGGCAGTGCATTATAAGAATTTATTCCTTTATATAGTAATCTGTTTTGTGTATTGGATTTATTCTTTTCTGGTAGTCTGATTTCTTTGTAAGCTGTTGTATTATGTTTGTGAATATCAACATTGTAGATAATTTTGTCAGAAAAAATATTTTGGTAACAAGTTGTTCTTCATTTTATGTATAAACGTGTTTAGAGACACAAAATAAGATTTTTTTAATGTTTTTTTTTAATACTGTTTCAATAAGATGTATCTACTCCAAATTATTTATCATCCATTTTGTCATTTTGCTATGGACTTGTCTTGCTTCACCTTCCGACGGTGAGTACAGTGTGAAGGGCCCACAGAAAAAAATCAATCGTGTCACATTTTATCTTTATTAGATTTTTCGCAGTTTGTGAAAATGAAAAAATGTGCTCCACAAAGAAACGCGTTTTATCAAATATTTATGTGGTGTTTTGAAATTCACCAGAATGCGAAATTACATTTTTTTTATTTTTAAATCGTTTTTATAATGATACATACAAACCTTCAAAAATAGTAAATTAGCTTTTGGGTCTGCCTGCCAATAAGACCCTCGAATCTAAGACTCTTAAATGTTCTAAAAGAGTTTCGATGGCTATTGAAAAGTTCGAAATCTAGATAACAGCTTCTTTAAAAATGTGCAAGTGAATTCGTGTTTGTAGACAGTGTTTTCCGATGATTATGCATATAACTTAGTAAAAATAACTTCGTACTAGATCAATATAAATTTTCCGTAAACTCATAAAAGATCTCAATATTCTTTAATCACCTTCTCAGTTAACGATTTGCCTCTTTCATTTCACATTATCTGTCTCTTTCTTTCTGTTACTTTGTTATAATTTAAATGTTTGCCTATTATTTTCTCACTGTTTCCTTTTTTTATTTTTATTTGTGTTCTCCTTCTGTACAATCGCACACTTAACATTTTTTTGTTTAGTTCAATTTTGTACCCTGATGATGCTAAGGCTAAGCGAAACTGGTCGGTCACAAAAATTAAAATAAAATCTATTAACTTATGCAAAGTCATTATTTCATTTTCATATATAAAATGTGTTTATATATTTTTTCTTTATTAAAAGAAATACAAACATTCCCACGTTACGAATAAACTGACTATATATTTTTTTTTAAACTCCTACTGCCATCATAATAAGCGCAAGATGTTGCTTGTGAAATGATGGATGACTTAGCTAGCAGAGGAATTGAACCCGCAACACCCGGATGGGAATCCGATGCGTTTGTCATTTCAGCTGCTAAACCGGTCATTTCATTATACTCGTATATATATATGTATTTTTTTTAAAGAAAGTGAAAAATTCCCGGGTAATCCCAAAAACCTGACAACATTTATGGTAAATCTCTTCTACTTCATTTAATATTTTATGTGAAAGTATTAATTTTATATACATGCTTTTAATGTAAATGTTGCTTTTCAATCTTTAACATATATATATGTATATATATATATATATATATATATAAATACATGCATTAAGTTTTTATAAATATATATTTATATATATATATATATATATATATTACCCGGGAATGTTACACTTTCTTTAAAAATAATAAATTTAAACGAAGTACGTTACAAATACATGCATTAAGAATCTTCGAGGAACTACATTAAAGCCACACGATGTCTTCTAGGACACTTTGCTATGAAGGCAATAAAAATGTTGATTAACTCTGCAATATGGTGAGACTTTTCCTTTCTTATTTATATACCATCCAATCCTTGCTTTCTCCTCCACCAGCTCCGTTTTCAACCTATGTTCATTCTTTCCACTTCCATCCCTCGGATGGTTAGAACATCTCATTTGTCGCCCTGATCCCGGGGGTTTAGCGGCGGCTCATGGAAAATAATAGAGCCTTCTGACCCAAACAGAAATAGCAGAAAACCATCAATGAAATAATATGTACAAAGAAAATCGAGGCACAATAAGTAAACGGAAATTCGTTTTCATAAGAATCTTTAAGGTGTTTAAATTTATTTGAAAACGCTGGGTAGAAATAAAGGTGTAATTCAAAAATATTTTTATTTATTGCACAAACTGGCACACTAATGTTTAATAAAAATGACAATAAAATTGATGTGTACTCGGGTTGGAAATAAACGAAACCCAATTTTTGAAAGTCAATACAAATAACTACCATTGAATCCATTAAAATACAAATCAAAGAGAAATTTGGTTTGTTTGTTTTTATTCTTAGTTTGTACAAAATGCCTAAAACCTTCAATTGACGGAAGTTCTTTGTTCTCAAAGAGTTCTCCACTTTAAGTTTTTTTTATCTATAAAAACATCATTTGTTATCATGCAAATCTTTCTAAATATCTACTAGGGGAACATAGTTAGTAAAGACGCCATGAACAATAAGCTGTTTGCAAACTATTATAAGAATTTACAGTGCAAACAGCAGTCCGTGAGGATAGCGGTATATCGGGAATGTTGGCAATAAGTTTTTATCGAGGTTGAAGTATAAAGGGAATTCAATATAGAGTAATAAAAACACATCTTTCCACATTTTTTGACGTAATAATATTTAAATTTTATTAATTTAGACAAAAGCACTTCATTTTTTTTCCAACTAAAATCACTCACAAGGTATCAAATTAATTTTTATTTAATTAATTTCCGATGTTCTTTAAAAAAAATTAGATGGCATTTTTTCAGCTATTATACATGCCCTGTTCAAAAGAAAATGTGAATTTTGAATTTTCGCGAGATGCGTACATTCGATTTTCGATTTTTTGTTGTTGGAATGTTCGTACACATATGTTTATCATATGTTAGCATTATCAGCCATTTTGGATTAGTGGTTTGTTTTTGACCACTGAAAAGGTTAGTCACGTTTTTGTGTGTTCTTCGATTTTTTTACTTTTGAAAAAAATGGAACTCCAGGACGCTCATCGACATTAACATCTTCTCGGCCTTTTGTTAAAGCGCTTGTACCACTTATAAACACTTTTTTGAGACAAAGTAGACTCGCCGAATGCCACAGTGAACATTTTAAGTGCGTTGGAGCACTTTATTCCATTTTTAACGCAAAATTTAATACATATTCATAGAATGTACACAGCCCGCGAAAATTCAAAATTCACGTTTTCTTTTGAACATGCCTCGTATACGGCGATAAATAAATCTTCAGTAAAAAAATTCCGACTTCGTAAAATGGCAGGACATTGTCTGCACTGCAAAAACTTGTAACGAGCATTCATAAGCTTTATGATTCTCTCGCTCCTTATTTATGGATTTTACAAATTTGCTAAAAACAGAGGGTGAGGGAATACCAACAATAATTTGAGGGATCATACAATAAAGTAGCGCGCGCTGGAGGATGATAGATGAAATATCAAATTAACAATGGTAATAACTTGTAAAGCGTCAAATAAATTATGTAAGTTGGAAATAAAATAAAAGGAGAAGACTCAAGAAAGAAATAAATAAACGGAATCATAAAGCTGAGTTTTAAGATGGATTCAGAATGATTAGTTAGTAATTTCGAGAAAAACTACCCGATGGGCCTGTCTTAATTAGGTGATCCAATGATATATTATGAGGTAGCTATTCATCAGTTTAATCATATATCAAAGTAATTAGTGTTTAAGTAATCGTGTAACGTTCAATACCCATAACAAATTTAGATGATTTACCCGAAAGACGCGGATATATCACACGTGAGATTTCGACAGCTTGGTTCGCAACTATGATCAATTGGGCGACTCAGACGTTCAAGTCAAAATCTAACTTCATCAATCTTAGATTAAGAACGTAATTATTATTTCGAAACAAACAACAACAAAATCTTTTTCGTTTCGTCGCGCCGGAGACAGCTTCAAGATATTAACACTTTAATTAATCTATCAATTCTCTTAACGAAATCAGATCATTTATTTATTACTTATTTATTTAATAAGATCTCATAAAAGCAGTTGTTCGCCAAATACATTAAGATATGAATGATATAAAAAAAAATATTGTAGATACATGCTTAGTGTAAAAAAAAAATTAAACATTTATGCACATATAGACAAGGTATTATATATCTAAAGGAGTTATATAAGTATAAACTGAAGTAGTGTGACGCACTATATACGATATAATAACGCAAATAAGGTTAGCAATAAAAAACAAAAAAGGTAAGATATAAGAGAGGTTCATTCTTATACACATGTTATGAGATAATCGTTAGATTGGCAAGTGTAAAAAGGTGTGTGAAAAAATAACATTTTATTTAAGATTATGTAGATCGTCATGTACCTAACGGCCACTCTTGTACGTATATTAAGAGATAATGACAGAACTCTATATGTGTGCATATAAATATATCTAATGTAGATGCAGCTTCCTTGAATAGTTCCAATGCTTTATATATTGGCGTGTTTTTGTATGAGGACGTTCTGACTTTCGGTGTAAAACGTCACATGATGCCTCGCACGAATATAATCACTTGGGGCAAATAAGTTGACCTCCTTTAGTATATATGGGTTATAAATACCTCCAGAAATCAACTTATAAAAATGTTTACCCAAAAACATATTCCGGCGGGCTTGCAGGGTGTGAAAATCTAACATTACACATAAAAAATAATGAAGGGAACAAAAACGGGTATTATGTATACTCCCTTATGTATAAGTAACTACTACTTTGCACTCTTTCTATTTCGAGGATATGGTTACGTTCCGAAGGGGCACATATAATGGAACTGTATTCAAGATGCTGCGCACAAGTGCTTCGTATGTTCTACGGATTGCTATTTCGTTAGGAAATGATATTGCATTACGAAGAACAAATACAAGCATCGTGTTAGCACGAGACTTGAACGAAAGATTTGCTTCAAAAATCAAGCCAAGGTCTCTGATTTCATCTTTTCGCGTTAAATTTATTTTGTTCATTAATTGTACAAGTACAGTGATTGCTTAAAACGAAATATCCTAAATAGTATGCCTTTAATACAAACAATTATTCAGGTAAATTTCTAATCAATTCGAAGGATAAAGAAGAACATATTTAATGTATGTTCAATTCGTTTAAGACCCATTTTATTATATTATAATTTTAAGAGATTTACTTCTTTCGTTAGTTTTACGTTTATTTATATCATTGTTTTAAGTTTACAGTTTGCCTTCATAGAGGAAAGGTCTTGTCCGAAATTGACGGACAGTCAAAATAAATTGCGTGATTAAAACAAAGCATTTGAAATTTAAAGTATTTTCTTTTCAATTTATTGCGTCGCGTCATTCAACAGAATGACACTCAATTAATAAAAGCCCATAAACCAGCTAATAAAGACTAACAAACCTTTCAAATAAAAAAATGACAAATAATGATAAATAACGATGCTTTTAAAATTTCATTAACGTCAGATACCGGTGACAAACTGTTCATAAAATATCACGATTTTGTTTCAAAATGTTTACCTATTGACGAGCACTGAGTAGACATTTTAACGTTAGAAGTTAGAGGGCGGCAGAAAAAGCTTGTTGCCGTAGAGTTTACAGGGAGACGAACAAGGACAAAGTGTGTTGTGAATAGACGACCGGGAGGGATACGATCAATATCTATGTTTGCACACACAACCTTTTAGAAAGAGATGATAGATTTCAGAAAAATTGAAAAGCTTTGCAACAATTTTTTTCAGTTAAATCAATTTCCAGTAAACCAACTTTTTAAATTAAAATGATGTTATCTTGTTTTCTCATTGTTCTGTTACTGTGTTGTGTATTTTGTTCTCCCTCTGTACGTATATGTATACATAACGCACACTTTGTATTTTTTGTTTAATTTAATTTTATATCCCGATATCCTGGCTAAGGAAAACCGGTCCGTCTTAAAAAAAAAAATAATATCCGTGGTCTTTTACAAAGTTATTTTTTAAATTTCTTTAAATATGTCAAAACACAAAGTAATTGCTTTCTACGAAAATACAACTTTATTAATTTCGCTGTTGAATTCCCTCAATAAATACAGGCTTTGTTTTGTTCAAATGGTTCGGTAAAAACCATTGCCCTTATCCCGCAGGCGTTTCGATGTTTCAGAAAATTACAGTTATTTCTACGCACTTAGGAGAATTAAGTAGAATGATTTAAAAAAAATAGGTTAGTAGCCACGTGTTAAAATGTATAGCTTCTTGAAACGTATTTCAAATTCAAATTGAGCCAGAGCTTAAGACTAATCTCTCTACAATCATTCTTTGTGTGCAGGAAAACCAGTGAAACTAATAAATTTATCAGAATACATGTTTTTATTTAATTAATAAATTTTATTGCATTGGTAGTAGTATATTTGTGAAATACTGTTTCAATAATTTCACTAATGAATGTTGTTACTAAAATTTCGCACACAGAATATTATCAGAAGATAAAGGAAAAAATGTCTTCTGGATCGGAAATTACCCAATCAATAAAACTAATGAAACTCCATTAGGGCCACGGCCCCTTTAGATTGATTTGGACAGACGATTAATGATATGATTCGATCTAGTACTGTCCACCAAAACGATCATAGTTTACGTTATTTAAAGCTCAAACAATTGGAAATCAATGTAGATAAAAAACTTTGCTGAATACCTACAAAGAATAATACTCTTTAGAATATCAACTATCCTTGTAACCTGAAAGAAAAGTTTCTCTGTATCTCCGATCATTAACTCTCGCTTCCCCCAAGTGGCCACATAACCTATTTAATTCTGATCGACCACTTTACGCAATGCGAGTGCATGCATCTTGCTTTTGAAAAGAGCTGCCATAAATTCAAGGAAAAATTAAAAAGGCAGTTTAACTGCAATCCTTTTGATACGCAAACTCGTGCTACCTGCCGAAGTGGGTTCATGGGAGGTTTCTGAAAATAAATGTTCGACATCACTTCACGCTGGTGGAAAAGTGACAAGTGATGTGGCAATCCTAAAAGACGTCTAGTTCTTCTTCGTGGCACAATTATTGACTACTAGCAGTTTGAAACCAGCTACCACGAAAATTGCACGTAGTTTTGATGTCAACAGAACAAATCTATTTAGGCTTTGGCAAATTCTTATCTATAGCTTAGCTATATTCGATCATCACAACACAGGCTTACCACAACAATGTATTTAATTTATTTTGTGTCTTTTAAATGAAGTTTATCGACTGTCAATCTTTCAGATGATGATTGGTTTCTACGCCATACAGAAAAATACATCAAATATGGCAATGAACTATTGAACTATTATATTTTTTTATAAGATAAGGTTAGAATTAAATAGCTTTATTTGCTGAATGAGTGCGCTCATGACGATTTCGGTAAGAACCTTTACTTCTTGAGAAGGGTACCATTTGTTGTTTACTTATCAGTTGATTGTTCCCTGGTAAAGGGTACCTCGTTCATTAAATGTGTTGCTTTATTTCAATAAATTGTAGTATAGTTTTTTTTCCGATGGTGAAATAATATTTTAATTTTGCTCTTCATTAGAATATTGAATATTGTAAAAATATTAACAATCTTCAAATAATACAAAAATAGAAAAAAACACAAACAAATTAGTCATAACCTTTCTTTTTATTTTCGGTTCCTTTTTTATATTTTCATGTCCTTTGAAAATTGTTAATAATTTTTCAATGATCAAGTTTTTAAAAGTAAATTTTTATTTAAAAATAAAAGAGTGAAATTAAATAAAGTTAATATTTTTAAGTAATAATTAATTATATTGTTTTTAAAAAGTAAGCTTGTTGGTACTGTTTAATATAGGTATGTTATATTCTGCGAAACCTAACAATTTCTCCATACGAGAAAGATAAAGATAAGAAGCTTTCAAAGGCTATCTTTACTTTGGTGGGTAGTTGACAGAATCTACTTAAGGCTTTCACCTTGAGCTCGCAAGGGTGACCTTCAACCTTGTCTACCCCCGACTAATGCACCCGAAAACTCCCATAATTTAGGGATGGTTGGCGGTATTCAAAGTTTAAATTATTATCTCCGTGCACATGGAGATTACAACATTAATGACTACCTCAGTTCATCAATAGTGACGGTTGCTTAAGATAATTAAAGTTAATATTATTGCTGGTATTTGTAACAAGTTTCTTATGAGATATAAGTTGTTCAAGCCGAAGAATTTCAACATATGATAAAGTTAATTTATTCCTATACTCAAACATCTGAACGTATCTTAACGATATCAAAAGTCTGATTTTAAAACAGCTTTTTTGTGATTAAGGAGAGATGCAATGTCGAAAGGGGAAATCTACTTCAGGTAGGGGTTAAGAATGATTAGAAAAAGTAAATAAAAAAAAACTGTACACTACTGAACCTTGGAGTTATATCAAGAGAGAAAAGGCACCTGCGTACGAATAATTTAAAGCATTCAACATAGAAATAGCGTATATCCAATTTTTATATGAATTAGTGTAGAAATGCGTTTTTGGGCTAGTATTGAAATTTATAGATCGCCGATTTGGATACTACTTCAGGCACAGTGGATTAAATAACTGGACAGACGGAGAAACAGCATTAAATAAAATTCATAATGGAAAGAGTGAAAACATAAGTCTCAGCATTCGTAATTGGCTTTAAACGTCACTTTGTAGTTTTCTAATGTAAGCAATACTGTAAATGATTAATGTCTAAATTCTACATGGGTAGTTGGGAAAATGTTTAAAGTTTCTAGTGAATAATTTCTTTAAACTATAATATTTTAAATTTAATGAAAAATATACTCAAACGTCTGTAAAAAGTAGTAGTTTAAAAACTAGCAAAGGCATTTTTGAACGTTTTTCCTAAAATATCAGTATGCATTTCATAAAGAATTTAAAAGATTACTGCTTACCAATTGAATTCACTTGAAACCTAAGACAGTTTCCTAACTACCCGTATAGGATTTATAGATAAATAATTTGTAGTATTTTTTTGTATAAAAAAGCCAAAAATGTGTATTTTTGGGTGCTGACCTTTAAGTCGACACTAAATTAGAATATTTAAAAAAAATATCATAAAGTTTTATTTTAAAGTAAGTAAAGGATGTTGTTGTATAAAATGAAGACGATTTAAGTGTCCATATAACTAGATGTTATTTTTTTTTTTAAATCGGTCGGATACTGGTCAAAACCCTATGACGACGATCTCATGTAATTGTTTCGAATATATATTTAAAACATGATATAACTCGTAAATAAGCATACAAAGAAAAAATAAAATATTTCTTAGATTTATTGTGCTGTGTAACCAAATTAATGTTACGTTACAATGAGTTTGCGTATGCTGTCTCGCATCGTTAAGATTGAGAAATAAAATATTCGCGAGAAAGGAAGAAGAAAAAACGAAATACGACTAGATGAATAACGTTTGAATTACGATATATAGCCCTAACAAAACATTTTATTTACAAGTCAGAATGTAATCAGAAAATATGGTCCTTATGCTTTGGACATGTGAAACACGAATGGTGTGAAAATGGTGCGGGGAATAATAATATACTCGTACGTGGCGTATGTGAGATTCTCTTATTATGCTTGAGCGTACGTGCGATGTGTAGGTGTTGATAAAGTCGAGACAAAGGTTCTCTTCTGCTCTTCTGTGCTCCGGGGAACGAAAAACTAAAAGGGTGTGGTGTTAATCCATGTTCTCCTCCTGCCCCTGCGGAGGTATGCGGATGAGGTAGCGACTAGTGAGTTAAACCAAGCTTATGTATTTAGATGTACGAAATTCTCTCCTTAAAATTGCGAAGACACACAAACAGTTTATTACAAATGGTAATAAAACGCCTTGGGATGTTTTAAGGACGTGAGATATAGCAATTATGCTACCCTTTCTAAGCTTTATTAGCGAAAATAGTACTATTTAACAACTTGGGTTACAACAATTAAAACGGATAACAAGCAAAGGATTTTAAATTAAATAGAATAAGGCATGTATGTGTTTTTTATTGTATTTGAAGATATCTTTTTTTTAAATACCCCAACAGCAAGAAAATAAATACACACAAATCGGGCAAAAAAGCTATTTTTTTTTCCAAAGTAAGCACTGTTAGTTTCATTTGATTGTATACGCCTGAGTGGAAATTTACCTCTGCGTATGTATTACCAACTGCATGCAATCTAGGTATAAGCGAGTATCTGAAAGACTTAGTCCTGATATTATTTTGAACTGTTATCAATAACTCAACTTTTCAGGGTTGCGCAATAAAAAAATAATCTTAGAACATGGAGTATTGTAGCTGTGGCACTCGAAAAACTGATCTCAGGTGTCGATCATCACGAAATTCATAAACGTGTCAAAATACGACTTTAGTAAAAAAGGTCTGTCATGAATTGACCTATCAGCCCTCTAATGGATAATTTTGACTTTTGGGAGACCCTGTATCTATAGGCAAGACTTTCAATGAGCCATTGATGTTTTCTCGCAGAAAATATATAATTCGATACACCTAACTAAATCACACTAAAGCCTTATTTATCAATTTAATCTCGAGGGAGGTTATATGAAAATATCATCGCCTTTACCTGGGAAGGTCTCAGATACGATGTAAGCTCAAGTTTTAGTTTAAAGCCGAGAAAGAGCCGTGCGACACGTCTGGAGAACTGCTGGGAGCTTTTATCGTCGCCCGTGTAAATTACTTTAGGAAAATATTTCAATATGAACCCTTTAATGGAAGGATAGTTGAGATCCTACTTATAGGAGTAATATGAAAAGTGCATTTTGTGAAGTGAAGTAAAGTAAAGAGAACATGCAAAGCCTGAGTAGCCACCAACTCAAAATTCAGCAAACGTAGTAGAATTCCACACTAATGCTGTGTAGGAACCTTGTTGTGTCCACAATTTAAAAAAAAGTAAGAATGATATATTTGTAGCTAATTCATTCGCGAATATGAATCTACTATATCACGTCTTGTCTAATGTGTTGAAAACAGTTGACAACCTGTTGAAAAATAGAAATAAGCAATATGACGCTGTGGCTTATTACTCGAAAGAAAAAAGAATATATTTAAAACTACTTAGTTCATGATGAAAAAGAGTTCCGAGCTGAAAATAGTTGCGTCGGCCTAGACATTCCAGACAGAAAAAGTTGTCCATATTTGATGATGCCAGAGCTTAATTCGAGAGTTTTACTCCTTTAGAAAAACCTTTAGAATATAAATTCGTGTGTTGGACACGTTTGCAAAACATGTATAAAATATTTATTTTATGAAATAAATAACGTTATAATATCGGAAGCTAAAAAATATTATTTTTGGTAATGTACAAATAGTGGTAAAAAAATAAACCATATTTTTACACAATATGGTAAAATAAATAAAGCTGTTTTTTAAGGAAACAAGTAGTTTGTGTAATCTTTGGAACATTACTGTGAAGCAGACTTGACTAATCTCACTATGAATGGAACCATTGAAATTATACAATTTGAATTCAGATATTCGTTCCAAATAATGTTTTCATATATTGTGAGAATAAATAATTTCACGCATATTAACAGATTTCAATAATATTCTATTTTAAAACTAATAGTTAAAGCCTACATAAATAATCTCCGTCTTTCAGAGTGGTACAATTAATAATTTGTTTGAGAAGGAGACAGGTAAATATCACCTGAAATGATAATTCTGCTAGGATTCATTTGAAATCCTTTGAGTCAACTTTTGGCGATTAAAACGAAAAACTTCGCGATTAATAATAAAGTTTGGCGTCAAAGGGCGCCCGGCAGATATGGATGAAAAGCACAGGTATTTATCAAGGTAGCTTAATGTGAAGAAATTCACCAATATGCAATAGACTAATATCCGATTCTTATGCGGTTTTAGAATGGTTTAATTAGCTGAAAAAAAACAAGTGAAAAAGAGAGCTTTTTTAGGTATCGCAACAATTACCCAGCGATAAAAGATTAAACGCGCACATATCTTGAATAATATCTAAAATTAGAGATTTGTAAGTGTGTGCCATATAAATTTGACCATTTTTTTAAATTTTATTTGTCTTGTATTGCTTATGAATCGTGTTAAAAAATAATACTGTTTCCATTTGGATCTAAAATGATTTCAAATGATATTATACGAGTACTTCCAGGAAAGATTTAAATGGAAGTAGTTTATATTGTGAATTGTTTTTGTAATATAATCAAGAATACCTCAATAAAGGAATTACCTCCTTTATTGAGGTATTATATCATAAACTAAATCCAACTGGAAATAACAACAAGGAAAAAGAGACATAAGAAGTGATTTCTCTACTGAATTTGGTATTTAAAAAAAAAACCCTTTTGTCATTAGCTATGTGAAATCACTGTAATTTTTAAATCTATTGTATTATTTCTTTTATATTATTTTTAGTTTATATTATATTTAAATAAATTTAAAAAAAAATGGGTATTAAAAAAATAAGCTTTTTGTGAAAACGTTTTTAACAAAACCCACCAAAACTTTAGATTTTAAACAAGCATAACGGCTCGTGTTTTAAAAATAATATTTCGTTTGAAAATATCGAAAAATGAGTGAAGATAAGTAGGAACGCAAGTAGAAGGAGCATACAAGGACAGAGTTTAGAGTTCGCTCTATAAAAAATCAAATATGATACATTTGGAGAATCTTTATAGCAGTGATGTTTGAAATGAAAATGCAACCAAGACCTCATCGTAATCCTAGCGTGGAACTTCCCCGAAGTAAATATTTTAGTTGTTCATCTTTCTATCGAGTCGTGCATTGAGTGGTAAATGTAAAAGAGGCTTCGTTACAACGTCAGCCTGAATTATAGAAAGCTATTCATGGATAACAAGACGTTGGGTTTGAACAGTAATAGGTTAGAAGGTTTCTTTTCTTTCTTTTTTAATGCGTTTTTGTGTCTAGCATTATCAGATGGTTATGAGTTTAAAATATTCCATTTAAAATATGGTATGACTGCATAACTAATTTGTAAGTTCAGATAAAATTACATTGTTTTTTTAGTCAAGCAAAAGATTTGATAAAGCTTTATTATTTTTGAGTGGTAGATACTCCAAGTATCGACCTGGAAAAAGACCATCATTCAGAATCGAAACGTTGCATGGAATGGCTGTAGCCGTGTTTGATGACTAGGTCTAAATAGCCAGATACTTCTTAATCTTCCTTTTCCTTCTCCTTATCTCCTTCCCCTCCTCACTATCAGCCTCACAACATACTCCAAGTAGGGCTGCCATAGTCTCACTGGCTCTAGACGGCTGGGAGCAGTTGGGACTCTTGTGCGATATTCGCTATAAAAAATATTTTAAAGGTTTTTATTTTTTTTGTCATCTTAATTATAATAAAAACGAAGGTCAGCATTTATGAAAATTGGTGTCTAGTGGGTTTTAACTACATGCAAAATTATTGAAAATAGAAAATAAATAAATTAGAATTGAATAAAAATTCAAAATTTATTTAAACCCGTTTTGCTTGTTTGTCGAATACATCAGGTTATTGAAATTGACTGGCAAACGTTTCTAGTTTATTCAGATATTGTAAAAAAAATATTCAAATTAACTTAACACTATAGATAAAACGAAAATTACCGCAATTCCGTCACTGGAAAAAACTCTTTGATGAAAGACCAATATTTGTATTCAATTCAAACAAAAGCGGATTAAAAACATTATTTCCAGGCGCAAAAATTCTCTTTTTTTTCCATAAAAATACGGAACTCGATTTATTGAATTGGAAAGGAGGATTTAAATTTAAAAACATTTATTCGTGTCTCTTAACGAAGGGTTAAACATTTTTTATGTTGGCAATTAAATGGATAACTCATGAAAGGAATTGACCTACATTTGACCTTAAGAATACGATTGCTATTGTGTAGCACAATGGTATACATATAACAATTTATCAAACAACATCGAATAAAACAGTCGATTACTGTAATAGGGAAAAAATTCAACTTTTGTTGAATATAACGCATCGAGTAAATTCATATTCTATATGTTATATTAGCGAAATGTAGCGGTGGGTGCAATACTTTGCCTACCATCAGAATAATAATTTATATGAGTTATATAAAAGTAATGAATGAGACAAGATAAAAATACATATTGATAATAATAATAATAATACAAGAGCATAATTACATAATAAAAAAAGAATCCAAAAAAGAGCTTTTACAGTGGCTGGAGGAAAACTCTCCATCTATGATGTAGGGGCGCGCTGTGCCACTGGACCGCAGTGTTCTCGGATTTCCGGTATGGGGTGTCCACACCATGTCAGCATTTAGTCTAGTAGCAAGTGACAAGTAAATCATTTAGTAGAATTTGAAGGCATTGGTCACGTATGTAAAAAAATATGTTTTATTGGCCGTTCTACTTTAGATCAGTTTAATTTTTAAATAAAATTAAACTATTTGGTTCATAGTATTTTGCATAGACTCTTGAAAGAATGAATTATGACGAAAAAAATACATGTTTTTAAAAAGCATGGAAATCACAATACAGTTTCCCATAAGACGTTCCGACAGGCTGACTCATAAACTGACCATTTTGATGCATGAAAAAGCCTGTAAAACTGTTGGCAAATAAAAAAGCGAAGCATATCAGTTGTGTAGACCAAACTGATAACGAAGACGGCTTCAACTTTGGAGTTAACTTCGCATAACTAATGCAAACTTGGCGTATTCCATATTCCCTTGGCAGAGTCTATTATCGACGGGAAGCGCCAACATCTGCAGCAGTTTAACACGCTCCAAAAAGTTGTCGAAATTGCACCGAATTCAGGGGGCAGACTTGGAGGCAATCATGTTATGTAGAGCCATGAAAATGGTTTTAAAATGAAGAGTCAAAAAATAACATTGAATTTTGTAAAATATTTTATAAAATTCAATTAAAACCCATAAGGGTGTGATAAATGTAGCAATAATTTTTAAATTCTTGCCGGACTAAAAAAAATAAGAGTAAAACATGCAGACAAGTTTGAAATACGCCTGCAGCGCAAAACAATTAGCCATTTGACTATGATCAGTAAAATAGAATTGAGTACGTAAATTTGTGATATTCCGCGAGACCCTAACCCAAATTACAGTGGGCTGGCCATGCAGATAGAACACCTCATGAAGAGACACCAAACTATCATGACTGTAGGTTTCTCAGTCAAATCAGCTCAAAGAAAAAACAGTTAAAAAGGAGACTGACTCAGTGGTAAAAAAAATTGGAACAGAAGAGAAAAGGTAGAGGACATGCGAGAAACGGCTAGAGACAAGAGTCGGTGGAAAACATTTGTGGATGAGGTTAAATTCCACCCGGGAAGTTGGTCCGTGACGGTATCAAATAAAGATAATTTTTGTCCGAAAAAATGACATTATTGTATATTACTCTGATTATTTTTACACTCCGGAAAGGGGCCGCAGAACTGCTGAAAAAATAATCAAATATTACCAGACTAGGTGGCCGATTGACATTAGAAACCATAAATCTGAAAATGCACTCAAAATCACTATCAAAATAAATAAGCAAGTTAAGTGATGATGCGACGTGTAACTTACAACTCCAAGAACATTTATATTGAACAATCACAGCAGCACGAAATCACACGAAATAAAACAAAAAATAATTATTTTATAAATAGAACACATACACTTTGTTTTTAACCACTTTTTTATAATAATTATTTTGTTCGCAGTCTGCTCCCGATTAAATGAATGCAAGATGGATGTGACGCAGTGCAACTAAACTCCTCCTGAAAGCTGTGGGATTTACAACCCTACTTCTTGTATGGACGCTTGCACACTTTTTACTTTCTGCAACTACCCGATTGAAAGGTAATCTTATCATAATATACCATATGCTACCGGAATTGGGGAAATGGCGCATACAGAGAGCACGGTGACCGCAGTATGATACGCATTCGTTGGAAGCGGTCGACGCCTTGTGTTGAAAGGTACAATACAAATAATCAAAGTAAATTCTGTCAAGGTAAGGGTTCTAGATTTTGTGGATTCCCGTACGTCTTTTAAAGTGACAGAGATATTTCCAAGAAATAAAAGTCGAAACTTGCATTCAAGGCTCGCATTTTCTAAATCTTTACTCCATACATGAAACTTTTGTGTAGGTATATACATATAAAAATATAGACATTCCAAACTGGCTTCGGAAATCGGGACCTCTTAAAAAGATCAAATGTGGAGAAGCTTTGCGAACAATCTTTTGATGTGAGGGTGAACTGATTTGAACTGTCCTGAAGAGATCAATATTTTAGGAGTTAGGAAACACAAAAGCCGGCAAAAGTCATTCTATAATAACATAATATTTTCAATGTAAGTCTCCAATATACGTACATCAACTGAAAAAAATATATATCGACCTTTGGAACAGTATAGAAATTACAGTAAAATTGATTCGAGATAATTATAAAAAGGAATAGGTGGAAGAAAATAGAATGAATCAATATTCGTTAATTGATTAATAAATCAATTTACTGGTTTGCGGCACGAGTACCTAAATACACAAACAATTAGTCAAAATATACAATTTATAAACCAAGTTCTATGATGCTTAATTAATGAAAATAAAATTAAAAAAATTGTAAAAGACCACAGATTTCATTTTAATTCTTATAATCAACCGGTTCCTCTTAGTCTAAGCAACATCAGGGTACAAAATTAAACTTAACAAAAAATACATAGTGTATGGTTATACGAGTATATGCTCATACATACAGAGGGAGAACACAGCATGAAATGAAATAAAAAAGAGAACAGTAAGAAAACAAAAAAATAACATTTAAATGATAAAGAAATAGAGAGAAAAAGACAGATAATATTAAATGAAAGATGCAAAATGTCAGCTGAGAACGTGATAAAATAATAATGAGAAACTTAATGAGTTTACGGGAAATATACTTTAAATTAGACTACTGGACAAATTTAACTGATTATTAAGAATGCAACTATTCATTTAAATTACTTTATTTATTTCTAGTGCTTCTAAGTTATTTAATCTGTTGCTATGACCATTTTTATGGAGAATATGAGCACCAGTGCTTTTATTGAAGGTATGTATGTATGTATATGTTTCATCTTATTGAAAAAGATCATACCTTTAAAAAATACACGTATAAACATAGTTTATTTTTATTAAATATGTCAAACCACAAAGTGATCGCTTTCTACGAAAAGATTCAAAATTAATTTAATTTAGAAAGTGGCAATGAAAACAAAAGTATTTATTAGTAACTGATTTTAAAAAATATGGGAAATGTTTTTTCGTAAGCTATTTCAGTGCTGCTGAAAATATCCGTTACTTCTGCGTATTTGTTACCCAGGCCCTAGGCTATATACGAATGCTACAAGAGACGTTACGAACGAATAAGTTTTTAAATTATTGTTACAGTGAAAAATAAATTTGGTTGATTCTATTATATACATGCAATGAGATTAGCTGCAGTAAAGCAGTGCTGTCAATAACAGAATTAATAATTTTATAATTTTAACTTAAATCGGATACCAATCTTTTGCTAGACAGCTTTAATATATATGTATATTTTAATTCTATTATTTTTTTTTTCACTTCTTTTAACATTTTTCATCAAGCAGTTATAATTCATATTGAAAATGTATTAAAAAATTGTGCTAGTTTTCTTCTATACAATATAAATGTATCTTTAAAATGCGGTGACCAAACGGATGAGTTATACTCATCTTGGCTTCAACCTAATGAACAAGTGTAAATAATCAAAAACTATTCCCAGATCGTTTATTTTATCGACGGAGATTCATGGAGTATCATTAAGTGAGTATTGATACTTAATCAGGTTTTTAGGTCTATAAATTCAATACAAATGCTATCATCTATATAATTTTATAAATCTGTGTAAGCCAGTAAAAGGGAAAGGCATTTACATTAATGTTATGTATACGTGATTAAATCACAAAAACCAGGAAGCAACTCGATGTCGTAAATGTAGTTACAAGTTTCCAATGATATATTGTTATTCATTCCCTTCTCGAAAACGTTTGACGTCTACAGAAAAATTCTGAGAAAAGCTGACTCTGTACCAGCTATGGTGAACTTCAAAGTTTAAAAGGAACAATTGAAGGGCTCGGGCGCGGATAGTGTTAACACTATTTTTTGCTAAAATTAAATTGACTATGCCATCTATGGTAACAAAATATAAACTATCTGAAAATGAAATAAACCTTCGCGTTTGATTGATCGATTGGCTGCCTAGTGCCTAGCCATTGTTTAGTTTTCTCCAAAGATTTTTTGGAAAATATTTTGGAACAACAGTGCTAACCTTTTTATTATTAGGCATTTTAAATCTCACTTGATCCTAACTAATAAATAATGTTGGTATACGTTTATAATATACGTTTGTTATGGTATTATTAAAAATATATTTTGCATTATGTTTTTTTTTCTTCTTTTTAAAAAAGAAACATTGCCGGGTTAAGAATAAAATGAAAATATTTGAAAAACTCCTACTGCCATCATAATAAGCGAAAAATGTTGGTTGTGCAATGATGGAGGACTTAGCTAGGAAAGGAATTGAACCCACGACGCCCGGGTAGGAATCGGACGCGTTTGTCTACTTTGTCTCTTTGTGAGGTTGCGACCGAGATTTTTAATCGGCACTTCAACTCTATCCGGGAGTAATGACAATGCCAGTTGAGCTAACGAAACAATTTTGAATACTGTAATTTTTATAAAAAATAAAAAGACACCAAACGGTTTGCTCTATATTTTCAAAAAAATAAAATCTCGGGCGAAATCGCCTAGAAAGTACTTATACCTAATACATACAAGATTCGAGAGACGAGTGAAAATTATACTTCAATTTACCTAGCTTATTATTGAGTAGAACATATCGTCGCTGGAAAGGCAAAAGGTTTTAAGCGACACTTCGGTCAAAAGTGAGTTGACTGAGCAGTTTTGATCAATTTTATTTTCTGCATCGAATGCTCTCTGACTCTCGTTTGATTCTGAAGATATTTGCTTATGAAGACTTATGAATTTGATTGGAAAACAAACAAAAAAACTTGCTCGTGCTCTGGTGTAAACTTCCCAAAATGGCGCTTCAGCTCTTTTGCCTTCCCGGCGACGATATAATATCTTTTTCATTCTGCATGCGTAGCGAAGTTCAAGGTAGGTGAGCAAATAGCGGCCATAACATATATTATGTGCAAGGCAATATACGCCCAGCTGCCGGACAACACAAGCATTGAAAAGAATATTAAATTTCAAACTATTCAGAAGTGGGGCTCGTAGTGAAACGTTCGTAGAGACGGACAGGGGAATGCCAAATAATGAACTTTTCGAGTTTACAGTAGGTACCTACGGAAGCAACATTTCACGAGAGTAGATAAAGTTAAAAGCACACCATATGGTCCTGCCATAAGTGAAAGGTTACAACGGATCTAGAAACGACATGCATTAATTGAACTTGTTTAGTGAATGTAGGAACGCAAACAAAATGTTTTGGTCAATCTTGGAGTAAGAATATATATGTAGAGAGAAATAAATATTTTTACCTAACCTATACATATTTACGATAAATCACTTTCTCTAAGTTTTGACATGGTGAACCGTGAGAGTAAAATAAACAAGGAAATTTGTCACATAATATCGCACCACTTTTAGGTATGTAAGCATGTTTTCCGTCTACCGCGTCTCCGGCGATTCCGGTAATTCCACCCAATACGTTTTGTTATGCTACATAACTTGTTTTTGAGATTATATCCTATATTTTTATTAATAACAATACTGTGAAAAAGTGATTATACAAATAAATAAAATATTATGTTGGCATGTGCTGTGCTATGAATGGATGTAAAAAGTTACGTCCATGAAAACGCTAGCCACGCCCGAGTCAGAAAAAATCAACAACCTTGACTACACTGTTTCGCAAAGCCCTCCTGGTATATTATTGGTCTGAGTAGTCAATTTTAACACAATTAGTTGTATTTCAAAATTTATTTAGTCGGGTAGTCAAAGTAATTAAAAAAAACAGTTAAAATTTCTACGCCTATTCTTCCAAACTTAGTCCTGATCTGTTTATTTGTTTAAATAATAACTATTTTTTTTTAAAGCGAGATTAATGGACGAACCCGTAAACTTTTGAAAATTAAAAGAATATTCTGTTTCTCATAGACAAAGTCAAGTAAGAGAATACAATACATTATTTCATCCAATTCAACATTTCTTGCAGTAGAATTTGAAACAATGAATTGCTGTTCCTCAATCATCACTCTACTAATTATGGCTATCATTCTCCACTGTCCAGAATGTCGAGACTTGTTGACTCAAGCCATGGTATGGTTTTGAAGTTTTGTGGTATCAGTCTAAATGATTTTTGTCATTCTTCAAGACTCTACGACTGTACGACTCTACCAAAACCTTGCTCAGACTTTGACTTGGATGTTCTTCGAATGTATATTTTTGTCATTGCTTTATTATGTACGTACTGTTATTTCTCTGATGTTTTTTTCCCCCATTTCGTGTAGTGTATTTTTTTGTTATTGGACAATGGTCCGTTAGTATGTAAATAAGAGAACGGAATTTTTATAATTTATATTTAAGATGTACGCACTTTAAATAAGATAAAATGCTAGTACGTTCAGAGATAACGAAGATCTTAAATGCAAAGCAGGATATCAGAAATTTTGTTTGTAAATTTAATAAAATATCGTAATGTTAAAAAAAAAAAACAAAATAAAGTTCATAATTTTTGCTCGTCATATCGAGAGATTCAATAACAGGGGAACTCGATATTACAATACATCCTGAGAAACTATTGTAGACAGTATTTTTACTAGAAGAGCAGAAATTATCCAATACTATCATTTATCTAAAATATGTGAAGAATAAATAAATAAATTTACGTAGAAAGCTTTGTGTATGACATATTAAATGAAAATTAAATAATATCTTAAAAGCAATGGTAATGAAATAAAAAGTAGTATTCTTAATAATCAGTTAAATTTGTAATTTTTAATGTTTGCCTCTTTCATTTCATGTCTCTTTCTCTCTACTCCTTTGTTGGAATTAAATTGAAACGTTTTTACTCTTTTTTTTTTACTCTTATTTTATTTTTATATTGTGTTCTCCCTCTGAATGTATATAAAACCGCACGCTTTGTATTTTTGTTTAGTTTTATTTTGTACCCTGATGATGCTTAGGCTAAGCAAAATCGTTCGGTAATAAAAATGAAAATAATATCTGTGGTCTTATTCAAACTTATAATTTTATTTTCATTGAATATATAAATAGCCTGAGTAGGAACAGTATGATAGAAAATATAATTTTACATAGTATGGTGATACTATACGAGAGTTCCAATAGTCAAGCTAGTATGCAAAGGCAACCCCAAATCGGACAACGTTAGGAAACTGATAGACACGTGGAGTGGTTAAGGAGTTAGGGAATAAGATCATTCAAAAGTAACTGACTATTCAGATGTATCAAGCAAACATTGCGAAAGTCAAATTAAGCAACATGTTTTTTGTGAATACCGCACAAGAGTCTCAACTGCTCCCAGCCATCAAGAGTCAGTGAGACTATGGCATCCCCAAATATGGTATTTTTTGAGGCTGAAGGTTTTTAGGGAGAGGAAGGAGATTGGGAAGAGGAAGGTCGGGAAGTACCTGGCTATTCAGATCTGGCCACTAAACACAAGCCATTTCAAGCAACGTTTCAATTCAGAATGGTGGTCTTTCACCAGGGCGATACCTGAGTATCTACCACTCTGGAACGTGCCGCAAACATATTTTTTATTGTTTTTATATGAATTAAATGTGTTATGACACATATTAATTGCATAAAAGTTATTGGCGCACGCCGGGTTTGAACCCGCGACCTTTGGATTCGTAGTCGAGCGTCTTACCACTCGACCATGGAGGCCGTCATAAAGTGTATATTCTTTTATTTTTTTATAGAAAGACAAGCGTTACCATATTTGAAAATTGCCTACTACCATAATTATATTCGACCGGTCAGTAGCTGAGTGGACAAACGCGTTGGATTCCCACCCGGGCGTCGTGCGTTCAATTCCTCTGCTGATTAAGTCCTACATCATTACACAAGCAACATCTTCCGCTTCTTATGATGGCAGTGGGAGTTTTTCAAATATTGTCAGGTTATTCGTAACCCGGTAATGTTTGTCTTTCTTTTATAAAAAAAGAAAGAAAAATACGCGGAAAATGTTGCTTGTGTAATGGTGGATGACCTAGCTAGGAAAAGGAATTGAACTCATGACGCCTGGATGTGAACCCAACGCATTTATACACTCAGATACGTACTGATATGTTGAAAGGTGGACTCTCACAAGGGTACAACTAATAATAATGCCAAAATAATTCCATACAACTCTAGATGGATAAAATCGCTGGGAACTTCGATAAACGGGACTTTAAACATTTTTCGAACAAGTCAAACAAAGTGTTAAATGTACGGTGTAAAGTTCCGAGTTACATCAACGGAGAAAGGAATCCGGAAAACATCGTCAACATTTTCAAATTGCACTTCTCGACTAAAACCCCTCCCGCTACCGTCACTTCAAACGAAACCCTACTGACAGAATACGATGACATCAAACTCCAGGTCACAGCGAACATGGTCAACACGGCCATCAGAAACATGAAAGCTGGAATATCAGCAGGGCACGATGGATTGAACGTTGAATACGTAAAACACGCAGGAGAGGCGATTTCGCAACTACTTGCAACGTTGTTTACTGTCATCTTAAAGAGTGGATAACTTCCTAAAGATTTGACAAAAACAATAATTATACCGATCATCAAATCGAGATTGTCAGATATAACTCTACAGAAAAATTACAAACCGATTTCCATCGCTACCTCTATCGCCAGAATATTTAGACGTGTTCTCTTGGACTAGGTTGGACCCCACATGAAAACGAACAATAATCTTTAAAAGGGAGTGCTTCACGGACACAGCGATAATTTGCATAAACACCTATAAACACCTGGTAAAGTAGAAAGATGGATTATCCGAGCCTTTTCATCCGAAAACCGGAGTTAGACAAGGAGGATGCATGTCCCTATCATTTTTTAACATTTATATGGAAGAACCTAACCATATATTAAATAATGCTAGGATGGGCTGCCATATTGGAGGACACTGTTATAATAATGTGAGCTATGCAGATGATATGGTAGACATGACACCGTCATAAGAGAGCTACGTATCATCTTGAATATCTGTGAAGAGTTTGAACATGATTTAAAATACGCTAAAAACGGCACCGATGGTTATCAGACACGAGCAGGGTCCGAAAAACATTCCTCCAGCTATCTCGAACGGTGAGGTTCTAAGGGTGGTAGAAGAATCCAAATATCTAGGGCACATCATCACCAGCAAGCTAATGGATGACGACGACATTGACAGGAAAAGGCGAGTACTCAGTGTGTAATCGAACATGCTCAGTAGAAGATTTCGGCTCTGTAGTCCATCAGTGAAAAGGACACTCTTCCTGGCGTTCTGTACCACCTTATACACGTCGAGCTCTGGACAGATTTTAAGAAAAGTAGCATGGAAAGGCTTCGGTTCCAGTACAACAACGCGTACCGCAATCAGTTCAGTTCAGTCTTCCCAAGCACTGCAGTGCTTCCGGTATGTTCACCGAGGGGCGAGTTTCAGGATCTGCAGCCCTTGTGAGAACCAGGGTAGCAGGAATGAGGGAAAGGATCAACAACTCCAGAAATGACCTCATCATGGAATCTCGTCAGATCCCGAATTCTAGCATAGAAGCGCTTGTGAGTAAGTTATTGACCCCACCAATTTTAACGCTGCCAGGATGGACTCCCTCTTGATGGCCTTTTGCAGACATGAGACCTAATATTCTCCATTAATATTTTTTGTTTTTATGAATTTATATTTATTTTTCTTTTTTATTATTATTGTGTGTATTAGAACTTTTGTTTTATTATTACTACTACTATGTAATACTATCAATTATGGAAGGTATTGCATCGCACTACTCCTGCATACCTTCTGGAATAAAACTTTTATTAAATAAAAGAATACTTTGTTTTAAAACCACAAAATTTATTATGATGAAGGCCAACCGGTTTCGCTTGGATCAAGCTTCGTCAGGGCACATATAATAACTAAAGAAAAAATACAGAGTTAACAGGTATATATAGGTACAACAGTTAATGATAGAGTGAGACAGTATATAATACAAAGAAGGAAGAGAGAAAGCATGTATTAGAGGGAGGGAACAGTTGAAAGAGCTTAATATATATTACGAAGAATTGGTAAATAAACAAGTGTACATAATAGAAAGATAATGATGTAATGTTAGGGGCAGACAAAGATCCTATATTGAATTTATATATGAAACGACATTTTACATTGTTACTGGAAAAGAAGGTATTTGGATACATAATAATAATTAAATGGGTGAGTTATGGAATAAAACAGAGTGATTCGTAGCATCAAATGAGGGTGAAGATGACAATTGATGGGATAAAGTTTGATTTACAGGAAACATATTTAAAATAGGGCTAAAGGATACATTTTTTTGATTATTAAGTAGGTTAAGTGATAAATTTGATTTTAAAGATTTCCTAATTTCGAGTGCTTCTAAATTGTCTAATCTAATGCCTATCCCGTTTTTATGTAAAAGACTAATTCCTGTAGTTTTTTCGAAAGTATGGTTTGATGAGATTAGATGGTTTGCCAATTCAGAGAACCCGGTACCATTTAAGCAACGTAAATGTTCTTTAACTCTAGTGTTAACATTTCGTGCTGTTTTTCCAACATAAAACGCGGGACAATCATTACAGTTCAGTTTGTAAATGCCAGAATGGCTTAAATTATCATCTTTATCCTTTGTATTGATTAAAAATTTACCGAGATTATTATTTGTGTAGTAAGCGGGTTTTATATCTGTAGGGAGGTTCTTAACACTTAAGGTGGAAAAACTGTTTATGAATAAAATCCTACGCCACTGGTAATTTTGATTGAAGTTATCGTTAAGTGGAGTACTGTTGAAAAGGAATTTATTTGTGGAAATTTGTTTTAATTTCTTATTAAGGATTTTATTGATTAAGTCTGAGTCATATCCATTATTTAACGCTATTTGCTTGATTACAGACAATTCGTTTGTAAAATTAATACTAGACAGTGGCACGGAAACTAATCTGTGTATCATTGAATGAAAGGCCGAATCCTTATGAGATATAGGATGATTCGATGTGTTATGAATAGTTATGTCTGTGTAAGTTGGTTTACGGTAAATATTGAATTCGATTTGATTGTTTGATAGAGATAGTGTAAGGTCTAAAAAGTTTAAGGACGCATTAATAGCTAATTCTAAGGTGAACTGTATTTGAGTGTGAAATGAGTTTATAAGTTGGAGGAAAGAATTTAGTTGACGTTCTGTACCCGTCCAAATGCAAAAAATATCATCTACATATCTTTTCCATATTAGCACGTTTTTAAGGAGAGGGGATTTACAATCAAAAATGTCGTTTTCTAAATTATCCATAAATATATCCGCCACCAAAGGTGACGTTGGGGCCCCCATTGGTAAACCCATATTTTGTTTATAAATAATATTGTTGTATTTAAAATAGTTTTGGTTTAGACAGATGTTAAACAAGCGAGAGAGATCATTAGTAAAAACCCTCGGGAGTTTAGAATTATTCAGTAATTTACTAATCAAGGATTTACTTTCTGCTATTGGAACATTAGGGAACAAGTTTATTACATCAAATGAAATAATTTTACTATTACTGGGAATAACTAAGTCTTTTAACTCACTGATGAGTTCTAGTGAATTTTTAATGGTATATTTTGGTGAAAACGCTTGTCTTTCTATAAAAAAATAAAAGAATATATACTTTATGACGGCCTCCATGGTCGAGTGGTAAGACGCTCGACTACGAATCCAAAGGTCGCGGGTTCAAACCCGGCGTGCGTGTACTTTTATTATTAATAATAATAGCATTCTCTTGCAAGGACTTCGTAAGTTTAAAAATATTATTATTCTTATTAATCGTCCAAATTACGAGGAAACCTTAGCCTAAACGTTTGCAGCAGGGAATAACTAACAGTGAAATTACACCTATTAAACATATTTCATAGCGTTTGTAAATAGGTAACGCAAATTGAGCGATGTTCTGTGAAATAAGGCTATAAGGATAACACAAAACTCAAAACAACTTGTTAAAAGTGGTTCAAAATCAATTTGGTATTTTGAATTTTTAATTTTTAATGTAGGTAAAACGACGTATGTATTGTGTTTGTGAATATTTTGAAGAGCTGCGTGAATACATATTTACGATTCTGTATTTATCTAGAAAACATATAAAAACAACATTGACATAAATAAAAAAAAAACAGGTTTAATAATTTATATTTTCTGTTAAACGCTTAATAATTAACAGGGCAGAATATAGAAAATAATATCATGAGATGATTTTGATTTTTTTCTTAATAAGTTTTATTCTGCAGAGCGATGCTCAATTGGACGTGATTATGCAGAAAGCATCCAACCCACAATTTGCAAATTCGAGTTTTACATGTTTTCCCATAGATAAATACAAGATTTATATCTGCTGAAAACATCGAAGCTACAAATGCAATAGATTTTTGGTAATTATTTTTTAAAAAATGTAGCAAAAGATTATTAATTACTTATTTATAATAATTCTCATAAAGAAAAAAACTGATATTCACTTTACACACGCCATAATATGCTTTTGTATCGTCATATTTTCAAAGGCTTTTTCTCAGTTTCATCTTGTTGGGGTTAGTAGCTGTCTGCATAACTACGTCAAATTTACTTTATGAGAAAGCGGTAAAACTAAACAATAGAGACGATATTTTTATAACTAAGGAACAATAATAATTTCCTTTATTTTAATATTTTAGGATCTTACGAAAAACTATGCACATCGTCGAAAAACAAAGAATACAAGAACATCGTACATAATAATATATTAAATGAATTTTCCTAAACGAAAAGAAAATATAAATACAAAATGTTGACTAAGAAAAAACCAAATATTATGTATTGTCATTAAGTGGCTTCGATATTTTATTCTTAGGGCAGAAAATTTTTATAATAGTCCTGAAGCTTACTCATAAATCACGAGTATTAAGTAATAATATAGTAAGTCTTACTAGTTATAAGTTTCACTGCGTCAATTGTATGTTATAATTTCAGGTTAAACATCGATAGCGTAAATCGTTACGTAGAAAGGTAATATATAAGAAATAAGTTATGTGTTGTAGATAAGATCTCCTTTATTATTTGGTAAAGTACCTGTTTTTTAACAAAACTAAGTTACACTATAAAAAAGGTGTGACATTAGTCACTACTTTACAGTTTAAAAGTTCTTAGTAACACGTGATGGGTTAAGTTAAGACTTAATATTTATTTTAGTTTCATTTAGTCATTTGAGTAATTGGAGAGCAGCGCTATGTAATAAAGTTGTTGACTTTATGTGCGACAAAATTATAACGAGGACGCGGCGATACCTTAACTAGGCCATAGGATACAACTAGGTCAACAAGTTTCAACTCAAATCATTTAGATTTTCATCATTCAATGGAAAGTCAGTCAAGGCCAGTATACAGTACCCATACTGCGAAATTAAATTTTGTAGCCGTTCATTCGGAAAAATAATAGGTCAACTTTAACGTTTTTTTTTTTAATAATTAAATTTAACAAAATATTAAAAAAAGAATATCGACAATCTTCAATTAAAATCATGAGATCGATTCAAAATGTCGGTTTCTAATAAGGTCCCAATGACTGAATTGTTTGAAGCGTTACTCGAGTTCGAGTCTCGGTTGTGACCGTTGTCTTATTTTATTTTCTGGCTTTTTTGTTTCTTATTAATTTGTGTTGTTGATTATTGATATTATTTAAAACAATAAGCATCAATTCTTTAAAGTTAATTCCAATAACAATATTAATTTTAATGATTGGTTCATATTGAAAATTTACTAAAATCCTGTTTTTAAATGATAAGAAAGCCTTGCAGGCTTCCTTCGTGCATATTTAATTTAGAAGCTTAATCAAATATACGTGAAGATTTTATAAAAAAAAAACTTATCTTACGAAATTTATGGTATCCATTTTGAGTCCTTTACATAAATTACATGTATGTTTTTGAATTAATTTAATTTGTTTTATTATTCTTCCTTAAATAGGGGAAAGGCTTGGGGCACAGTTTGAACATAGAATAACTGGATTTCAAAAATGCACTATCACACAAAGACTTTCCGCACCCGGAAGATCTTTCTATTGTTGGCTCCTGAATGGCGTTTTTTTTAAATTTACGGTTTGATCCAGCTTCTGCTGGTGATAAGTGATAAATAAATAGAAAGTGATAATGTTAGCACTCTAAAAAATCAAAAGACATGGCTATGGAGACAAGAAGGAGTAAGATAGATGCCGTGCTAAAACCAAACACAGATGAAGGCTCTTCCTTTCTGTTCTGTTCACTTTCTACTATACTTTTTGAAACATTCAGTGAATTTTATTTGCAATCATCTTTCTCCTTTTTGTGCTCATATTTCTTATGAAGTATTGTCTCGCATCACAAATTATTTATTAAATACAAAATAAAACATATATATTTTTACTTGCATTGACTAAATTGATAATATTTGGATAATTTGTATAGCGTCGTTTTTGGGAAAAATCCCCTCAAAGGCGCTGATGTTGACATTGTTACAAAAAACCGATATGGCCTTAAAAAAGAGTACTCTAGTAAAGAAGCGTGTGTTTGTAAACAGTAAAAAAAAAACACACACACAAATTGTCGTAAACACAAAAATATATATAAAACGTGTACCTACTTTAGGTTTAAAAAAATACATTTCATTAGTCAATTGAATTAGGTTTTCGTTGATTGATTTATCAATTGAAAATCATTAATATTTACTTTTGCTATTTTTTAGTTTTTTTTGACACATTTTGATAATGGCCTTAAATGCCGAAATAGCTGTTGCAAAATTGCAGAACTACATAATAATAATATTAAATTAAATTCAATTGAATTTTACGAACGAAATTGAAATAGAGTTCTACAAATTAAACACAAAAAGTATTGTATAAATATGTACTTATTATGAACGACTGCAAAGGGATATTCCTCTTTCAAGTTTTCGTTGTTGTTGTTATTTGGTTTATATAAATTGCCATGCAAATTTTACCGATGATTAATGTCCTTAATAAATATTTCATGAATATTAAATAACGACAGGAAATTTCATATTTCAAAGGTTTTAAATTATTGAAAATATTGTTTTTGTATTTGGAACCTTTTTATGTAAGAACAATGACGATTTGGGATCAAATCAAATGAAATCATTTCAAATGGACGACAAAGGTTAACTATCGAAATCTAAGTAAAAAGGACACACCACTCTAGAAATAAATCAGTGAGGGGCGTTTCCCAAAAGAATGAAAGGAGACTTCCATATAGATCTAAATTAATTTGCATTAGTTTAATGTTATATTGCACATGTTCCATTACATTGCGAAAAATTACAATAACTCTTTATTTACAGGTAGGTGCAGTCAATATGGTATAAGATATAAGATTTTGCTGAGTATTCGTCAAAATATATACTAAGAATCCACGCTGACAGAAGACACAACTGTGACGTCTCTATCCGCCGACTTTCTAGCGGCGCCGGAGTCAGAAACCGCCCAAGGCATTAGGCGTGTTAAAAACGAAGGTTCGCTGCCTACACCTTAGTGTAGGAGGGGCATATGGTCGAGTTTTCTGCAGCAGGTCTAGAAGGGTGTTCTACCAGAGGGGTTAATTTTAATTGATTCTGATGAACATATCGTCGCTGGAAAGGCAAAAGGGCGACACTTTGGTTAAAAATGAGTTAAATATGAAGTTTAGATCAGTTTTTTTTTTCTACATCGAAAATTCTCGTTTGATTCTAAGGACTTTTGTAGCCTTCAGCCATCTATAATATTTTTACCATTCCGGAGAAGGCTTGACTCGAGCGACACAAGTTTGGGATTTTTTAAGCTTTTTGTCGCTTCAGGTAACTCAGTGAGAGCATTTAATTACCTGAAATAACTTTTTGAAAAAATCCAAACAGGTACTGAAGACTTATAAATTTTATCGTAAAACAAAAAAATACTTTAAAGTGCTCTGGTGCAAACTTCTCAAATGGCACTTCAGCTCTTTTGCCTTTCCGGCGACGATATTACTATAATCTAAAATGCTTTCAGATGAATATTTTCGGAAATCACTAATTTATTGGGTCATTGCTAAAATACGATTTGGAAAATTTTGAAATTGTTTACGATAAAAATAGTGAGGGTTAGTTTATAAATCCAAAATAAAAATCATTTAAATCCCAATTGCATCCTGGGAAAACATGAGAGAAAAATGTGACAGGTTCATCAAAATTAATTCAAATGTGAATCTTGAACAAACTTCTCGATTTGAGGTGCTATGTCGCCTTGACCAAAACAAACATTATTTGTGTAACGAAGATTTTGGTTTTTTGAATTGGCAATCATTTATGTAATACTTACTTATTAGGTAGTAACACAAGGTAGTAGCATAAAAGTAATGTTCGTGTATCACAAAGTAAATGGTATTAAAAGCCAGCTCCCAAGTGACTATTCATTTCAGAAGCCAGCAGTAAAACTGTTAATGCGTTGATAATAATGTAAACGGCAGAACCGAAAACGGAAAATGCTTCCTGAATTAAATGTTACATTTTGTGTAGATCCACCGAAATAAAAATACGTAGAGAGAGAGAGAGAGAAAGAGAGAGACATAGATGACACTGGAAAATATGGCACGCTAAATTAATCAACCTTTAGACATGCTTAACATGATACGATGATTTAACAAATAAAGTTGTGGGTATCAGAAGATGGAAGTAAAAGAGCGAAGCGAGCGCGTAACAATTAACAAATAGTTTAATACATTACAAAAATACAACACAATGCCTAATATGACAAGACTCTGTAGTCAGTGGTTAATTTATTGATATGGAATTTACAAGAATAAAATTATATTATCATCGGTAGTACTTGCACGTTTATGTTTATTATAAATGGTTTTAACCCCTTTCTAAGAATATGTTAAGACTTTAATTACGTTTCGCCTCTACCAAAGGTCCAAGATAATGTGTGTATTGTCATGTATCAACTGACTATGCTTATGGCCAGTAATTATTTTTAAAAAAGCAATCTAAATAATCTTTTTAAAATTTAATTTATAATGTTAGGCCCGCTTTTCATTACGAAAATAAACATTATTTCTTACGACCAAATCCCGGAACCACCTTAATTTTTTTTTTCAGAAGATTTGAATAATTTATCACCACTTGTGAAATATTTTAACTGCAATTTCAAAATCTATGATTACAATTTTTTTGACCCCCATATAACGGAGGCAGAAGGATCTGAATAACCTTAATTTAATTTCAGAGTACCACAATTCTGTTCACTATAATTACTATGCTCACAAGCCATGAAGTTACTAGACCGAGTAAGCTACCCCCGAAATGATAATATTTGTATGTAATTTTCAGTACAAACTTAAATTATGTTTGCATCAAGATAAACAGTAAGTCAGTTGAGATTTTGCCAAGGATCGGGAGTGGTTTACGATTTCCAAATGTTTGAAAGGGTAAACGAAATTTCAACGATTAGGGGTGATTCAATGATGTCCTAGAATAATTTATAGTTTAGGTAAAATGGCGTTTAATTTCACACACTAAATAAAATGGCCAGTCTAAAGCTATATACTGATGCGTGAAAACTGATTTCCCATTTGAAATCCATTTTCTTCTCTTAAACTCTGGACTCTAGTAAGAGTTCTCATAAGACAGGATATTAATCTATGCATTTTATATTTGAGGAATTATGGGAGGAAAATCCTGGGACAATAAAAATCAACGAAATCCTCTCCAAAGAATCTATAAAACTATACATTTGGAGGCACCACATTATTAAAGTATTTGCAGACACACAACTCGGTACAGCTTCCCTTATTGAGGCTTTGATGAAACAAAACACAAAAATACGTCTTTATAGTTATCCATTCGCTTGCCAATCTCGAAAACCACAATAATGCACATCACTTGTTGTACTTAAGTACGTTTACGTAGCTATATAAATGAAAATAAATAACACCGTAAGAACTGTATTTCGTATCAAAGTTATTTTGCTGCCTAAAGCCTGATTCACACCAACGTCCGGTTCCGCTCAGTGCCGATATTGTTCCGCAAGAAAACTTATTGATATGGTATGAATATCAATCAAGGAGTATGTGCCAAGACTACTGCCTATTATTTAGTGATAAAAAAATGGTTTTAAAAAAAAATCTGCGTTGTAAGTATTTTTACACTTCAAAATAATTATTTAACTAAATAAGTAGTTAAATATCACAAGGGTGGGCAGAAGGATATACTGCCACACAAATTTGTCTTGGCACATACTCCTTGATCAATATTCATACCATATCAATAAGTTTTCTTGCGGAACAATATCGGCACTGAGCGGAACCGGACGTTGGTGTGAATCAGGCTTAAATGAGTGAAAAGTGGTGTTAACAGCATACCGAGGTATATTTAAATAATGTTACACTAGCGAGTTTCTAATTTTAAAATCCTTTATTTCTGATGACTGAAAAGTTAAAGTAGTATTATTGAATAATTCAATTTAAATATTATACTAATAATAATAATAAATCATAAGCCAGTTCGCGAGAAGAAGACATAATAAAACAGATTATTTGATTTATCGTGAATGTAAGTGCAAACATTTTAAGGTGTTAAATTAAAAGGATTATGAGATCAGTCCTACTGCAATAAAATAAATGAGATATCGATTTATCATCAGAATGTTCAAACTATTTTTGAAACTCCCAACCAAACTCTCGACAACATTTTATTAAACTCTATGCGTCACTTTAACTCCAAGAGAGAAATTTGTGAATATATTTTATTTGACCATTTTTTTACGGAATTCTATTCATATTTCAAAACAAAAAAAGCAATGCCTTATTTTATAAGCTTGTTCGAATGTTAACTTGTGTAAGTTCGTCACCTGAATGCAGAACTATTTTTATTCGCATTGAAGTCAATTTCTTTTTTATTGAATAATTGTGTTCTTTATGCAACTGATTTTGTTGTATGGAAAGATTTTAACTGGAATACTTGACTGTCGATACTGGAATGTCGACATGTGCGCAGATATACCCTAAGTCGTAAGAATTCATTATTTTACTGAAGAACTCTCTATCTAATAATAATGTTACATAAGCCAGTTTTACAGTCTATGAATCTAATAGATCCGGTCTAAAACCATTGTAAAGTACTTACGCTGTGTGTGTGAATTGAGAGAACCCACTTTTAAAACTTCAATGTAAAATTTGCATGAATGCAGTTAGAATAGTTCTGCATTCAGGTGAATAATTGAAAATCAGATATGAAGCCGTTTCTTTATAGAACAGGAATTACTGTTGTTTGAGTTTACATTTATTTGTTTAGCTAGTTTATCAATGCACGGAACTAGAAAATAAAATCAAGGCCTAGAAGTGAAGAGGTTTTGAGGTCCGGAAAAATCAATTCTTACAGTTTTACAAGGTAAGGAAAAGATTAGGGGTAAGAGATAAAGCATTTGATGCACACTCTTAAATTTAAGAATAGCCTAGAATTTCAAAATTAATTGTCTAAAAATTTATAAAGATTTCATGAACCAAATTTATGGAGGAAATTTTAAATTTGAAAGCTATCGCACAATAAATCCAACTGAAAAATAATATTCAACGGGAAAATGATAACGTAAATTTTACCGTTAGTGATTTTGTGTTTACGACCGTTTTTCTGTCGAATGTAGTGGTACAAATTTTGTTATCAAATTAAAGGAGTTTGACTCCGTGAGTCAGATTTTTTTTATTAATCGTTGTAAAAACAAACAAAAAGTATCTTCTTTTTGAGCATACAGAATAAAAATAGTAACTTATTGGAGGTACGTAAGTTCAGATTTACGCATTAATCAACTGTGAACTACAAAAAACCTTTTTGTAATTATTATTCTAATTACTTCGCTAAAAATATCAGAAGTGTATTTCTATATTTGGGATATTTAATACATTTTGCGATTTATCTATCAGCTGGTAGTGTTCTTAACCACGATATCTATGGTCCCGATAGTATTTTTAATATGTTATATATTTAAGGGTTAAATACAGTCAAGAGCCCCCAAAAAAGCGATTTCACAAGATTTTTTCCTAAGAAGACTTTTAAATTTATTGATGTAAAAAATGTACACATACTATGGTAACTTTTAACTGTATTTCAACATTTTTTAATAATTTTGAAAGCAGCTATAGCTGATCTCCAGGAGCTCCTCTTAAAAAGGTGCCTTGCGGTTATCGCAATATCTCCGTACTGAAAACTAAAGGGATTTCGGAAAGTAATGTATAATCTTGTAATTAATCGAAGGAATACGCAAAATATTTTTTTCGATAAAATGGCGGCTTCTCAAAAAGAAAAATAAATTTTTCACCAAAATTTTGGCCTTAAGTTGTTTATAAAAAAATGTTCATCGGTGAGAAAAAACCTTCGATCGATTACTACAAAATATACTTAAAAAGCTTTTGTCAACATTTGAGACTGATCGGTTCAGCCGTTTCCGAGCAATCTTGGTCAGCGACTTTAAAAACACAGTTTTGAGAAAAACGCGTTTAAAGTTTCAAAAGCACTTTACATAGTGTATTTTTTTTTAAAACTTATTGATTCGTCTATTCCAGGGTTATAAAATACACCCTCCGCCCCTTCAGCAGCTTCTAATAACCTGAGTTGGTGTTGTCTGCGGACCATTCTTCCCTCTCGTGTGCTCTCATGTGCTCTGTGATCGGAGATCTTCTCGCGCTGTTCATCCTCTCTTTCGGCATATGAATGCGCATTGGGCCCAAGTGAAATCCCGATTGCATTCATATAATACAATAATGATGCCGTATTTTCATTAAATATGCCAGCAGTTATGTATGCAGCCATTTTTTTGGAGAGATATAGAGATATTTTTCCGGCCGGAACTATTTTTTTGGAGAGATTTTCCATTTCAGTTTATTATAGCTCTCGCCGTTGTTTTGGGTGAAACCACCCACACATCTTTCTAATAGTTTCTCATTGCTGAGATTTTAATTTAAATGTATGTATATTACAAAAAATAAATAAAATAAACGATTTTCTCAAATCCTAACTGTATACAACCCCTTTAATATATTGGGCGGCATGAAAAATACATCAATATTTGAATACCTGTCAAAATCAAAGAAATTTGAACAAAGAACATCTCACAATCACCCAATTTATTCCGATAATTTGGAGAAAAGGGTTATTTTTTACAGCGAGTGCGAAGATGTTAGAAATAATGACAGAGTTGATGCCCCCCCCTCTTTCGAAATACCGTTGGCGCTTGTGATTAAGGGAGGTTAATTTACTTGTTCCTGTCGACGGATGGACATTACTTGATTTATTTCAAAGGGAAAGTTCTTTGAGGAAACGGGCAGAGTGGCCGGTGACGTGCTCTCAACTCCTGAACCTTGACACTCGACATTGAGAAATGAGTCGGCAAAAACATAAAATATAATAAAGAGTAGTATGCAGAGAGGGGTGTGAGAAAGGTACAAGGTATTTAGGGATACTTTATAAATTGGTGAGTAGATAATACAAATGAAGATAAACAAAGTATGGAGTAAAAACAAAGTGTACAACATTGAATTAAAATACATTATGCATGTGATTAACGCCTGATATAAATTAGGTTGAACTGCTACGCACCTATGCTAGCTCATGCTCTCCCGGGAAATTCAAAGCATTCCCAACGAACCATGTAATTTATTAAGATTTTTGGGTAACGTTTCACGAGAAAATAATTTCGTATTATTTTCTCGTGAGAAAAACGGAGAAGCAGTAAACAAGCGACATTAAAGAGTAAAAGCTCTTTTGAAAAATAATTCTACGGAAGTTTTGAAGTGACCTCGATGCACGCCAACCAGAAACGTGGATTTAAGGCAGTATTTTCATGTTTCTTCAAACCACAATCATAGGGTAATTTATAGATTTACTGAAGTGAAGTTTAAATTTATTAAATTATTGTAAAAGTACATTGTGGCACCATATTTAATTGATATTTTTTTACCACTTATTTTGAATAATAATAAAAAATAATATATTTATTTATGTTTTAGAACCAATTATTATTTTTTTAGGATACATAGTATACTAAAAATATATTAGTGTCCTCCTCTTTCTAAACGTCTATTTAATGTCAAGACTTGTAGTCATTTTATTTTTAATGTACTTTGTATCCTGAAAAAGGAATCACTGGTTCTAAAACATTTTGATAATGTATCATTAAAATTAAAATCATGTGTTTATTTTTATAAATGAGGTTCACATGTTTATTCTGAACGTGATTTAAACAGTTTACTACTTCATAACCTGGCAAAGTAGCAGATGATTTCAATAATAGTTTATAAAGTTATCAGATTTTAAGGTTCCATAGACCCACTGGTTCTAGGTAATCGGGACTCTTTGAGTGGTCATCATTAAATTTAAATAAGTAAGCGAAAAAAAGCATAAGCATCATCATGGTACAAAGTTTAAATAATCATCAGTTCAATTTTGTACTCTGATGATTATTTAAATGAAAATAAAATAAAAGTCCATAACAATGTTATAGCTTAGCAAAACCGGTTGGTCATAAAAATAAAAATAAAATCTGAATCTCTTAAACAAACTTATTATTTAATTTTCATTAAATATGTCAAACCACAAAGTGATTGCTTACGAAAATAGAAAAAAAAAAATATTGAAAAAAGAAAAGAGGAACATAATTTTTTGAAGGTAAACAAAGCAATAAGGAAATGGTTTACGAAGATATCAATAGCATGTGTTCCTTATGATGGTGAGAAACATGTACACGTGTATAAGGTTTCTATTGTAGCGAGTGTCCCCTGACCTCTAGCTTCCTAGCTTGCGTAATTAGGTTAGTGGATAAATTAATTTTCGAAATGATGAAGGCAGCGTGTTGTGGGTAGCGGCAGGGCTTGTGGTGCGGAGAATAGACGTTTGTTGTGTTTCACGTTAATCTGCTGGCTTACGACGGTCAGTTGCAAACTAAATTAAATCGGTTCAATTCCACCAACTCCGCATAATAAAGGGAAAAACCATAAGTATAAGCTGTTGAAATTTAATTGAATAACAAACAATTTCTTATTTATTTTGCGATTTCCTCAGAGGAGGATAAAGACTATTGTTTTGAAAGCGAAACACTGTCTACAGCACGAACGAGAGAAGAGACATCCATCCTAGTTCAGTCTAAAAGAATTTATGCAGCCATCTACCGAATCCTTGGAGGACATAGAGTTGTCAGTTTTGTTGATTTTATACTGACTGGTGTTGCCTACAAACTTACAAATATTGTACAAAAAATTGGATATCAGATCTCTTTCTCGTACACACATATTACCGCTCGTGTCAGTAGATAGAAAGAAACAAATATACATTTAAGGATACGGTTGTTTTTTTGGGTAGCTTAATTCTTATCGCCCACTTAGAATTCAGCCGTTTTTATAAATATATTTGCAAACGTTGAGGTTCAATGTTTGAAAACAACATAACAAAACGATATCAAAAACATTATTTAAATGATTTATAGAGTCAGAATATCACACAATAACAAATAACGTAAGGTTTTTTAAAAATAATGATGGAAAATTATAGTTAACACAATGTATTTATATAGTTACTTGATAATTCGATAATCCTATCGTGCGGTAATATATATTTAAACTTATTAAAATACCTGTGAAAAGTAAGGTTTTAAATAATTTTTTGATTTTATTATACATCCACGCGTAGCACATATCGACATGATGTTTTTTTTAAATTTTTAGCGTTAGTGAATTCAATTTCTATATTCAAAGTCAATTTTTTATAGTTTTTGTTTTGAATAATTACTTATACCTAAAAAAGCCTAAATTGAAAATCGATTTCAAATCGCATTATTTCCCAAAGCTGGGTTTTAATAAGTTCTGCTAGCTATGTAGCTATCGAGATAGCTCGTTGAACCAATCCAACCCAAAACACCATTTGAATACATCAAAAGTGCAGATAAAAAATTATAAAAAATCACGTTTGCCCATAAAATGAAATGTGACGAGGTATTTGTTTTTCAAGCACAAAACAACAATAATATTTGGACAGTAAAAAGCTTTTGTGGGAATTTATTCTATTAGAGAAATATGTTCTTTTAAAAAGACAATTTTGCAAAGTGTCAGATATTATTTATTTATGCGTAAAACGTACCATAGAAACACGACGGCAACATTACATTTCATACTTTTATTTAAAATATTTTTTGCGTTAAAGTGCTGTTTATTCAAATACTAGAATTATTTTATGTATCTGTATTTCAGAGCCATACTACCATTTTGTTTATGTCCATTAAACTTAATTGGCTGACAATGCTCTAATCAGATTTTTTTCAAAACTACGTTTACGGTCAGTATGTTATAGTCCTGCGTTGGGAGTAGAAATCGCGAATCCTCTTGTCAAAGTCAAATGCGCCAATCACTTGGCTACAGAGCCGAAATTCCAGTAAAAAGAAAATTAATGAAAATTATAGCAAGAATATTTAATTTGTTAATGAATTGGTTTTAGTAAAATTGTAGTTACACGTTTAATATATTATACTCGTACCTACGGAAATGTGTGACAACATGACCGCGTTCATTTGTAATTAAAAAGGTATGTTGCATAGTGATAATAATATTTGCTTTATATTGCCTCCACACAGGAAGCCCTGAGAGGAGCCATTGTCATCTTTGGGAATGTTGTTTGGAGGAAATATTGAGAAAATAAAGCTTTCTCGATATGGTATACTATTAAAAAGCTCTGTTTAATTTTTTGGCAGAACACATATTAATTTAATATTATACAATCTGGAAATGAAAAGCAAAAACTTGCGCCCAACTGATGTGGGTACGAAAATTTTTTTATACCTGAAATATTTTTTTTTTATTAAAACATCCAAACAGAATAGGCGTGTGGTAAATATCAGCAACGCGAATATTTAAGGACATTAGAAAACCGAAAAGTTTCGTACCAATATTTGTGTCATAAATTTTTAAGCTTTGTTGACGAAGGACTGAACGGCGCTGAAGGGAAATTGTGGGGACCTTAATCAGAGTCGGGGAGATATAATGGAAAATATTATGATATTAGGAAGTGATGCATTTTTTTTACCTGTTTACAAGATGAAGCAATATGATAAATAAGTATAAAAAAACAACAAAGCTTTAAAAAAAATCTTTGCCGAACTGTGAAACCGAATATTAAATAAAATTAATGCATTTTAATTAAAGTTGAAAACGTTTATTTTTACAAACCATTTTTTACAGATTTCGATATTAACTTGATAACTTGCAAATAATGCAAAACGTCATATATACATCCCCGTCTGGAAAATTCTGTGAGACTGAATGACGTGGGGAGAGGATAAAAGAAGAGTAAGATTAAGCTTAAGAATAACTATTAAAATCTAATAATCAGAAGAAGCAAACACTTTGTGGATTGACATGATTAATTAAATAAAAAACACACGTTGTTTAAATCCGCTTTATTTTTGTATAAGTCAACTAGTTTCGATTCTGCTGAATCTTCATCGGGACTTTAAATTTTATTTATATATATTAAGCAAAAAAAAGGCAGTCTGCAAAGTAACTTGGTGACTTCAGAACGCTAGTGAACCAGGAAATAAAGCGATGAAATGATTTTAACAATCGACTAAATGTTACGCGCGAGTCTACAAATTACGAATTTCACGCATGATTTTAACAGATCGAAGAGCTTATGAAATCAACCATGCCCCTTAAAGGAGTTGATTTCAATTGATCATATTTGAATCGCGAGAGAAGAAATAATCAAGAATACATGTAAGAGGCCTGTTTCAAAAGCATCCGACCTAAATACTTTCTGCGGAAATAAAAGAAGCACGATAGGTCCGTTGGGGAGGTGAAGGATACCTCCATTTACTTGTGATCTTTTTGAAAATCGTGATGTTTTCCCACATGAAAAGAGGGTAAGTCACTACCAGACAGCGTAGGAGTGAGGAGATCTACTCAGCTTTTACCGTATATTTATTTCAAGCAAAAGACTTGCACTGCATCAAATTTAATATTTGACTCTAGTAATATATTTTAGCTGAATAATTTGACTGATAAAAAGACGCGTTTATGTTGCGATTTCACACTTCCTGTCTTAATACTTATACTGTAGAATTGATAATTAATTACTTTTAATGTTTTAAGCATTAAACTATATTTTGCTTGGGTTTGAAAGTACTTACCATTAAAATATTTTTTTATTCCATTTAGTGAATAATTTAATAACTAATCGTAGATTCAGCTTAATTGTAGCATTAAGTATTATCATAACCACTAAAGTTTATTACCCCTAGATTTAATGTTCGGTACTCCAACTCTATAAATCACAAATAAATAAATTTTCAGATAGAATCTCGTATAAATATGTTTATTTAATATTTCTTTCGCCGAGAGCTCTATTGAGGATTAGAATTTCCTTCATTGTGACCTTAATTTTAATAAACTCTGTTATCCAAAATCGTGGCTTTGAATACGAATCATAAATGAAAGGTTGATATTCTTCTTTTTACAGTAATTTTAAATTATATATATATTTTTTAAATCAATTTTTAAATAACTTTTAATTAAACTGTGTTTCCAATTATAAATTGAACGTTTATTTGGTATTTTCACTGTGTAAAAAGTTGAAATACATTTTTTTTGAACCTCTCTTTTAATTATGAATTATCCATTTCTTGTTTATCAAATATTATTTATATATTTAGTTTTGAATAAATAGATGACTAAATATAAAACCATTAGGACAATAACCAGATGGCTCACATCCGCATCAGATCAGAAGCCCAATCTTTTATTATGGATAAGTATTGGAGAAAGAATCACGAAATCGAAAAACAAAAATATCGCTGATAGATAAGGAGAAAAATATTATTTTCAGGCCGTATACAAATGGAAATTACATTCTTAACTCAAGAAATGCCTTTAACATATATCAGTAGGACGAAATGTATATCTGCGGGAGACAAATAAGATACCCATTCGAATTATGCCCAACTTACACATATGATTGAATCATAAATTAGATAAATTAATATAATTACATAAATTAATTGATGATCAGAATCGTAAATTGTATTATTGTAAATAATTGATATAAAAAATATACTTTTTAAACATCTATATCATAAAATATACTTAATAAATTGATATTTTATACATCTTTTTACGAACTGGTATGTATTAAAATAAAAAGCTAACTATCTAACTGAAAATTCATAAGGCAATTAATACAAAGCTGTAATGAAAGAAAAAACACTTCCCTGACACATATTACAGGTTATATTCACGTTTATATTTTTTTCAGACAGAACATACTTTTCTTTTATTTCATATGATGGCACAAGCCGATTCAAATATTTGATGCACTCGTTTGTGCCATGTCTTCATTGGAGGATGGGAGACCATCAACTTATGAGTCACATATATATAACATATAAATAACACCAACACCTAATAAACAAAACTCTTTCATTTACAGGTCTACAAATTCATTCAACATTAATTCTTACCACATCGACAACTTTAACTCAACTATACATAATATTAAACAAAAATCCATGACCCGACTGCTCCCAAACTAGATCAGGAGAGGGGAAATAATATTTGTGTGACAGGATACAGTTTTAATTTAGTAACCTAACTAAGGTGGTGGGGGGAGAGGAAGGTGGAACGGAACATGGAAATGGAATAAAGGAAGAAGGACGGGAGCAGTCGGGTCATGGATTTTTGTTTAATATTATGAATAGTTGAGTTAAAGATGTCGATGTGGTAGGAATTGATGTTGAATGAATTTGTATATCATATTGTTATTAAGGCGTGGAATTGTTAGAATCACTTCTTTGGACATGTTTTTAAAGTGACTCCTGCACTTAGCTCACCAATAAACGAATTTCCCGCAATTACTAACACATTGGTCAATCAACTCTTCTACGTCAAGCGAGATATTGAAAGTTTCATAGAATGTTCCACATGAACAAGCGTAGGGGTTAGCAGCAGTTCTGACATAAAATTAACAATTCTTTCCATGAGCATCATTCTATACGCATAGTTGCTAGTTCAGCGGTAGATTCCAAGCCAATGAAGAATTTGATAAAGATAGTATTCTAAAAATCACAAAAACGTATAAAAAAAGTCTACTTCCGCTTCTACCCATATTTTCCGTTGAAATGAAACGATGTATTGTGAAAAAATAATCTTTTCCCAGATTTGATTACAAATCTGCACATACAGATTTCTTTACTGGACACCATTTAACACCATTTTTAAAAGTATTTTGAGTTATTTATTTATTGTGAAGACGCAATAATAAAATATAATATGTATGTCCGTATGTAAATGTACCACTGGAGCGGGACCAATACGCTTTAAGCCGATTTGCTTAAATTCTGAATAGAGAAGTTGAGTGAAAAATATTATGACTTTAAAAAAATATGTGCATGTAGATCGAAAAACACAGATTCTGAATATATATGTATATTTCCATATTATTATTCCCAGAATTAATAAACCATTCCATTCCAGTCCATTTTTTTTATATTTTTTTATCAATATCCACCTTCAAACTTAAATATAGGTATTTTTTATTTATTTTTTTAAGTTAGTTTTTATAGTTAAATTCATTCTCAAAGTTTGAATTTTGTACACGCCGCCAAAACGGCAATATCTCAGAGGTAAGGAGCGGGGTGGGTGCGTGACGCGTTTTGTACCTTCAGAAGGGGCACCACACGGTACTTATATTTGACATCGCACATTGTCGTTATCCAGCTGTCAGTTGCATATTTGTTATTTTGTGTTTTTTCTTCAATTTTACCCCTTTTAATTTAACAAAACCTTATAAAATGTCAGGAGATAATACGTCTTGCTATTGCATCGTACTAATGTGTAAAAATACAAGCATTAGTGCAATTTACAATCATTCCAAGAAATGAAAATTTACGTAAAAAATGGTTCACCGCCATTTACTTCGCGGCATCGCATCGTACGAAAACGGTACATTTGACGTTCGACTAATATGAAGCGTTTTAACTAATTTTCAAGAAGGGTTTATTAATTCTGGGAATAATAATATGGAAATATACATATATATTCAGAATCTGTGTTTTTCGACCTACATGCACATATTTTTTTAAAGTCATAATATTTTTCACTCAACTTCTCTATTACAACAAACAACAAAATGTATTTGGGAACATGAACATTGTCCAGGAAAAAAAAAACCAGTGGCAGTTTAGCACACTACGTATTGCAGTGTACGCATAAAAATCAAAAACAAAACTTTATGTACAGATTCAACAGCAATAATTACTTAATTATTATTTTTCCAATTATAAATATAAAATAAAATATTCAACTCTGATATACACTGCGAAAACAATATTCGTGTTCTATTAGCTCGTGAAGGCAATTAAATCAAATATAAAGTGGTGAAATGATTGTATAGAGAAAGGCAATGATTTTGAATAGAACAAGAATATGTAGACTGAAAGCTGGTTTAAAAAAATATATATTTAAAGCTGGTGCGTACAAAGAGTGTTTATATATTTTTTGTGTCTGTATATAATATTATATATTTTGCTTATAACTAAACTTCCTCGTTAATGGAACTTAATTGGTCCAAAATATGTTTAATTGATACCATTTTACACTTTATTTTGAATGAACTAAAGTAAAGTGAACAAAATATAACCATTGAAAATAATAGTTCGTAATAATTACATAACTTGCAAATCTCTTCCATAAAAGCCATCCTTTCCTTACTTAGGCACTCCAGTTTAGTTCTTAAAATAAAATAAAATGTAGAATTTCCTTGGCGAATTCATAATGAAGAAGAATTATGTTTTAAGGGATTAGCTATAATGTACTTTCTTTTGGCATTCTGTTCGAGAAAAAAGCCGTCGCATTGCAGAAGCGTTGTACTGTTTATGGCGCTCTTTGTAAAACTGAAAAGACTTCCGTGTTGGTGCCATGGTAAAATTTAAAAAATATGAATAACACGACCCAGATTCCAGCACAAAACTTCCTGGCAAGATTTATTCTGAGATAAATGCTTACGTGTAAGAACTGAGAGAACAACACATCACTTTGTACATAACTGAGGGCGCAGATTATTCGTTTAATTCATAAAAAAAACTATTTTTTACTGATTTAATCGTAAAGAGCAATATAAATACAAAGCCATGTTTAGTACCAGTAAATCAAATGGATAATTGCACGATTTATTAAAAATATCTCGATATTTCCATAAAAAAAACACTGTTTGTTTAAGAATTCTGGGATCATTTAATCAGGATTTAAAAAAATAGAAAAGATGTCTCAACATAAAAAAATGCTATTTCTACGAAGCACTCAAATTATAGTCGAAAGATGATATAATACGTCGTCAAAGGTTTAAAAGTTGCGTAAAGTTTTGGGAGAAACAATATTGCTTTTGGGCTGTTTCTTAGTTTCGGTATTCCAGCCAAGATAATTAGATTTCCGGGTAAAAAATCCGCTCTATTCCCACGAGACGTAAAATTGAGACATTTCTGATATTTTTGATAAAAATAACTTGTGATTTATAACAAAACAGTCCGAGCAAAACTTCACCATTAGGGGTTGTAAAAAGCGAAATCAAGAAAATAAAACACAAAAATCGAGATACACGAAGTATAAAATAAATAAAAATGTATACCTAAAAGCTAACGAAAAACTTGGAAAAAATAAGAAAATTAAGATTTCAAGTTTTCAGTGAAGTTGTCTTCGGTTCCTTACCTGGAAACTTTAGCACGTGTAATAAATAACCTCGGTTGACGTGTTTATAAGGGACATTTATAGCGAGTCTCAGACTGAGAGGAAAACACTAAATTGACCCTTACTGCACGAGAATGGTCAGAAAATACATTTCGCCGAGACCAGGTCCGCTGGAAAAGGTCCAGTGACCTAATTCTGTTAAAAGAACCACTTAAAGTGATTGATTAAAATGAAGGAAACGTATGTTTTACTAGGGTTGCAGAAATCTTTTTTAAATGCTCATGAGATGTTTGGCTAACGCATGTACAACAGAAGACCTTCCATCATGCTAGTGAAGGGGGAATTAGATTAGCTTTGATTACATAAAAAAACTAGCGTGTAATATGATAAGGGTCCCGAAAAAAATACTGGTAAAATAAAATGTTACAAAGATTTCAACAAACTTGTATAAGTACACACATTTCTTACATCAGTCGTGGACAAGGAACAATGTTTAGTTTGAATATAGTTCCTAAAATGATACGAGGCATAGCAATAGGAACATGAATACACAATCAACCAGGAACTACGGTTTGGATCCATTGAATTTCTTTTAACCCCCAGCGTAAAATATATTTTGATAAACAAATACTTTTAGCAACTGGTTATCATTTTTATAATTGCACTCCCGTAAGCAGGTACAGTAAAAAGTTCAACATATTTTTTAACACTTATACTGATATTTGAAAGATCCATAGCTCATGAAATGCATTCAGTTACGAGTCAAAACAGTAGCGTTGACTTCGCCCGCCGTATAAATGGTAGTAACTATTTTTTTTGTGAGATTCAACAACAATTTTTTGCTTTGCGGTAATATATTTTTTTAAAGATTCGGTAGGAAAGAAACTACATATAGTTGAGTACACTTCATATGAATAATGATTTAACATAAACTAGTATGTGTTATTCTTGCCTAAACAAAGTACCTAATTTAATGTTCAGCGGTCGAATAAACGACAGTTAATTTTCGTAGTTAAATTCAAGCGTAGAGCTAGGGGTCTCTGAAATGGGGAGGATTTTTTTTTTCAATTACTAAACAATCAAGGGTGAGTAATTTCAAGCAGCATATTTAGGTTCATAAAACAACAAGTAATTAATTTTTTCATCGATAATTTTAATTCAGAACACAAAATACAGAACGAACGTACTTTTGGTCGATTTTCCTTGTTAAATAATTATAAATAGAAAAAATGATTTCACAGTCGTAAGGGAAATAGTAGACTTTATAAGTCCTTACAAGGAAAAATCTTAAGTGAATAATTAAAAAAGAACGTCTGAATGAACTGCGAATAAAAACGATAATTCTTGCGACAGATTGATTATTGCAAAGAAAAAATAATTAAAGACATGAAAAAAAAACTAACATACAAATTTACACCAATTAATTAATTACTTGGTTCAATTTGCTATCCTGGTGATGCTTAGGTTAAGCGAAACCGGTCGGTCATAAAAATTAAAATAATATCCGTAGTCTCAAACAAAGTTATTTTTTTCATTTTTTAAATATGTAAAACCATGAAGTTATTGTTTTCTACGAAAAAAATTAAATAAATTAAAATAAAATAAATAATTTAGATAATCATTAAATGTGAAAACACGAGAAAGAAATACTATATCTGCAAAATCATGCACATTAAACATGTATAAATATACTCGTATGTATTAACTACAAAGCAGAAACCTGTTATTATTATAACTGCCATTGAAAAATGACGACAAAACGAAAACATTTTTGAAGATTGCGGGTTTTCTTTTGTATCCTTCTAATGCATATTGGTTTTCACGTTAACAAAGTTAGTATTGAATCTGTAAGCGGAAATCTGCAAAAGATAGCACCATCTGTTGGTAATATAAAACTTCTACTAATGTGGGTATCGAAGCACTGGGGACACCTTAGGGACGTGTGTGCTTCGGCTAGGGTTATCTGACGCTTTATGAGCAAAAACAAACTTGCGGTGGGACCCTAACATTATGGGCTATTACGAATTGTATTTTATTGCAAATGACATAGTTTTATGTTAATAGGAGCATAAGTTATAATTATAATTCCTGTGTGATCATTAGTCTAATACATATGAAGCCAAACCAAAGCATTCGGGATACTGGTGATTCGAGAGATATTATTTAATGGTAAAGTTATAAACTGTATTGTAACCAGACTAGTAATAATGAGCAATAATTATTTAAGACAGTTGATAATAGAACAGTTCGTTTGTTTGGAGGCTGTATCAACATTCGCATTGAAACTCACTGTATCGAACGTTAGTCAGAGAACATTATATCGGTTTAATTAAATTGAAAATCATTCGCAAGAACATATCGTCGCTGGAAAGGTAAATAGTCTGAAGCGACACTTTGACCAAAAATGAGTTAGTATGCAGTTTTGATCAGTTGTTTTTTCTGCATCGAATGTTCGGACTCTCGTTTAATTCTAATAACTTTTGTGACCCTTCAGTAATCTAAAAAATATTAACCATTTGGGAGAAGGCTCGACACAAGTTCTGGACTTTTATTGACTTTTTGCCGCTTCAAGGAACTCAGTGAGATCCAAAATTCAACTAGGTACTGAAGATTTATTAATTTTAAAGTGCTTAGGTGTAAACTACCCAAAATGGCGCTTCGGCCCTTTTGCCTTTCCAGCGACGATATAAAAGGAAGAACGATAAGCAATGCTTTTAAGTACATTAAATTAGTGACTCGTCAAATTCAAAAATGTGAATGTTTTCTTCACAAAACCTCAACACAGCCAAACGAAGTCACTAAAGAAGAAGCCGGTGCCTATTACTGTTCAGTAGACGGGGTGTGATTGGTCTCGTTTGGTACCCTTGTAATAAATTAAATATCGATGAAATTTGAAACATCTAACTTAATAATTGAATTACCCGAAAGTATTCTCCACCCGTACGTTGGTTAGTTTTTTTTCTGAAAACCCACGAAAAGAGTAGTCGAAAAACTTTGATAGAGTTTTAATCCAACACTGAATAGCAAATGGTTCTAATGAAATTTAATAGATAGGTTTTTATAGAAGAAAGATGTTTTTTATGTGCAAAGTGATAAAAACAAGTTGAAGTTTGTGTTATTATTTAAATTTTCTTGACAAAGTTCTTGCGTTGTATCAAAACAACAAACAAAAACTTTTTTTAGTTTTTTTAAATAATTGTGTAACTGCAATGTTTACCGTATTATTGATATGATGAGTGAAGTAAGTTGATATGGCTATGATATTTTCATATGATCTGTCTGTCTATTACCCGAGAGTCGTACCCACTACTTTACGTGGTGTATACGTTATGCGGTGTCATATGTTAAATAAGTAAATAATATATGTTATGTGTCTAAGCTAAAGGTTCGTTGCGACACCTCACAACAACTCCCCTGTCTGCATAGTTTAAAGCTTAGGGAAATACATCTCCACCCACTTAGTCGACGTTGTGAGGCGGATTATGGGAGAGCCGCCTGAAGGAAGGAATTTGTTAATGCGAGTCTTGAAGAGTTCCGGATTAAGTGAAGGGGGATTCTTGCTGAAGCGGGGAGTGTAGGGATCGATCAAAACCCATCATTCTGTATATTGTATGCACAACAACAGTGTGAAGGTTTTTAAAAACATTATGGAATGTAAAACATAATTCCTCTTTTAAATTCCCCTTGGGTTAAGTACTAGGATATTCAAGTTAAAACATTTAAAAGAACGTTAAAAAGGGCTTTGGTAAAAAAATACGCTCTTGGATACTTGAGTAAAAAGAGATTTGAAACCTCCACCCTCGTTAATTTTTTGTACTCTATTATTTACGAGAGCACTCACCCCAAAACACATCTAAAATTAGTTTTCCGCTATCACAACGATGGAAATAGAATTTTCAAACTTCACTAGACAGACCCAGTGCTTTCAGACTAGTCTGAAGATGGCCGTTATAGGCTGAAACCGGTCCAGTCAAAAAATAAAAAAAAGTGGAATAAAGTAATTAAAATGGAATTCCACCATGAATTAACAGTTACAAAATTAGAAATAATAAAACACTTCATTATTTGCCCATTATGTTAATGATTTCATGTACACTTGTCTGCAACACAAATGTGAATTCTTCATAAGTATGTGGAATATATTTTTACATCGTACACACACATATTAAATTTCAGTAAGATTATTTTTTCATTATTCCTGTGTATTTCAACTGACTAAACTTTAAACTTCTTTCCATCCGCAGAGTACTTGTTCCATGTGAATCAGTGCCTTCTGGTTCACTGGTCGCAATGGGACAATGATTATGACTGGGGTCGTACATTCGTATCCATGAAGGAGGAGAGATCCTGGATCTTAAACAGACTTATATTGTAGGAGGAAGAAAAGACAAAGGCCAATAAATCGTTTCACAGTCAAGTGGTTGAACACAAGAACGAGACGTAGAAGCATCCCGTTCTTGTGCCGAATGTCAACCGTGTACAAATGTTGGGCGCGCGTTTAGTGTGTCTGCCGGCTATGCACTCGGAAAATATTCCATTGAAATATCTATAGAACACAGACAGCAGTACAATCTATCAAACAGATCACCCGTTTCAGCACGGAGACAATTTTGTTACAGGTATTTAAAGGCTCCAGGCCAGAGGTGGCTATTTATATGACAAAGCAAACAGATAGGTTAAAAAATGTTTTTTTCCTAGAAGTGTAACAGGATCACCTAGTATGTACTTGAATATTTTCAGTTCTGTAAGTAATTATTCATTTAACATATTATTGTGCCATCCAAAAAACGTGAGTGAATTTGTATTTACCGTCAATGGTATATAAGGTATACGAGTACATACATATCTAACGATTTGTAGTATGAACCTTACAAAACAGATTTTCGCCTCGTGCCGAAAAAGTTTTTTTTTCCATTATATCTAAAATATTTTTCTTCCTTCCAAATAATGTGAGAACCCTTTTCCACTTAAAGAAATTGTACTAAATATAAAAATTCAATATCACAACATACCACGGTCTGTTATGTAACGATATTCTCACGAATGTTAACTTTTAGCCTCGTGTATTATATTGTCAAGAACTCAATTTTTTTATTTAAATAGTGTTTTTCTCATACGGGCAACTCTATGAAGGGTTGCGTTCAAATGGTAAAACGGGACTTCCGGGCAACGCGAAGCACCGAAGAGTTGAGTTTACGACAAGAGACGGGACGGTTGTGTTCCCCGCTAAATACAGGGTCCTTTTGTTCCGACTCCAAGTTTAAAACTTGAAAGTAAACAGTAAAGAATCCACTCGAATTTAGCTAAGTGACCGCTGTTATAAAGGTTGTGTTACCTGCTGGTCTCAGTATTTTTGGATTCAAATTATTTGCTTAAATATAATCTGAACGTACATAGTAAAGAATCTATTGGAATTTTTTCAAGTGCCTGCTTCAATGATCAGTTTTCCTGCTGCTTCCGGCTTTGTTTGGAAAACTTTCCGATCTAGAGGGATTTATCTATGCAGTGTTCTCATTGACCAGGTTACCGTTAATGTCTTATGATTTCGTTTCGAGTCTTATGTTAATCTACTTTTTTATATAATACCACTAAATTCAGTAATGTAACTTTAAACCAAGTCCACAAAGAAGGTTATTAGTTATAAGCTTTTCCTAGAAGCGTAGAATCAATTGCTCCCATATAAACTTTCTACAGAAAGCTATTTTTCAAGCAAAAGAGAACTAGTTTTATTTCTTTATTTTCATCACTGAGTGGTGTTTGTGTATATGATTCCCTCTACCCAAAGAAGCGGTTTTTTCTGATCTATCTATAACGGAACCGAGAACATGATAAATGTTCTTTGTTGAATATTTTAAATGTTCTTTCTAATGCATATTTTTGTCTTATTATTGCTTCATTAAAATATAGTGTAGGTGCTGGTTTTTCTCTGTTGCTCTTTCTTCATTTCGTGTTATGTATTTTTTTTGTAAATTGGACAATAATCCGTTATTGTTTAAATAAATAAATAATATTCTAAGACCGAGTTTTTGCTGATTTTGATTTAATGGGATATTACCCAAATAATAGGGAAATGCAATAATGTAGAGATATGTGAATCACGCGAGAAAACCCGATGGGTTAGACGCGTAGTAAAGCCATTTCGTATCAGGTCATATCACGATAGGCAACACATACAGGATAACCCAAGTGATTATTGCTTTGATTAATAGCCATCCTCCGATAGGAGAAAAATTCCGACTTCGTTGCCGAGGTATTGCATCCACATAAATATATTGGTTGAAAAAAACACTATTGAAATAACGTTATTTAAAACTAAGGAATTACGATGATTATACTAGTAAATACCTGAAAAACGTGGTTAAAAGAACAGCATCTTTCCTCTTGCATCTGTTTCACATTTATCTTACGAAACGTTAAAAAATATTTGAATAATGTACAGAATTGTGAGTCCCAAAGGAAAGTGGAATAATTTACCGCGTTTTATTCGAGTTCTCGTTTCAAACAATTTATTCGCGCAATGGCGGCCATCCGGACAGACTTTAATACATTGCGAATGCATTCAAAACTAGCAAAGACTAGTGCATGAAGTAGGCAGTAGCGTAGACTCACAGTCTATATTTTGTGGAAAAAGTTCAGCGAGGCGTGCATTTGGTGGAACATAGAAAAATATATTCGTATATTTATTACTGAAATTTATTTTTTCAACGCCATTTACGAAATTTCAGAGCAAATATAACTCAGTGAGTACCGCTATTGGATACATCAATCAAACAAATAAACATGTTTTAAACTCATAAAATGTAACAAAAGTCAATGTTTTTTTTTCTATTAGAGCATTAAAAAATGACAGTAAAGATAAGTAAGTAACTAATTAACTAAACATCACGACAATTCCCCGCAGAGGTAGGGAGAAGAAAGCCCGTCACACAACTTTATATTGACTCAGGCTCCTTGCTTCATTCACATTCATGCATCGTCTCAAACATACTCTTCTGTTATTCTGACTCTTGGTATGACTACTTGGTTGTACAATGTCTATTTCAGGCGTCCCCGACTGCCAATTTATTATTTATTTTCGTGTTTATGTTCTTCTGGCAGTTTGCCCGTTAGTCCACTCCTTATGCCCAGAACATTTAAGTGACCCTTTCTAAATCTTTTCACTACGTTTATATCGGAATTGCATGCTTTACGGAGTTCACATTTTTTTAACACGGCCATATGTGGTTTTACAAAACATACACCTCAGGGATCTTATTTCTAGCATTGTACTTTAATTTTTTTTTTTACCAGTTTCATGCTTCACTGCCATATATTATGGTTGGTATTATCACTCCATTGTGGACTGCTAGCCTCGCCTCTTTTGACGACTTTTTATTTGCGACTACCACATTCAGTCCTCTATTAATGGCGTTTCCTGCATTCACCCTTCTTCGATGTCCTCATGAGTATTTTTATCCCTCGTGGACATACTTCCCAAATACACAATCTCAGCCACTTGTTCCAAGTGTACATCGTTCACAACCATGTTGCAAAGCGTTTTTTATTCCAAATATGTTGATCTATTGACGCATCGAAATACCCCGGAAAGATAGGGTAACTAGTGTAGAGATTTTCATCTAACTTTCAAAATTGAGATAAAGGAAAAATCTTTCAATACCTTGTTCACATCATGAAAAGTAGACACAAAATTACACAACAAATAAAGGTGAAAAGACGTGGTAGGGAAAACGCCATACTTCTTGGCATAGAAACATACGAAACTGGTACGGATGCAGTTCCACGTTGTTGTTCCATGCTGAAATTTACCAGGTGAAGTTGCCTCCATGGTAAAAAAAAAAAAATTGCCAGGAGTTTCTAAATTATAATTATTAAATTACGAACTTTTCGTCAGGAAAAATATAATTTTGGTAAGAGATATAAAATTAATTCGCAGAAAAATGCGTTAGGGAGTAATATTTAGCGTAAAAGGGATTTTAAGAAGGTTCACGTTCCTACCCTCTCACAATGGAACGCGTCTTGAAACGTAGACATTTTCTCTAAGCGATAAGATAGGAATACTAAATCTTTTCTGGCCCGCGAGTCCATGCGAGATGAGCCATGATAAACTTTGTAAGAAAAAAAGGGACAGGAAATCAGCAATCAAACGGACCGTAAGAAGGTTTTATGGGGATATTTTACCTTCAGTGTACCTTAAGATAGATTCTTTTCTAAGCTGAATATGAAATTTATATCTTCTTAAATGCTACGTTAAATGAGCTCAAAAAACGATTTTTTTACATTTACTCCACACAGGAGGCCCTATGGGAAATAATTTCCTTCATCGCCAATGTCGTCTTTGGTAACGCCGTGTGGCGGGTCTTTTTGAGGAAATAAAGAAATTAACCTAAGTCTTAAAAGACCCCATGTTGTAAGAGGGAGGAAACACAGAAGCCAGCAAATCATCTCACAGCCAAGTTATTGTTGACAGAACAAGTTGTAAAAGCGACCCGTTCTCATGTGTTGAATGTTGGGCGCACGCTTGACGAGTATCCCGTTTAGGCACTGGTGCCGAAGGGATCAATCACGCAAGTTCTTAGAAGCATCATCATTTGAAATACCGATAGTACAAGGACAGCATTCCCACCTTACGTCTGTGCTCCAAAGATTACAATCCGTTTGTTCAGATTGGGGAATTCATCAAACGGACCGCCCGTTTCTGCAGAGAGTCTAGTGTTTTTTTCAGGTATTTTGGGGCTCCAAACCAAAGGTGGGTGCCAAACTAAGCAGTGGGGCACACCTGCGATTTGTGTACTATCAAAGTATCAAAGTATAGTAAGCCCCACTGTACATCACCGAACTATGCGTTCCAGAAAACAGTCCTCTAAGGCAGTCGACTCTTAGATCAGCAACGTCATCGGCTATCGGAAGGCTGATAGAACACAAACGCAATCAAAATACTAAGTTTGGAGATCGCGCTTTCGGAGTTTCAGGGCCGAAGGCTTGGAATAAACTCCCTCCGGAACTAAGATGTATAACGAACCCAACAGGATTTCGGTCTAAACTGAAAACTTGCTTTTTCAGACTCTTATTTCCTTAAATTTATCAAAAGAATCTCAACATAATCTGTCTCTCGACTAATCACAAAAAAAAAAAAATAATTATTATAATTTTAAGTTAATAGGTGTGTCTATCTGATGTGACCTGCCAGGTAAGTATGTTCCTGTATATTTTCTTAGGATCTCTTTAAATAGGAATTAATATGTAATAATAGAAAATAAGATCTGTACAGCACCCTTAAAGTGATTTTTCACAAAAACGGCAATACACAAGTCGTCCAAATATTACTATTATTATTATCTGCGGGCCCTGTACAGCACGCCCAGCTTTTGAGTAGCCAACATAACTCTGGTTTTGGTGGAGCACCTGTGCCTCAGCTGGTCACTCGAAGTCACACCAAGTATTTCAACAGAAGGCTTTTCGGTAAGATTGCTTCCATTGAAGGAGATTAAATTATAATCACGACCTTTTTTAGTCGTAATCAGACATGATTGGGTCTTTGAAACATTAATCTGACAAGAATACATTATTTTTCCGGTAGCAAAATATGGAGCGAAAAAACAAGCGAAATATTCGTATATATGGCTGACACTAATTTGATCCATCGAGTTTTTCTTATGACTCGTTCTTGTGCACAAAAACTTTATGAATATTCCCTCCGATATCAATTATTATTACCAGTCCAAGAATACTCTACACACAGCATTCCCGAAGAGGCCTTGAAGTCTCGCTCCTGGAGATAAAATTATTTTTTTTACGGTGATTTCTGTAACGATTTCTAGAAGAAATTAAAAAAAAATAGAAGCAATTATCCACGTTTCGATCCTGAAACCGTGTTTTCACTTCATGTTTAATTATGATAAGGAATATTAGAGGGCTCCACCGTATTCCCAAAAGGATTATAATGCTTCCACAATCAATTTATCTCTTTACGATACTGTGTGTTGCTTAATTCAAAGTAAAATATATTAAATGACCCGAAATCCCCAGCGTCCGTGCACAGTAACATTAAATAGATTATTTACGTACATTCGTGGACATAACAACACTCAAATACTGGTGGACTGGGGTTGCCGGAACTTTCCCGAGGAAACCGCCGTAATCAAAATGGCTCTAACTTTTACTTACCCTACAGTATTATCATCAAAAGAGTGTGAAGATAATTTCTATGATAGTCTATAGTTTTGACTATGCAGTGACATAGAACACCACAACCCCATGTTTAGAACGACGACCCCTATTTATAACCTCAGAACTAAATCTACATTCAGATTTTGTTCTAGACTTTATGATTGACGAAGTGTTTTTCGACAATTCGATGCAGCTTTACGAAATTTTTCAACTTACATACAACACATTCTAAAAAATCTCTCAAACAAGTCTGTTTTTATAATTGACTTAAAAGCAGCAAAGTTCAACTATTTTAAACAATGAACTTAAGTAATTTTGTTCGGTACCAACGAACCAAGTACACAGAAAGCACGAATGTAATATAACACGTTCTAATTGATGCAATTATCTTGGGCGCAGTGGTGTTAAGAACGTGGGGAGCACTCCCATTCTAACTTAATTCAACTGGTATTATTTTATAACACATTTATAGAATGTGCAGTGGCACCATTTCACTGAGCATCAATTATAGTAAACTGCATAATTGCGTTTCTGAGAATGTAAGAAAGTAGAAAAAGTATCATTGAAAATGCTGTGTGACATAAGTTTTAATTGAAAACCGAAAAAAAAAACAATGGAACGATTGTGAAAGTCTCGTGCTACGATTTAGTACTCGAAACATTATCGGCTTTGGTAGTCAGGTACCGTTAAGACATTTACTAATTTGTATAAAATTGCCAAGTTGCTCATGGTTCTTCTGCAAGGAAAGTTGGTTTAATCAAGTGATTTTATTAAAATAACATAATTTATTTCTTCAGTTAGTTTAATACTGTTAAACATTAATAATACGATCAGTACTCCCAAAAATTTTTGATTCCCTTGTTCTCGACCTAATATACCCATCAATACTTAAAATAATAGATAAAAAACAACACGGATTCGTCAGTGGAAGGTCAACTGCTACCAACTTAATACTTTATCATAACTATATTACAGAATCTTTAACTGATAAAAAACAAGTTGATAGTGTCTATACAGATTTCTCAAAAGCGTTCGATAAAGTGTCCCATAAAATTTTAATAAGAAAACTATTTGCACTAGGAATTAGAGGCAACCTGTTAAAATGGTTCTCGAGCTACTTGTCTAACAGAACACTGTTTGTCAAAATGAAATCCGTCAAATCAAATGTATTTTCCGCAACAAGTGGTCTACCACAAGGAAGTCATCTTGGCCCGATTCTCTTTCTCATGTTTATAAATGACATCATAAATTGTTTCGACGATGTAGAAGTTCTGCTTTTTTGCCGACGATATAAAATTATTCAAAGAAATATCTAATATTAGCGATTGCCTAACTCTACAGTCAAACATCGATAAACTACACAATTGGTGCATAGTTAACAACTTATTCCTTAACGTAGATAAATGTAAAACATTAACATTTTGTCGAATCAAGACCCCGTTATCATTTAACTACTCTATCAACAACAATATCTTGGAAAAAGTCACTGAAATTAGAGATCTCGGAGTCATGTTTGACACAAAATTAAATTTTATTAATCACTATCAACAAATCGCTAGTAAAGGTATGAAGATGTTGGGATTTATTCTTAGAACTATCAAAGACTTCGACTCGTTAAAAGTCATAAAAATAGTCTACCTGTCGTTAGTACGTAGTCTATTAGAATACAATTCTATAGTGTGGTCCCCATACTATCTAATCCACATAAACAATATTGAACGTGTACAGCGCAAATTTTTACGTTTCATAAACTTCAAACTACACATTCCAATTCAACACATAAATTACACATTCCTTTTAAACACACTCAAAATCCACACCCTAGAAAACAGAAGGAAAATAGCCGACTTAACTTTTCTGTTCAAAATAATTCACTCCGAATTCGACTGTTGTGAACTCCTGCACCTTATCAACTTCAGAGTACCTCAGCGAGCAACTCGGCAAAATTTACTTTTCTGCAACAATAATGTCACTACCAACTACCACATACATGCACCCATTTCTCGCCTACATACACTCGGAAATGAATACACCTCAAATATTGATATCTTTAATATGAATTTGCCAAAATTTAAAAGACTTTTAAACGAAATATTCACTTATCGTTAATGTATTGGAACTATTATTAATTATTATTTTTGTATTTTTTTATTTTTTTGCCATTCATTTCTCAAAACGTTTTACTGTATTATTTCATGTATATCCTTTTTAAACTGTACTCATGCACTTACTTATGTTATATTACTATGTAAAAGCCCATCAGGGCGTTCATAATAAATAAATAAATAAATAAATAAATAATTGTTTTGTATTCTGTCAATTTTTAGTTGATATGCTTTATAGGGAGACCGAATTGTGGAATTGTATTCTAAGTTACTTTTTACCAACACTGATGAAGAAAATCTTAAGGCGATGGAGCGAAGAAAGAAACTACTTAAGACAATCCTAATTAATACGTGTAAAAATATGGTATCTCCATCTAACACGTTTGCAAAGATAATTACGTATTACAATGCGTTAAAATATTTTTTTCCTAGAGATTGAAAAAAAATGTTGGGTTATCTCCAAATAATATTGTATAGAGATACAATTTCCTGACTTTAAATCATCAAATGTTTGTGTTATTTTAATGCTATTGAATTGGTTTACTGAAATTAAAAAAACTTAAATTGTAAAAACGTGCGCTTCTACAGTTGACTTGTAAAAACAGAGTGTCAAATTCAATTATTTGAGATTGATGGAAGAGTTGAACTGTCGAAAATTTGCTAAAACGGTTTGTGCGGTATACAAAGAAAACGCTGTTGTACTGCTAATAGTACAAAAGCGGCTACTCAAGAACTCGGTTGCCAGGTTATTCTTTATTTGCACTACTATCCCGATCTTGCTTCTACTTTTTGTTCACATTCTCCGAACTCAATAGCGATGTTGCTCTTCGAATTATCTGGATGACTTATTTCCTTGAAAATCACTAAATTCCCATGGACGTGTAAAAATAATTCTAAAACGGTTTGAATCAATAATTTTCAACGTAAGATAATATGTAATATTGATTAGTTCATGCACTTAGTTTATATAAAATTAAAATAATTATTTTATGAAACCGATACAAATATTGATAATTAAAAGAATATTAACGATTATCAAAGAATTTTAAAATTGAAAAAAGACACAGAACATAAAAAAATTAAGACTCAGCACTTAAAAGTGGCGCTAAACATCACATTGTAGCATTCTAATATAAAAGCAATACTGCACATGATTTATCCGGAATTCCTACATGAGCAGTTAGGAAAATATCTAAGGTTTCTAATGAATATTTTTTAAAATTTTTAATCTTTTTAATTCTATGAAAAACATACAAAAATTTCAGTAAAAGGTGCAATTAAGAAACCAGCGAAGGGATTTTTTTATCCTAAGTTTCAGTATGCATTTCATATATAATTTTAAAGAATAAAGTAAAATAATTTTATTCACTGGAAACCTTGAACATTTCTTTGTGCTAGTTCAATACTATAACAAGTAAAGAAAATGTTTTTTTTTACTTATTGGTGTTTTATGATTCTTTATAACATAATCAAAAGGCACCCATAAGTGAAAACAATATTTTTTCACTTGGTTTATATAGTATTGAACTAGCACAGAGATTTGCTTAAATACCCGTATAGAATTTACAGATTAATCATTTGTAGTATTGTCTGTAGTAGAAAGCCAATAAGTGTGTATTTCTGGGTGCTGAGTCTTAAGTCAAACCCTATTTTTTGTGTCTCTTTCTATTTTCATATCCTTTATAAATTGTTAATGATGTTTTTGTTATCAATATTATTATGAAACTTAAAGCTTTAAAATGTTTTTTTTAAACCATACAAATGTGTTCACAAAACCTAATATATAAATACAGTGAAATAACTGAAGTTGAATGAGGCAAGTGGCAAAACTCTGCAGGATTTATTTATGACTCTCGTAACGCTTCTCAAGGAAGTAATTTCTACGGCTTAAAACCTCGAACAAACTCCTTCTGAAAATTAATATCCGTATAAAAGGGTGGTGCGATAAACTAACCCAAAAACTGCTTACTTAGTTTTGACACTGAGTTGAATTTTCCTTATCAGTGAGCTGTGTAACTCCACTTGCCGCGATTATTCTTTGGACAATCTTTTCGTTTTACAGATCTACGTTTTAAAATTCAACTCCATATTACTAGAACATGTTGAACTGTTGTAAATGCGTTGTCGATGAAGAAGAAACATAAAAATAAGACAAAATAAGAAAATACGTTTAAAATAAATTACGATTTTCTGTTTAAAATTTCGAAATCGTACGGTTTTTGCCGAATAATTATTTAAAACTGTACGAGTTTTCACAGGATAATCGTAATCTTTCAGTTAACACTACGTTTACGGCACCCGTCAAATTGACGGATTTCTGATTGGCTTTGCAAATTTTTACTAAACAGACAGTATTTTTTTTACGACTTTTCATAATTGAACAGTGTAAATATATTTATTGTGTTTTTATTTCCGAAAACTTCTTATTTTTCAAAATCTAGTCGCTATATACCTATCTGATATATTTAACACGTCAACATCAAACTATAAGTTTAGTTTAGTACAGTTGTTATCATATGGAAGAGCTAAACTAATAGTTAGACCTGTTACATAGTATTTTTTTTCTTTTACAATATTTTGGACCTGTAATTTATTGAATATTATTAATTATTTCTGTACCTGCTATTCAATACTCTTTTTTTATTTTATTTTACATACATTTTTGCACTTATGAGGTTATTGTTTAAAAAAAAAATGTTAACATGTATGTTAAAGCCTGTAACGGGCGTGAATAAATAAATAAATCTCTATGGATACCCGCCAAATTAAAATAAAGTTTTTGAATTAGTCTCATTTGTGAAATTATTACTACTATAACAAAATAATCAGTGTAATTTGTGTAAAGCAATGAAAAAATAATGTCATCGGTGAGAAGGATATTTTATTTCAAACCCAAATTACAAATACGCGTTCGTTGCGTAACACATTCGGCACATTATGATTTATGGAGCAAAAAAAAACATCTCTTCGAGGGTGGAAGTCTGGCGAAGTTGACCATATGGCTGCATCAAAGTAAGTAAATTAATGTTTCTTCAGTCATATAGTTTGTAATCAGTGTGTGTAGACGTGGAAATTTCAGTGTAATAAAACATTTATTTAAAAAGTATTTGTGTTTGTAAAAAGTTTATAGTCAATTTGACGGGTGCCCGTAGAAAATGGTATATAAAAATGCCCGTAAACCTAGAGTTAATGAAACAATAATTGAATTTGTATACAGATTAAAATGTAGCAGCACAAGTTTTTAAATTTATAGATATATTTAATTTATCTCTCTTGAACAACCACAGTAAAAAATGCCAATAATTTTGATTGTTTCGCGATGCAACATCACGTTTCACTAACGAGGGTAGAGTCGGGGGGAAGCGGAACATGCAGCAAACCCAGTGAGGTTTTACGAAAATTAAAGGGCTAAATTGCTTATGGTTATAGAGGTGTTACAATGTGTAAAGAAACGTTTTTATTTCATTATTGGTAGGCAAGCACATATTTTACAACACGTCTTTTAAAAATGTCTCTGCTAACGTTTTCTTCATTCCCAGTAAGTTCAAAACGGAAGGACGTGTTTAAATGATTGGATATGTGTCAACGCAGTTAACTGAGATGTTAAAATTATGATAGTTTTAATAATCGGAAAGATCAACTTTCTAAAAAATTTTTTAATAATTCGATATGATAAATAATCCTTTGAATTTTTTTTTTTTAAGAAAGACAAACATTCCCGTGTTATGAATAACCTGACCATATTTGAAAAACTTCTACTGCCATCATAATAAGCGGAAAATGTTGCTTGTGCAATGATGGAGGACTTAAATAGCAGAAGAATTGAACCCACGACGCCCGGGTGGGTATACGACGCGTTTGTCCACTCAGCTACTAACCGATCATAATTCAATTTCTTAAAGTAAATTGAGAACCAACTGCACTAGAACTTCTTTTTAGATATTTTTTTAGCTTATCAATTATTTTGGGAGAGAGAGTATTTCAAAAAAATAAAAGAAGACCCATTTTAAAAACCTGTACTCAAAACAAAAAAAAACTGAAATTGTCGACCTAGGATTGTAGAAAAAATGCTCAAATTACATTTACGAGCATACAACGAAACTCATTGATATTTCACCATATTATCGCTACAAACATCATCATAATTTATTCGACAATAATCGTAAAACGTTTCAGAAACGGATCTATCAATAATAGCCATAACTAGTTATATCCAACAAAAATGTCTATTTTATTTCTCCAACTTCAAAGTTTCAAGTGGCATACATCCACTGGCAATCTGCACTGACCCAGTTCGCCCACGGATAGGCCGGGCCACATAATGAGGCAGGAGGCGAATGACGGAGGGCGGGGCGGGGTAGGGCGGGGTAGGGCGGCGGAGAGGGCCGCCCTAGAGAAAAATCGGCTTTTGTTGACCGAGGATGAAAAACCGTACCACCAGTGAAAGGAACACAAATGAATGTACCGTGGACACAAAATATTATACTACTATTTAAAAGAATGACCTTTTGAATGACGAATAAGAATTGTAAGTTTAACATTTTTAAAGAAATGCTTTTTTTTATTGTAAATCCTTTTGTTTAGATCAGCTCTCTCATAATCACAACGGAAAACTGAACACCCTTACTAAATTTTCTATGAATAGTCTCAAAGTAAACAGTGAAAGCTTTCACGTCACAGAAAAAAAATAACTTCATAATCATTAACCCTATGTGGACAGAGAGAGGCAGAGGAATATCAAAGAATCACTTATTACTATTGAATCACAATTTCTCACAAAATATTGCATTTTAAAGAATCTTTTTATTGTTTAAGGAAAAAAAAACTTGTTTTCATTGATTTACCGTTTTTTTTAACACCTTAAAACAGGTATTTGGTGAACACTAGTTAGGTTATCTACAAAAGAACATATGATAAATGCACGGGGTAACTCAGTTATTCCATAGGGGAACATAAAGTTTTATTTGTCATATTGGCTTGTCGATTTTGTAAGAAGAATAAAGAAGCCGACAGTAAAATGATATTTACATATAGTTTAGTGCGAATAGAAATAAAATATATTATATTTGATATAATATATATGTCATGTCGTAGGAGAATTGTAGGTTCCTCCCAGGTGCCTTCACCGCTCTTGACAGCAATCCACCTAGTAGCTGCGTCTTTCTCTAACAACATAGAAAGTTCTGTAAGTGCGTCTTCGTCGGAGATATTTTAAAAACATTTTATAAATTGAAAAATAGGTTTTTCCTTTCCCGTAAAACATGGAAGTGTTTGTATATCGATTTTACTATCGAATATGTTCCAGCATTAAGGGTTTTTAATATAACCACGATTGCATAGTCCCAGTCGTCCTAATCAGTGGTTTGTTTATACCTACCAGTATGTTTTTTTATGATATTATAATCATTTTTAAGCTTGTAATTATTACATACTCAGAGCAATAATATTCAGAACCGATAGCTTTGCGAAACAGTGTAGTCAGGATTGTTTTTTTTCCCTGACTTGGGCATGGTTAGGGTTTTCATGTAAACACCTTTTTTTATATCCATTCATAGTACATACCGATATAATATTAGTTTATTTGTAAAACCACTAATTCACAAAATTGTTTTCAACAAAAATATAGGATATAACCTCAAAAACCGTTGAGTTATGTCGCATGACAAAACGTAGTAGGTGGAGTCACTGCAGACGCGAGAGACGGAAAACATGCTTACATACCTAAAAGTGGTGCGATATTATGTGAAAACTTGTCTTGTCTCTTTCTCTCTCACGGGTTACGACGTGAAAACCCGGAAAAGTGATTTATTGTAAATTTGTATAGGTTGGGTAAAAATATTTAGCTCTTTCTCCATATATATTCTTGCTCTGAGATTACAGACATAAAAACCTCAAATGTGATTACTTGTGTTCTAAAGGATTTTTCAATTATTATATAAATGGTCCCCGCAGCAAAATTTCGAAGTTTTAGATGGTAAAAATAATATTTTCACTATCGCACTGCTTTACGGCGTGGCACTACTTTTCCGTAGTAATGCATCTTTTGGAACGGAATAAATTGTTTTTTAGGCGTAGTGTTAGTTGAATTTTTACACATTAGAACAATACAATAACAATAATTACTAGAAGCTGACATTTTACAATGTATTTTAAGTCATAAGCGAATAAATTTAAGGATAAAAACATGTGTCGTATTTTTCATACAACATCCAGTACTGACAGCTCAAACGAAACAATTTTAGAATCGAGACGTCACGCCCGATCTACCAATATTTCAAGCGTTTTAGCGGCCGTAAAAAATCAAACTTTGAAAATTGATTTAGTTATTTAAACAAACTTTAATATTTAATTAAGAAGGGGAGTTTAAATAATTTTATTTTTATTTTTAAATGGACGTTCCTTTTTACTAACAAAAATATTTTCAGTGGCATTTTAGAAATAAGTTGTGGAGTTTTAAAAATTAGTTTATATTTCAAAAATACTTATCAGACATAAATATGTTTTGTTTCTTATTTTTAAAATCGAATGTCGGGAAAATAGAGGTACCAAAATGTGAAAACAAACAGCATCTTTTGAATTTAAAGCCAAATATTTTTAAAAAATATTGTAGCTTTAAATTTGGCTAGAACACTCCTGAGGGGTGATCGTTATAAAAAACGTAGAACCTTTTAAATACAAAATCAAATAGTTTTCCTTAAAAGCAGAGACGGTTTAACATTCCACACGTAAAATGCGAATTATAAAACATGCAAAATTATTGTGGCCTAAAACAGAATATTTATTGAATTTATTCTGTTATAAATAAAGCCCAAGAGCAGATATCAAATAAAAACATCACGGGAATCAATAAGACGATTGTTTTTTTTTTTAAATAAGAGAGCTGTATTTGTAAGCATGAAAATATTACAGCTACAGAATGTTTTCAATTGTACAGCAATTCAGCGTTCAGATATAAATACAAAAAGCTTCAAAACAAAGCCTTCATATTCGTGGCTTAAAAATATCGGCAACGGGAATATTAGGAACGATCACAAAAGCAATATAAAAACCATTCGATAACCGAATTGTTTTTTTCCCCTGCCATATACGACTTTCATATCATATACAAGAATGTACCATAGCATATAACCAATGTACATTTAGATATTGTAGATACTCGTAAATGTACAAAACTGTGCTGTTTATAAGATCCTCTATTTTTTTTATTTCAGAAGTTACGAATACTTTTATGGTCTTGATGGAACAAAATTCCACGTTTAATATTAATTGTATTATTTTGAAGCAAATGTAATACAAATAAGAAAGTGTATTGGTACATGGATCAATTCACTTTAATTATTGTACGTTAATGACCGGTTTCGTTTAGCCTAAGCATCATCAGGGTAAAAAATTAAAGCTGTGGTATTTTAAAAAGATATTATTTCATTTTCATTAAATATGTCAAAACACAAAGTGATTGCTCTCTACGAACGAATATAAATAATAAGTGTTCATCGAAAAAAGAAAACTTTTTTTACTAACCTTACAAAGTGCATCAACGTATAAAACATCCGAAATTAAATATAATATATAATGCAAATATATGTTATAGGTAATTATATCATACATATACATAGCCTATTCAAAAGAAAAGGTGAATTTTGGATTTTCGCGGGCTGTGTACGACATTATCGATATCATGATAATTCGACTATCGATATTTTTTTTATTATGTTGGTACACGTATGTTTATCATATGTTAGCATTATCAGCCATTTCGGATTAGTGGTTTGTTTTTGACAACTGGAAGGGTTGGTCACGTTTTTGTGTGTTATATATGTTAATGACGATGAGCGTTCTGGAGTTGTGGAAAAACAAATCATGGATTTTATTCTTTGATCCATTTTTTTCAAAAGTAAAAAATCGAAGAACACACAAAAACGTGACTAACCTTTTCAGTTGTCAAAAACAAACCACTAATCCAAAATGGCTGATAATGCTAACATATGATAAACATATGTGTACCAACAAAAAAAAAAAAAAATGATAGTCGAAGGTATTATGATATCGATAATGTCGTACACAGCCCGCGAACATTCAAAATTCACCCTTTCTTTTGAACAGGCCTCGTACATTATAATATATTTCGTATGTGGTGTAGGTACGTAAATTTGTTTAGGTTGAAAGTTAATTGATGCAGTCTTGAATAAGAAGACACGAATGCAACCGAAACTAGAAAATTTATTGAACTTATAATTTCGCTTAAAATTCCGACGGTAAAGCAATATAAAATATCCATCAATACGAACTAATACCGTGGCAGTAGCAATCCAACCCAGCCCAGCCCCTTCTCGTCTCTCTTTCCGCTTCAATTTTTAGGATGTAAATTTAAAAGAATTGCGAGATAAAGTGCGGTTCGTAGAGTCATGTTATAAAGGTAAAAATGTGGGCAAAGCACGAGACAAAACTTTAATATGAAAATGTATTTAAATTAGTATCACCATCTAGTTTGCCGGGTTTGTTTTAAAAATTACAAACTCTAAAATCGTGAAATTTATTTAACTTGTCTCCATGGAATTTCAAAAAATTTAATTTTTTTCAGTTCTAAAATTAATTACCACAACAAGTCATCTTGCTTTAACGTATCAATTCTACATACAAGACGCCGATTGTGTCCCTTATTCTATAATAGTTCAATAGCAGAAACAGTTTTGAAACTCGAAAAACTGAAGCTGGGTCGTAACTTCTAGTACAATAGCATTATTTTAATAATAATAAATTCCTTAAATATGGAATGTTCATTAATCATTCATTTATAGACAATAATTGAGTTAGGTAACTAACTAAACTAACTAACTAACTAATAATTGGCAGCGTAGTAGATATCTCCCTGGTGAAAGATCATCATTCACATTCGAAATGGTGCTTGAAATAGTTCTCGCCGTGCTTGGTGATTCGGTCTGAATAACCAGGTACTTCCTAACCTTCTTGGGGATGCCATATGATCCATGTCTTTCTCGGGCGTCTCCGACTTCTTTTTCACTTTCTGACCATATATTATTTTAAATACCTTCTATAAAATACAACTACATGTATGTAAACGAATAATTATGGTCAAAATGCATGGATAAAACCACGTTACTTAATAATTATTGTTGTTTTATTGAATCTTTGATGGAAATCTGATAAAATTCAAATTGATTTAATACATTTACACTTTTAATTTGAAAATAAAAAGTAATTGAAAATTCAGTAGTTTTATTGAATATTTTATAGAAATCTGATGAAATTCACATTGATATGGTAATACATTCAAACTATTAATTTGTAATTGAAATTAAAACATGCCACAATTTCTAAGAACTCGTAAATTATACAATTGCGTAGTGCCTTGTACGTTGTAATCATATTTGTTACCATACCTCGTATTCGGATCAGAGTGCGACCGAGAATTGAGCTCGTCATCTAATTCTGTAACCTCAGCTTGTTCAATGCGAACATCTTATCAAATAAATATTTCCTGAAAATCATTGATAATTTTTCAACTTTTTTCGCGTAAGGAAAATTTCTATCTTAATGTTTGATAAAAATTGTTTCCTTCTTTAATCCACACTTTTATGCCAATGGAAATATTCAATCAAATTTCAAATAACACTGTCATAACAAGACAGCCGCAAGTATTGCTGGCAATGTAGGGGTGTTGTTAGGAATGATGTGGCGCTAGGGAGGAGGGTAGGGGAAGAGGCGCCGCGGCGGGAGGGATGGATCGATATCCACAGGGGTAGGTACCGGAGAATACAGCCTGCGAAGGCTACAGCGCTGGGAGGCTGCGAGTTGCGAGCTGCGAGCTGCGATGCTGTGTAGACCATTCACAAAATTAGGTAACGCCTCGTGGGCGATTCCAGACGTCTGATTGGACGTAAATATTTTTCAATTAAGAAATTTGTGAAATTATACATCGTTTTTTAATTGGATAATGATTTTCAATCGTACTCTACGCCTAAAGAGAAATTAGGCCACTTTTCATGATTCATTTGGTTTTAATCCGATGTAAGGGTGCATTTTTATACAATAATATCTACAAATTAATATAATGTAAAGCTGTTCTAAATAGCACGAGTATGATTTTCAAAACATGTTGTCCATATCGCTGCAAGTGATATTCAAAGTTGAGTTTGAAAAATATTAGAAAAAAGAGCTCTGCCGCTGCAAAGAAAATAAATTAGGTGATATGTTCACATACTTAGTTAAAAATTGAATAAATTTAGGTCAACAAGGTATAAGTAATACTTTAATAGAGCCAAATCAACATTATTCCCATAAATCAACAGATCACATTAACTGTGTGAAGCAGAAGTTTACTAAAATATATAAATAATAATAAAACTTGGATAATTAATAAAACGCCCTTTTGGTGAGATATAAAAGAAAGAATCGAACAAAAAAAAATCAAGTCAGAAAACCTGAAAGGTTTGCCGGATTTCCGTTTCATACGTACTTAAATTACACATTGTTAATATTTAATCGAGATAAAAAGAGGATTTTTTAAGCTAAACAGAAAAAAGCAATTAACGTACCTACGTAAATAAGAGCTGCAGGATAAATGTTTGCATAGTTTTAATACTAAATCAATATTGTCTTAGCACACCTTGACAGTTCGGGAAAGAAGGCCACCTCACGGAACCAAACGTTGTGTAAAGTGCATTGCAAACGTTGTACACGGGGGATGAATTCAGCACACTTTCAGCAGAATTCTGATTGAATTGGGGCTGCAATCAAACTTGGACTGGGATTTACTTTAATGGAAATGAAGATCGAATTTCAGAGTGAAAATCAATATCATTTTGGAGTGTGGGCATTTAAAGAGAGAAAAACGCTGGAATTTGAATTACGTAGGCATAATGGTTGGTGAAATGGCAGGAGAAAAACACTATTAATGACGGAAAATCTTTTATAATAAATTGGAATTGAAGTCAAAGCTTTAAAGTTAAAGCATTATGCTTTTTTATTTTGATATTAATTATTGTAATAATATCATTAATATTCAACACAAATATGAAACAGAAAAAGCCAGAAACCAAAAAGAATACAGGTCGCGACCGAGACTCGAACTCTGAACCTCTACTCTATCCGATCTATCTACTTCAAGAAACCTTCTAGGTATACATATGTACTCAGGTAGAGCTTTGTATACCATAACAAAGATGGCAGCCTATATCGTAAGAAATTGAAAAATAATATTAATAATTTTCAATGAAGTATGAGATCGATTTAAATGCTGGTTTCTAATAAGGTCTCGGTAACTCAATTAGCAGAGGCGTTAACTCCCGGATGGAGTAGAGGTTCCGAGTTTAAGTTTCTTTTAATTTCAGATACACATTTAAAAAGATTTTTTAATCTCAACTGGTAGTAGAGTGGTAAATACTTAAAGTATCGCCCTGGTGTAAGACCATCGTTCAGAATCGGAACGTTGCTTGAAATAGCTTAAGCCGTGTTTGGTGAAGAGATCTGAATAACCAGGTACTTCTCGACATTCCCCTTTCCCGTCTACTTCCCTTCCCCATTACCTTCAGCTTCACAACATACCCCGTTTAGGGATGCCACAGTCTCAACGGTTGAGCAGTTGAGACTCTTGTGCGGTATTATCTATAAAAAAATAAATTTAAAAAAGTCGAAAATCCCTCAAATTGATTTTGGAAGGAAAATTTCATCTTCAAACACGTGTAATCAATAAGTGCGTACACGCGGCACTCACGTTTTAAAAGCAAACACAGAGACACTCACTAAGTGTGCCAGTCGTACCAACGAAGTGCCATGTTAGGTCGCTCTTTGCGAGACGAAAAGAATAGATTAAGCGAAAAAGGTGACCTACATTACCGTCACAATATCCACAATCGAGACGATAAAGAGACTATGGGGGCATGTGGCGACTCACACTAACAGATGACCATTTCAATTCATATATCATCGGAAGACTTTAAGAGAATGCTGCCGTCAGATTTTCTTATAGTGAATGCCGCATTAGAATCTCACGCAAAACGAAGAAGACACGAAGAAGACCGCGCATATTATTTTTAGTTTAATGACCGACCGGTTTCGCTTAGCCTAAGCATCACCAGAGTACAAAATTAAACCAAAAAACAGTTTATATTTTTTTGTTTAGTTTAATTTTGTAGTCTATTGATGCTTAGGCTAAGCAAAACCGGTCGGTGATCAAAATTAAAATAATATCCGTGGTCTTATAAAAAGTTATTTTTTCATGTTCGTAAAAAGTTAGTACAGATGCCCCTATCACCAGTTAATTTCTCAATTGAATTAGAAAAAATTAAACAAAAAGCTTTGAATAATGGTTATAACATAGACTTCATAGAAAAAAAATTTAAATAAAAAACTTAAACTGCTTGGTACCAATACATTTTTATATAAAAGTAATAACAATATTTTAAGGAATCCCTTCCAATGGCGTAGAATCTTATATAAATCTAACTTCTCTTCACTTAGTACCCGAAACTTGCCTACCCACATTAAACCCGCGTTCTATACAAATAACAGCGTAGGTATATTATTGAAAAATGCTAAAGATAGGGATAATAAATTAAGTCACTCTGGCATTTATAAAATTTCTTGTAATAATTGTCCTTCATATTATATAGGTAAGACATCTCGTAGTGTAAACATTAGAATAAGTGAACATCTAAGATGCTTAAAAAACAATAATTTTTCAGAGTTCGCCAATCACCTCATTACTACTAATCATAATTTGAATAGGGATACAGGGGTTAAAATTCTTCACCGTTGCAATAAAGGGATAAAATTAGATAACTTAGAAGCACTAGAAATTAGAAAATCACTAAACAGTAAATGCAATATTTTAAACAATCAAATTAATTTATCTTATAGTCCTATCCTAGATATTTTTCCAATAAACCGCTCGGTTATTCCCATAATCCTCTCAATTACCCCGTCTCCTTCTCACTCCAACTCCTAAATATGTATATATATCTCAGCATTTTGTATTTCGGGTTAATTTTAATATTGTCCTGATGATAGAAGGGTACTTCCGAAACCGGTAGACATAATATTAAATAATAAAGTGGTTATAAACAAAGTGTATGTGTTCTATTTATAGTTATTTTTTCATTTATAATACTAAACGAGGTTTTCATAAAAAGCTGAGCTCTAAACGGGTGATGTTAATGAAGACGTATATTTGTTTTGATATTTTTGGATTAAAATTAAATACCGATACCATTATTTATTTGACCTAAATTAGAGAGAAATAAAATAAGGATGGATCATGAACTCGAAAATATTTTGAAGCACGAGATTATTGTAAAATTCTGTAGGTCCTAAAGACTGCGATGGGCTGGACAGAAATAACGTCAGATGAGAGGATGCCAAAAATGATGACTCTTGGGTGCCTCAGTGGAACGAGCAGTACCCACAGGCAGACCGAGGAAGAGGTGGATGGACTGTGTTCAAGAGGATTGGAGCAGGACGAGGAGGGCTGAGGACGGAGGACTGGAAGCGAGAGACCGCAGCTAGTAGAGACTATGTGTGGAAGATGTCAAATCCCACCCTGAGATGTACCGCCGTGATGATAATGATGAAACCAGTTTACTTTTATTTATTTTATATTAGTTACTTGTAAATTAAAGTTTTCGAAAATGTAATTATTTATTTTATTTTATTTTCTACTTAATGATATTTTTACTCGTATACGAATATAACTTATCATTTTGATTTATATGTATTTTAAAAGGTTCTTACAGGATATTTTGAATTTATTCATTGGCATAATTTTGATGGTTTCTGGCAGCGCATTATAAGATTTCATCCCATTATATAGAAAGCCATTTTGTGTGTTGGCTTTATTCTTTTTTGGTAATCTGATTTATTTGCATGCCTTTGAATTATGTTTGTGAATGTCAACATTGAAAATAATTTTGTCAGTTTCCAATTGATATTTTATCATAATTCGTCCAATTACTTCAGGTACACTAAAGCATATAATATATTATATTACACCTCTTTTAGAGTGTATAGCACACCCATATCAGGCTAGGGTAATACTTTTCCGAATAGAAATATATATATGATTGCTCATAAAATAAAATGTAATTGGTTGTGATACTGAAAACATAAATTCATTGGGTAGATGTCAGCATTGAAAAAAAACAGAAAATAACAAAGTGGGCTTCTAAAACACTTTTCTGACGAACAACAAAAAGCCTGATTAGTATTCCATAAATTATCGTTCCTAGAAGACAGATTTTCTTCAAACAAAATCAATTTTCAAAATCATCAACAGCGCTGTTGACAGTAATTATTTATTTACGCCCGTTATCGGATTTTTATACAAATATTAACATTTACATTTTTTTATAAACAATAACCTTATTAGTGCCAGAAAATATTGTAAAATAAAAATAAAAAAGAGTATCGAACAGCAGATACAAAGTATTGTAGATAAAAATAACCAATGATAAATAAAAGGTTCAAAAATATTGTAAAAGAAAAGAAAAAAAAAAATTAAATAATAGGTCCAACTATTAGTTTAGCTCTGCCAGATGACAAAAACTGTACTAAATTAGACTTATAGTTTAATATTGACGTGTTAAATATATCAGCGACATCGGAGAATGTGTTTCCCAGCTGTTGCATTCGTCGCATAGGCGTGTTGAATTGCGAGGTTGAAGCAAAATTGCTACAATATTACGGTAGGTAATGCTTTGTAACCGTCTTGCTAGGAACATGAAATGAAAACAAATTTAATAGTTCAGGGCTGTCAATCATTGAATTTATAATTTTGTATAAGCAAATCAAGTCGGTAATTATTCTCCGTTCAAACAATCTTAATAAATTAAGGTGACAAAGAAGATAATCGTAATCGATAAATTCCCTTAATATGCCCATTCTGAAGTTAATAAATCTTAAGAACTTCTTTTGAACTCTTTCTATTCTAAGGGAATGAATAACATAACTTGGTGCCCACACTGCTGAGTTGTATTCAATTTGACTCCTAACTAATGACATGTACAATTTTTTTAAAGAATAAATGTTTCTAAATTGATTACACATTCTTTATGTAAAATCTAACCTTTTTAAAGCTTTATTTGATGCGATTTCAATATGGTTATTAAAGTTTAGTATTAGATCAAAGTATACTCCCGAATCATTTACCTCGGTTACATTTGTTAGCGAAGTATCGTTTATGGTATAATCATAAATAATGCGTTTTTTTATTCTATATAATCTCATAATTAGACATTTACTTATTTTGAGTTGCAAATCATTATTTAGGTACCATACAAAGAGCTTGAACAAATTATTTGACAATGTGTGACAGTCATGAACATTTCTTTTAGTTTTGTAAATTTTCAGATCATCGGCAAACATTAACACTTCGACATCGCTGAAAATAGATAAAACGTCATTTACAAATAGTAGAAACAAAATTGGGCCTAAATGTGACCCCCGAGGAACACCACTGGAAGCAATGAATTTATACGAAATTAAGCTATCAATTTTAACAGCTAGTTCCCTATTTTTTAGATAACTGCTAAACCACATAAATGAAGGCCGAGATATGCCTTTATTTTAATAAAAAGTAATGATTAATTCTGTCGAATGCTTTGCTGAAATCGGTGTAGACAGAATCAACTTGTAGCTTCATGGACATGGACTCGGATGTATTATTTTGATATATTAAAAGATTAGACAAAGTAAATTTTCCTGAAGTAAAGCCATGTTGTTTAGGTGAGATTGGTGGTTGATAAAAAGCAAATCGGTCTATAATTGCTCACTTTATTTTTATCTCCTTTTTAAAAAATTGGGGTAAGGTAACTGTATTTCCATTTATCTGGAAAGTTTCCTGTTTATAATGACTGGTTAAAAAAATGTAGTGGATATGCAAGAGTGGTGGCGCAATTCTTTAAAAAAAACAGGAGGTATATTATCAGGACCATTACTCCTACTTTCATCTAGTAGTGTTGCGTTGTTACCTTGAGCCATTAACACCCAAGAGGATGTGTTTTGGGTTTGGAATAACATTCAAAGATTCAACACGTTATAATAGGAAATAACAAAAGTATTAAATTAATCGCGTGGGAATATGTTGCTAACATCACGCTTCTGCGCTTAGGTTTGTTTACCTGAGTCAGATAGCCAGGGGTGCCAACTCGGCAGCCTGGACATTCGCACGGCCTTATGCGCGTCGTGTCGTTACTTACCATCCGACTGGCCGACGGTCCGGACGCCTCCAGCTGAGAAATAAATCGTCACTCCGCATCGGTTCTGTATTGCATAACATTTTGTTTCGTATTGTCATTCCTTTTGAACCGTATTAGCTTGCTTACTATTCAATTTAAAGTGATACTTCTTTTCCAACGGCCCTACTGTTCGGACGCTACATTTCATTACGCCGCAGCGTTTCTGTATTGCATAATATTTTGTATAGTGTCGTCATTCTTCTTGAACCACATCGTTTTTGGATTAGTGAAATAAATTCATAAACGCGATATCACTCGAGGCCGCCTCCGGGCCTTCTTTGCCACGTTACCGCACGTGCGGGCACATATCACATCATTTTCTCGTCCATGGTTAAATACATGGGATATCACGATTTGTTAGGTTCACACATAGCTTCTGTGCGCTAGCTTGGTGTGCATCTACTTGATCATGCCAGTTCGGTCGGGCTAGGCACACCATGCCACACGTTGCTTGTTCGTAACTGCGAACTCAAGAAACCACTCTCGTAACGAGAGCATGCGGAGTTTGGCCAACTGCCCTGAAGACACCAAGTCTTACAAGTCTAGCGGACTGCTCGCACCATACACATACACACACACACACACACACATAGTAGATACTCATAACACATTTTGTTTTGGATTGTACATCAGGTTTCAGTTTTCTTTGTACTTATATTAATAAATTGGGTTTTTTATGCCGAACAAGTAGCTTCAACTCAGTCAATACATCGCCATATTCAATGTGTACTCGTACATGAGTTAAATTCAAATAATAGTCTGAGGAAAAAAAATGGCGTATAATTACTAGCCATGTTTGAATCGTGGACATATACACTTTTAAAAAAGTCAGCAAGTAGGTGAGCTACGTTCTGAGTATCGTTGGCCTTTTTATTTCCATAGTGCATATTAGAGGGTATACCAACATCATTATTTTTCATAGATTTCGTGTGATTCCAAAAATATTTGATGTCTCCATTAATTGAGGTATCTACCTTATTTATATAATTGTTGTAACAAATTTGAGACATATGTTTGCATTATTTTATTATTCTACAGAAATCAATGTAATTTGATAGGGATCTCTCCTCTTTATATTTTTTATGCGAAACTTTTTTGCTAGCTATTAATTGAATGATTTCTTTGTTCCATTTTGGATGCTTTGATTCTTTATAATAAATTAAGGGTATACAGTCAGTGATAATGGAATTATGTTTGGAAAAAAATGATTCTATATTATGGCTCATGTCACCTGCTTTAAAAACGACCAATTTTCTTTAGTGAGATGATCATTAACATCATTTTAATTGACATATTTTTAAATTATAACTGGGACTAATAGTGTTTGAGTGTGTAGTACAGTCGTTGTTAAATGAGGTTATGTTTAAGGGAGGGTGGTGAGAGTCTATGGGGAGAAGAGGGTCTATGGATTGACATAATTTTACTGAAGGATTGCTGCTGAATACGAGGTCCAACAAGTAGTGATAAGAGTTACATACAAAATTAATTTGTTTTAAACGTAAAAAGCTTGACATGTTGATTATTTCGCGAGCATTCTGAGATAAATTAATAAAGTTAGTTGAGTTATTACAATAGACGAGCCAATCTATATTTGGAGTATTGTAGTCACCGATTAGCAGCATTCTAGTTTCTGGAAATTTTAGTTTAAGGGCCTCAACATCTTCAATGTGGTTTTCGTAGGTTAGCTGAACCAGCTGGAATGTAAACACATCCAAGAATAAATTTGCCTAAAGTCGTCTTTAGTAAAACAAACAGTTGTTCAATATTTTTGTGTTTGCATATCAATCTGGAAGAAGTTTAAGGTTTGGAAACGGATATTAGCACTCCCTCTCCTCTTGATTTGGAGCTAATCATTTTACTTCTATCGTAACGATAAGTGTTATGAGATACAAAACCTAATGGTGGATTCACACCAACGTCCGGATCCGCTCAGTGACGATACTGTTCCGCATGAGAGCTTATTGATATGGTATGAATATCAATCAAGTAGTATGTGCCAAGACAAAGTTGTGTGGCAGTATATCCTCTCTGCCCACCCATGTGATATTTAACTCCTTAGTTAGTTGAATAATTATTTATATGTGTAAACATACTTACATCGAAGATTTTTTTTTATTAAAAACCTTTTTTTTTTCATTAAATAATATTTTTTATTAAAAATAAAACTTTCAAATGGAGTTCTTTCAACATAAAAAATGAACAGAAATATACTTTATTTGAACTGTTTTTTTTTTAATTTAAAAGTAAACTTTGCCCCTAAATTTGCTTTTTATACAAAAGTTTTAAAAGCACATTTAGTGAACACGGGCATACCTTCCGTAAAGTGCTGATGGAACATGGACATGTTAGGATAGGAAGCACCGTGCTTCCTGAAGCTCTCATGCGGAACAGTATCCACCATAATTCTTCGTTAGAAAATACAAATGGTACGGATGGAGTGGAAGTGTAGATCTGAATTCCTGGAGTTTGGTACGGCGGCCTCTGACGTTTTGGTAGTAACCCAAAAGTGGCATTAGTTTTTTGGATTGATGTTCACTATCGCGGGTTCATTGTTTATGTATTTAGTTGTGAGTCCCGATTCTCATTCGAACATCTCCCGAACATTCATTTTCACTGTCACTAACGAAACACACACTCACACCAACTATTACTGGTAGATACTCTCAGTATCGCCCTGGTGAAATACCACAAAAACAAAACGTTACTTGAAATGACTAAAACCGTGTTTAACAATCAGATCTGAATAATGTACTTTCAAACCTTCCTCTCACCCATCTCTTTCTCTTCCCTACTTCCCTCAGTCTAAGAACATATCCCAATTGGCGATTCCATAGTCCCGCTGACTCCGAGCAGCTGGGATAAGTTGCTACCCTTGTGCGGTATTCACATAATTTGTTTTATTTTATTATTTCACACTCCATACCCCACACTCTAAAACAAACTGCACACAACGACACCACATTAATTTGTGAAAAGTATATGCACGAAATACTAAACTTTTCAGACACTGATATTTTGTACTTATCCTTGAGTCAATTTACTAAACGCATATTAAAAGAATTAAAATTACAAAGTCAACCATGAGCTCCTACCCCGCTGTGTGTTATAGAACTTCCCTTTAATTTTTTTTTCCATTTTTTACTCTCATGGTTTTGTTTTTATTTTATATTATTTCTCCTTTATCATTTTATTAATATTATTTTATGATGTGTAATGTTGTTTGATCATACATTTTTCTTTTTGAATTTGTTATAATTATTGTTACTTTTTTAAGAAATGCTTTTGGCTCTATTTAAATAATACAAGTGTAAGCTTCACTGGTGAATCCAACACTGTAAAAACTAATTGCGACATTTTTTTCTACAATAATATTGTATGTTTTCCCGAACAAAAAATAACCAAACAAAGAATATTGTTTGTATTCCAGGGATTGCTCATAAAATAGTTTATAAAACTTCAAACAAACATGTTTAGTTTAAAGTCATTTTCGTATTTAAATTCAAACCCAATTTTAGATAAGCATGTGGGTGTAACTTAAGCTTCTAACCTTCCCTGTATGGTTCTAGAGTTTGAAAAGTTAACATTGATTTTAAGCAGGATAAAGTTAGCAGGAGTTATTAAGATTGAATTCGCTCAGATACAATATGCGGAATTAGGAGACCATGTAGGTATATCAATATGAAACAGAAAGAACACAATCTAAAATAAATCGACTGCCAAAAGCAGAAGATTGAAATGATATGAAAAATAAGTTGAAAATATAAACATTACTTACGAAAAAAAATTATCGAAAATATTGAAGTGTTGAAAGTTATTTAGGAAAGCTAATCAAAAACTTCCATAATCCATATTTCATAATTTTTATTAAGGTACAAGAAAATTTTAGTATTTAATAATAAAAACATTATAATTTATTTATTAAAAGAAATGAAAAAAAAAAACTTTGTATTAGACCAACGGATATTACTAATTTTTTTATGATCGGCCGGTTTCGCTTAGCCAAAGCATCATCAGGGTACAAAATTAAACTAAACAAAAATACAAAGTGTGCCGTTATATATACATACAGAGGTAGAACAAAATATAAAATAAAATGACAGAACAATGAGAAAACAATAGAATAACATTTTAATTATAACAAAGGAACAGAGAGAAAGAGACAAACCGTCAACTGAGAAGGTGATTAAAGAATAATGATAAATTTAGTAAGTTTTCAGGAAATATACTTAATATTGGACTGCTGGAAAAAAAACTACTCCTACGAAACCAGTCAGTCATAAAAATTTAAATAATATTCGTGGTCTTATACAAATTTATTATTTTATTTCTTCAAATATGTCAAACCATAAAGTGATTGCTTTCTATGAAAATATTATTTATTTATTATTAGTTCATTTGTAAATTATTTATTAAGCCGAGTATGAAAGCTAATGATTTTACAATAATCTCATTTCGGTGGAAATCTCTGAAGTTTTATTAAATATTATCCATACAATCGATCTTTTTATCGAGCGTTTATGAAATGAAAATGATTATGGGTATTCGTTAAGGTAACAACTTAACGCTGGAAATTTGCGAAACTTGTTAACAAGACACGAAATTCCGGAAAGCAGAGTTTCAAAAAAAAATTCCATTGAACTTTTAACAACTTAAAACAACAGTCTATGAATATTTGAAGTACTTTTTAGTCAGACTAATCAAGCAGTTTCAACCACGGAGAATAAATCACGTTTATTTTATAATAAGGTCAAGGCAAATGTAGAAGCGTAATTCCAAGAAAGGTTCGTAATTTAAGGGTTGAGTCTTGGGTCTGGAATCGGAGGAAATTGATATTAAAGCAAAGAAGGGAACCATCATTTATAATCTGCTATAGGCACTTTGGAAACGCTTGTTCTATTATAGAAAGATCGGTCTTTTTAAGCAATCGCCAGAAGGTTTCAGTAGGACAAACACTACATCTAGCACAATGGCGGCGATTTGTGCGAAATAGCTACCCAGTCAAAAATCATAGTCCGATTCGGGCAGGAGCAAATTAAACCATCCTGGAGCATCAGCAATTTGGGCCCCCATAGGAAAATAATGTTTGAAAGCAAAAGTATGAACTACTTTAAAATGACAGAAAATAGATTTCACAACTATAATTATAAACTAGATTTTTTTTTTTAATTATTGAAATAATATCAAAAATCTTCAACGTAAATATGAAACAGAAAAAATTACCGTCGAGACCGAGACTCGAACTCGGAACCTCTACTCTATCCGGGAGTAACGCTTCTGCCGATTGAGCCACCGAGACCTTTTAAGAAACCAGCACTCTTAATCGATATCATTCTTCATTTGAAAATTAACACTTTTTTTTTTAATTTTTCGGTTTTTAGTCGGTCGCGACAGTTATTTTTTCTATTTCATATGCACGTTTAAGATTTTTCTAATTTTTTTAATAATTAATATAAAAATAATAAGCGTAAAAGCTTTTCATTTGATTTTAATTTAATAGGAATAATTTTCTTTGTGAGTACGTATGTAAATACGTACGAGTGTGAAATTTTCAAAGTTTGAACTGTGGATAAAAATTAGAAAATTTAAAATGGACTTTTCAAATCGCGATTAAGGAGGTACCAACCTATAATATTAATTACAAAAATAATTAAATGTTATTAAATTGTCAGATGTTTAGTTTTTGATCGCTGTCGGAAATTGTAAACCAAGTTACATCCCATGATTGATCACAAGCAACTATTAGTTAATCATAATTCTTAAGTTTTAATACACACTAAATAAAATACAATTTTGGAACGAAAATAGTTATTAAGAATATTACTTACGTTTATTATATATAAATATTTATATATATATCGAACAAAGCTCTGCGAATGTAACTATTTTAATTTACTCTGGGACGGATCTAATATCGTATAGCATAAATGACCGCGTGATAAACAGTTTAAAAATATTTTTTTAAATGTTATATCTTTTAAAATTAGAAATACATTGATATATTTTTGTGAAATGATATTGAGGAGTATTAAATTTACTTATTTATTTTGCATATACGTCCATGGGTTTTCACATAACAATCGAGGGTACAATATGAGCCCATGAGCCACTGCTCAGTGAACCAACTAACAATATGGTAAAGCTTTTTTCTCTAAGTTTTAACTCTACCAGCTTTTTACATTGTTTTTTAAACGATTTTTTTTTAAGAAGGTTGTATTATTAAATATTTATGACAATGGCACGAATCGACATGGGATAATTACTGAAATCGTAGCAACTTAAGTAGCGTCGTGAGCGAATGCTTGTTCGCCAACCAGTTTGCAACTGCTGTCATCAACTATTTTTTGTTAGATTTCGGTTGCCCCATGTGCGTAGGGTTTTAGGGTAACATATATATTGTTACTTTCAGGTTATACTCAACTTGTACTGGACTAATGAAGTATACTTTTTTTTAAATAGATGTATGGCAAAAGCATTTGACATTTTCTATTATCAAGCCGAGCATTTTCAGTGCTTTATTTGTACTTATATGGGACAAAAATAAATAAATTAAAAACAATCCCCCACATCATTTATTTCATTAACTGAGACTAGTATTATTGAGTGAGTGTTGATACGCGATCAGGTTATACGGTTCTATAATATAATATTTTGAGATTGACTTATATTGAGTTGCAATTGTAAATTATTGTATATATAATAGACACTACTACTAATACACCAGTCGTGTAGCTTTTTCAGATTATTTTGTAAGCATTCATCTATACTTTTTATAATTGTTTTAAATCTTCATTTAATCATTCATTTTTTTTCAAATGAAGATGATGGTGTGTGCTATATTGGGTCAACTTGATTTCTAGATAAAAGTGAGTCAGATATATGGTTTCAATAAATGCTAAGATTAGTTAATGTTGATCTGGCAGTGATAAAGCCACGTTGGTTATGGGATTAATGCGATCAATTAAATTGTCTAATATCAACGACTCAGAAAGTTTTGTTGACAATATACAAATTGTTGCAGAGTTACATATGTTACTTTTATCAGTTTTCTAATGGATGAGTATGAGAAAACTGTATTTCCACAGATCTGGTAAACAGCCAAAAGACAATAGGTTAATAAAAAAAAAATTTTACAGTGAATTTGTTAATACACAAATATAATTTATTAAGAATATTGGTGGAATACTATCTAGTCTTGAAGATTTTACAGTATTTATTTTTTTAGTTTCACAAAAACATCAATTTCGATATGACATTGATCAAGGTCAATGGATTCTCTGAGTAATGATTACAGTACGTCGCTGGGAGAAGCATTATCTTGAACGTCTGTAACATAAAGCCTTTTACATGAGTCTGAAAATACATTTACTACATCCCCAACATTGTTACAGTGCACGTAGATGGGGAATTTACTCGTATTTTTTCTCGGTGAATTTGAATTATTCCATAATTATTTATATTCGTATTGTGTGGTTTAGACTTATAATTTCAACTAGATATTTTTTTATTATTATGTAATCTAGCGCAGAGCTCATCACCTGCGAAAATTTAGAGTATTTGTAAATACGACCCTGAATTCTGGGAATATGTTTTTATTAAAATTTGGAAACAAACAATTTTCTGATATTATTTGAATTGCTCCATAAAAATTATACAATTTCTCGTAAATAGTAAGTAATTAATGTTTATTTTTTGTAAAATAAGGTTGAAGTGATTAAATATAAGAAAATTTAACGTAAAATGACACTTTAAAAATAAATTCTCCAGCTGCTGTTTAATCAAAGTTTAGAATCTGAAACACGAATATTCAACAGGAAACGTTTAAATTAATTCAGTTTTCGAGGAACCTTTACAATTTGAACGGTGGTATATTTAATCAATTAATTCCATAATACTACCCCGCTAGTCTAACCTTCCAAATTAAATAGCGCGAATTTGAAACAAAATTAATATTAAAAAAATAATTTTGGAAAGTACTTTTCAAACAATCCCGATTGTATTTTTTGTTTCTTAAGAAATTCCAAGTGCTCGAAGTCGCCCCTTTCGGTTCGGGAATTATCGAGAGTTTCTCTACTTCTACTCATACATCGGTACTTGTGACATAGCTCAGCCGAACTTTTTGTGGAGAGCAAACAGTGTTTCCAATATGCTATGTTTACGAAGAGCAAAGATGAAAAGACACGAATGCTTCCAAATACTCAGACGTACAAGCTGGATTTTATTGTTTGTGATTATAATGGTAAGTTTCACGCGTGAGAATTGAAATGAATTTTGTACGGCTTATGTTATGTGCATTGTTTACTCGACTGTAATTCAACTACCAAAAAGTTACCTGACCAACCAACTAACTAACCACCATGTAATTTTCGCGCAAGGTGGACATGACGAAACGCCACGCAACTTAGAGCACACTTCTTGTTTCATTTCCAACATCGGTTTACATAATATAATTATTTTATTCCGTCTCTTGACATGACGCAACGTAAGTATTTGATTCACTTGGCTGTGTTTTATCTTCGTGGACGGGGAGGGGGAGGGGGCAAATTATTTTTCCATACACTTGCAACTTTTTCTACGTGTCCAACGAATCTAAGCGTTTCTTTCTTAGTCTTGTTGATACCACTTATATCAGCGTTAAACTATGACTCATTATGCCGAATCCCCTTATTCCATATCCATCTACATGTCATTCATATGTACATTTCAGAGATCTAATTCCCAATGCATGCACTCGTGACTTTGGTCTTGCTTACATCATTGAATTGTGTAAGCAAGGCCAAAATCATATTATTTACCACATAAGGGATTCGTAGTCGAACATCTTGACCCTTCGACCACGGAAGCCGCCAATTTTAACATGGGTAAAACTTAAACACAAGCTATTACACAAGCAACCCAATTATTCAAATTTAGTTTTTATTTGCACTTGAAAACAAATATAATAACACATTTGAGATATTTTATCAAAGGTTTATTGTCAAGTATTTTTATGAAACTTTATTTTATAATCAAGTACACAGAATTAAAAAGGTAATTAAATCCACGAGAAAATTTCGTTAAATAAAGACTATACAAAATGAATAAAGAGAGAAAAAACAATTTTAGAATAAACATTATTTGAAATAAAATTTCAATACATAATTATAGCGTAATATTATAAAAGAATTTTTACTTGAGTAAAGTCTGTCAAAGTTGATTGGAGAACAAGACATTAATTCCGAAGGGCTTAAGGAAATATATTGAATTACAGATGTAAAGCTTACGTCATTTGATAAGAGAACAAACATGTCCTTCGGGAATATAAAGGCTGACCATATGTTGCTAGGAAAAAATAAAACCAACATTTTGGTAAGGGTTGGTTACAGTCAGCCCTTGTAAATTATGTAGCCGGATGGGCTTATCATGTGTCTATGAAACCCATGTTATGGTCAATTCTAATCAAGGACGACTCATTTCGGGTACCAAAGGGATGCTGCCCAATCGACTCATGAAACGAAAAAAACAGGTTAAGTAACAAAAGCTTCTTAATTTTAAAGACAAATATTTGTTTTGTCAGAAATATTGATCTGATTTTATAGCTTGAAAATTGACCACTACAATCTGAAAGGTAAAATTCTTCAATGGTAAGCAAAATTAAATTTGCACAGCTTTCCTGATTAATATTTATAGTTAAACGAAACTCATCCCAGCGTTGCGTCGTTCCCATCGCGAATAATGGAGCATTGAGATAAGAAAATTTTGAATAATCCATATTTTTCAATTGTTGGGTGAAAGTCCTGGACAAAACTGAGTGCTTAGACAAGTAATCGATATGCGGTGCGGTGTCCTAGTTTGTCCGAAATCGAACAAACTTTAAACGCTGGGAACACTTTTGATCGTGATGCCACTCTTGAATTTCGAATATTCTCTTACAGCATTCCGCACATATCTCTAAGACCATGCCATACGGTGAATGTGCAAAGTTCATTTTACGCCATATTGCGATCATATCATTTATGCCTAAAATGATAAAGGAAGCAATACGTTTTCCAATGAAGTCAAATATTATCTTACCACCAGTTTTCTTTGATAAGAAAATAATTGAAAGAAAAGAATTTAAACAAAACATTGTTGAAATTTGAATTAACTTTACAGCATTAATGCTTATTTAAAAAAAATATATATTTAAGTAATATCAATAATCAACAACACAAATATGAAACAGAAAAAGACAGAAAATAAAAAGACAATGGTCACAACCGAGACAACTTTGTTTATCATTACAAAGATGGCAGCTAAATTGGAGGAAATTAATATTAATAATCTTCAGTGAAAAGTATGAGATCGATTAAAAATGTAGGTTTCTCAGAAGGTCCCAATGGCTGAATTGGCTGAAGAATTACATCCATATAGAGTAGAGGATTTGAGTTTGTGTCTCGGTTGTGACCATTGTCTTTTTATTTTCTGGCTTTTTCTGTTTCATGTTTGTGTTGTTGATTATTGATATTATATAAACATAAAAAAAACAAGAATACGAACTGCTAAAACCTATGGGACTATGGCATCCCTAAGAAGGTTAGGAAGTACCTGGTTATTCAGACCGCACCATTCCGATTGTGAGAGATGATTTTTCACCAGGGAGATATCTACCACGCTGCATATGCGTACGTGAAGTAACTACTGAATGTTAAAAATACCAATCAATTTCAAAGCCATCCACGAAAATATTTCAAAGCAAATGCTCTACCAAAGGCCTACTAGTCTTAACATGGGACTTTTGAAAATGCATCACAATTATTGATATAAAAGATAATATATTTTCGTAGAAAGCAATAACTTTGTGGTGTGACATATTTAAAGAAATAACTTTCTTTAAGACCACGGATATTATTTTAATTTGTATGATCAACTGGTTGCGATTAGCCTTAGCATCATCAGGGTACAAAATTAAACTAAACAAAAAATACAAAGTGTGCAGTGATATATACATACAGAAATAATACAAACTATTAAATAAAATAACATAAAAATGAGAAAAAAATAGGATAACATTTAAATTATAAGAAAAAAACGGAGAGAAAAGAGACAGATAGTATAAATTATAAGAGACAAATCGTCAACCGAGAAGGTGATTTAAGAATATAGATACATTTTACTAGTTTACATGAAAATATACCTAATATTCGACTACTGGACAAATTTACCTGATTATTATCAATTATTAATTTGAGTGACTTTATTTATTTCCAGTGCTTCTAAATAGTTTAATCTAAAAAAATATGTATCTAAATAAATATTTGTATTTTTTTATCTCTTTAAAAAATAATCATTCAAACTCTAAAATAAGCGACGCTGGAGTATAATATGCAAATTAAACCCATATATTAAAAAAAAAACTGTGAGTTCTAAAAAGTGGGTTATTTATTTCATCTTTTAGAGCACCGGTTCGATGTGTCGCTAAAATCTACAATATTTATAGACCCTGAAAAAATACTACACAGAAGCAGAAGTTTCTGAGCGTGATAGAAACTTCACGTTGTTTTCATGAATTGAGATTTAATTTTGAAATTACAATTACAAATCAACGAGGGGCAACAGAAGAAGAAAAAGTCGACACATTGTTTCGAGTATCTTTTTTTTTACACCTTCGAAAATCAAATTTTAATTTCATAATATTTTATTGATGTCTACTCTTTGAATCTATTTTAAATGTATTTAAAATGTGTTCCATTTTATTTTGCATTCGATTTCAAAATTTGTATGTCTTTTTTTTTTTTTTTTTTTCTCAAATGGTGTTTCCGACTGTTGGAAATATTGTGCGATGACTTTGGTGGCCGAGCGGGTGAGATCCTTGACTCCAGGACCCGAGGTCACGGGTTCAAAACCCGTTTTGCGCAAATAAACTTACCATAATATACGAGTACATGACACTTGGTACGTTTGCGGCACGTTCTAAAAACAAAACATTGATTGTAATGGGTTTAGTGTTAAGCGACCAGATCTGAATAGTCAGATGTTTCCTAAACATATTTCAATTCATCTTTTTCTATTCAATTCTGTCTATCCTTTCCGGAATGAGTTTTTTTAACCCCTTGGGTATAATATATTAAATAGTGTTTTTTTGTACTGTTTTCTCATTTTAATAAACAAATATTAATATCGTTGACGATTTTCCAGCGTTCGAAAATTGCAGACCATTTATTGGTAGTGATAGAATAGTAAGACACATATTTACTATATTAATTCTATTGAGAACTATTGCGATATAAGTACCTACCGAACCCGTAGAAGTTCAAAATTAAAATCAAAAAGTGTAGACCAAAAATGATGTTCGTTTCAAAAGTATTATGCAGTTACTTTTAAAATGTAGATAGGCTGAAAAAAAAATTCTACCGCTGTACGTGGGATGGCGGGCTGCGAAATACCGGTATCAGGTAGGAATGCTCGAAGCCAGAGTGGCTCAAATAATAATACTCGTATCTGGCAAATGGTAACGTCATAGGAGAGCGGGGCATTTCAACTTCTGGCGTGATGCCGAAAACAAATTGCTTTGTGTATTATGTCAGAGAGGCTGTAGCCCGAATTTCCGAGGAGACATGGCATCGGGAACCGGAACGGATCAGGTGAAATGGGAAAACGGATGGGTTTAACGGATTAACGGCTTCGTTACGGAACGATATAAATCAAGATTAGAACAGAACCAAAACGACAGTTTATTATTTCAACCACAACGAATAATACTGGAATAATTATGGGCTTTTGTCAGTAAATAACCGATTTCCCATTATCATTCATCTAACAGATAATAATATCAAGGCTAAAACTTGTCAAAGCGGAAACAATGTTGCATAAAGTACTTAAACTTGGGAAGAGGAAGGTTGGGAAGTACCTGGCTATTCAAATCTAGTCACCAAACACGGCTAAAGCCATTTCAAGCAACGTTTCGATTCTGAATGGTGGTCTTTCACCAGGGCGATACTTAGAGTATCATCACTCTGGAACGTGCTGCAAATATACTTTTTATTATTTTTATATGAATTAAGTGTGTTATGACACATATTAATTAAATAAAAGTTATTGGCGCACGCCGGGCGAAGCCGTGACCTTTGGATTCGTAGTCGAGCGTCTTACCACTCGACCATGGAGGCCGTCAAATTTGTCCGTCCGTTTGTTTCTATTTATAATTTTTTGAATTTTCTACTTATAGTTACTACCCTCGTTTTTTACACTATATTTTTTATGTATTGTTTGATTTATTATGATATATGTTTGTTTGATTTCTCTGTATTTTCTTTAAAGGGTGGAAAATATTTTTAATAACCTAAATAATTATTAGAAATCTAAATAATAAAATATATAACTCAAAACTTTCTGGGCACAGAAAATTATTTCAAAGTTCTTTTTAATTTTAAGAGATGTCACTTCAACTGAATTGATTATTCCAAGTGGTTCAACATAATAAAAGAAAATAAACAAGGAGTTTAAAAAAAATCATTGTTGAGATAATACAAATAAAATAAAATCGACTGCATCGTAACTATATCTAATAGATAATCCCTTTTACTTATAAACGAGGCGTAAATATTACACGCGGTGTAAGGTCGAAATAGCGAAAAACTCGATTTATAACTACGGCTCATGCGTTTGTTTAAATGGCCCTACGTCCGATGTAACTAAACATAACTAAACTTAACCAACGCTGAACGGGCGCGTAGAAATCTAATAAGTAAGACGGTAAAAAAACAGGTTGCTCATCATTGTAACCCTACAGAAGTGTGGTCCGAGAAAACTGAACATTTCAAAATTTATCTGAACTCAAAAACAAAAATACGCAACTATGGCAAATTCAAAATGACATAAATCATCCCACTTATTGAAACTAATTACATCTGGATTGAGGCAGAGAAAAACTTCCCCTCTCCTTCTAGAGCCATCATTTCGAATAAATTTTACACTGTTCAACTAAACCAAGATAGAGTGCTGCAAAAAGAAAATGACCTTTCACTGCGAAAATTAAAAATCGTATCTGTTCATCCCTAGTTGCAGCACGCAGTACCCGTAAAATTAGGCTGTGGGGGTGCTTTTGTGATAAACAACCAGGCAGTCTCAGGTAGTCGGCCAGGCAGTCAGGCAGTTAGGCGGCCAGGCACCCAGGAAGTAGGCAGCCAGGCATTCCATTCTGCCGGAGACGGGTTTTAATGGAGCATGAATTTATTATAAGATGCTGTAGGTAGCAGCGCAAGCTTCCAATCCAACTCGGGCTGATTTCACTGGTACTCACGGGAACGAACCGACTTCTTCGCATTATGAAAAAAACACACAAGTCTTACGGCGGGATCGGAATGAATGGAGGGATTGTCGGATTTCCAAAAGATGTTCTAGAAAATAATGGCTTCTATGCTTATTTTGAATGCACGACATTCAAAACATTTGACTCTGTCAGACTTGCGACATCAAATTTAACCATCGAAAAACTATACCTACAAGAAAAGTCCTTTACTTATCACGAAAGAGATCCAAAATACTTGTACTTTTCACAAATTCATTATTATTTTTTTTTCGTAGAAAGCAATCACTTTGTGGTTTGACATATTTGAAGAAGTGAAAAAATAACTTTGAAATATTTAAACTTATGAATTAAAAGGGAAAAGACGTGAACTGAGAAGGTGATAAAAGAATTATGAGAAATTTTATGAGTTTTGGACTACTAGAAAAATTAAAATAAAATTATACAAAGTTATTTTTTCATTTCTTTTGTTTATTAATCATTGTTTTTTTTAATTTAAACAACGCACAATCGTAATCGTCTCTCAACGGTCTAGAGCCAGTGGAACCTGTGGCATCCTAATTGGGGCTGTGGATATCGCTGTGCCAGTTCGATACTATAACAAGTAAAAAAAAAAACTTTTCAATGTTTTCTGTTTCTTTACAACATAAGGAATCAAAAGTCTTTTTGAACTTGTTATAGCACAGCGATATGTTGTGAGGCTGAAGGGATCGGGAAGGGAAGGGGAGGAGATGGGAAAGGGGAATGTCGAGAAGTGCCTGTTTTTTTCAGAGCTGGCTACAAAGTATGGCCAAAGCCAATTGAAGCAACGGTTCGATTCTGAATGGTGGCCGTTCATTAGGGCGATACTGAAATCTATCTACCACTTTAGAGCGTGTCGCAAATAAATTGCGTATTATTTTATTAATTATGTGTGAAATAAAACAAATTATAAAGTAAATTTAAACTCTGGATCGATAGCAAAGGATCTTAACCGTTCAGCTCGGGAGGTCGTCATTGTTTCTTATGGCTTGGAATAGCAAATTATAAAGCCTTTTCGAATGGTTTGTCGAATTAACTTATCAACAACGAAAAATCTAGATTGTCAGCACCCGAAAGAATAATAATCAATATAAAAAATTAGTAAGGATAGGAATCAAAATCGACTTCCGACTTTAAGCCAAATACAGTGTTTCAATTCTGTTGCAGAAACAGGAATTATGATATAACAAAATATGAATGTTTTAGAGGTTGTGTTGTGTACTTATTTCTGACGCCGAGCTGTACGAAAGATCTTGGTCACAATATTGGACGTGACACGTTTTTTGATGACAAGTGTAAATGGTCACGGTGAGCCATTCATCAATATAAATATAAATTGAAAAATTCATACTCTCTGTTCACCGCAAAAGTTTACGACGATACGAACGATCGTGAAACATTTTACCTTTTAAAAAATTCTACGCCTTTTCCACCTTTATGAACTTTTAGTTGTCAATTTCGACCTTGGCTTAGTATTGGCCTGCCATTAAGAATACAGTATAATTATGACAGTCCATACAATATTCGAGCGATACATTACAGCACCCATCTACACCTAATTGTGATCAAATCGTTTTTTTAAATACATTTTCTTACTGAAAAAGTTTGAGACAAGCAATATGGTTTTATATTACTTACTGTTTTTACTCAATTTATTATTTTAAAATCTTGCTACACAGCAATCCCGTTGAATTAAATTACACGAGTTAATACAATTAAACGTAATGTTTACAGAGAAATCAAACATGAATATTCTAAAAAAGTAATGAAAAAATAACCTTGTATTAGATAGACCACAGATATTATTTTATTTTTTATGACCGACCGGTTTCGCTTAGCCTAAGCACTACCAGGGTACAAAATGAAACTAAAGAAAAAATACAAAGTGTGCGGTTATATATACATACAGAGGGACAACAAAATGTAAAATAAAATTTAAAAAAACAACGAGAAAACAAAAGAATAATATTTTAATTAAGAAACAAAAAACAGAGAGCAAGATTTTTTTTTTAAATATTCAATTTGTCAAACCACAAGGTTTTTACTATATTTTATATAGTAAAAAAAAACATTTTAAAAAGTGAGGTAAGTAAAAACAATACCAACTAAATTACAAATAAAAAAGTAAGTATAAACCCGAAGTAGCGATTCACAAAAAAACAGAATTGGAAAAATAAGTAATTATACTAGGTGTATATGTACTCGTATGTATGTAAGACAATCAAAGAGCAGCAAACTAAAACAAAAGGGTAATCTTATTTTATGTTATAGTAGCCGAGAATAAGAAATCAACATAAGTGTTTAATTATACACACATACCCGTATGCAAAAAATATCAGATATGCAATTAGTACTTTAATGAATTTAATTTATGAGAAAGAGAAAACAAAATAAAAATAATAAATATTGAATCCCCAGCGATACGGTTTTAGCATGAAGTCCAACGTATAATCAGCTTCTTCCGCTACCCTTAAGAAGTACGTAGACCAGAGTGAATGCGAGGCAGGTGTTTTGTAAATCCCACAACGGTCTTAGATCGAGTCGAACATTACCACCACCCGACTTGAATGGAATCTTGTTCTATTTTGGACACTTACTTGAGTCGGGCCATGTAAACTGTCAAAATAATAGAAAAATATATATGAATGTGAATAAAGCAAGGAGTGTGTGCCAAGACAGAGTTGTATGGCGGTCCACCTCTCTGTCTACCCCTGCGGGGAAACGGGGTGATGGTAAGTTCGTAAAATTGATATATAATAACTCCATAGCACACTAATCAAATTATGACCTGAAAATATTACCTGAAAATTCAAGATGTAAAAATCTGTGTAAATCTCATGATGTCTTAGTTTACCATTTTGGCTGCTTTATATGAAAACAGATTTTTGCATATTTCCCTTGTCATATTTCCAAATCTAATCGAAGAAAAATCGACAAAAGCTTGTTTTAACTAATGATTCTAATAATATATTACAAAAAAACAAAATTAATTACAAAGAAAATAAATATTTTCTACATTTGTATTTGTCAGAAATTTTGGAGGTTAGTGATAAAAACATTCCTCCCTAAGCACAAAGAATTTCCTCTATTGGGGAGGTAATTTATCATAAACTAAACTAAACTAGAAAGAATTACAAGTAAAAAGCAGATGAAGTGAATTCTTTATTGAATTGGGTATTTCTTTGTTAAAAAAATATTTTTGTAATTAGCTCTAAGAAATCTCTGTAATTTTGAAATCTATTGTATTATTTATGCTTTATTTAAATAGATTAATAAAACATAAATAAAATATCAACTATACTGTCAATATGTTGTTTAATTTTTGTTTTATAAAAAAACATTTTGGTTAAAAAACACATATTACTAGCGTATTAAAATAAAATTGAATATATCGGTTTCCCAAAAAAATGAAGTTTAGTTCAGACCTTTAAGGAAGTGTGCCACTGGGTGGATATTATCAGACTTCAACATGAGTGGTGGTAAAACTACATGAGAACAATACCTTCAGCGGGTTCGACACGTGATGGGTTGGCAGGAAGAAAATCGACTTAAATGTTGTAAAATGTAGGCTTTAAATAAGATAAGACTTCCGAAAAACCAGGAACGTTTGACCGACCGGAAAAAAGGATGTGAACTTTCCTTTGACTTACGCGTCACGCATATATTTATTAATGTTCTTTTTTTTTTTTTTGACGTGTATAAAAAAGATTGGTTATTTCAATCTCCGTGTTTTAACATTATGGCATTACGGTCCAAGTATTTTGTAGTCTGGGAGTTGTGGGTATTATTCCTGTATTGCTGACGTATAGCTTGTTGCTCATGTGATACATATTGTACGTATGGTAAATCAAGCAACGGTAAAAAACCGGTCACCGAAAAACGTCTCAAAAAATGTGACCGAACTTTCCTGATTCCTGTTTGGGGAAGTTTAGAGGTCGTGAGAGAGGGGAAAAGGATGATTGAGAATATCTGGCTTTTCAGATAAGACAACTAAACATTCTTTCAAGTAACGTTTCTATTTTGTTCATTTGTATTTCAGTGGTCTTTCACCGGGGCGGTACTTACTATTCTTAGATGTGATTGAATACAAATCAAGAATTTATTAATGTTTTGAGTGCGATATTTTGAAAAAGATATTGATCATCGTTGCAATTAGTGCAAACATCTCAAGAAACTAAAAGAATCAGAATAAAAATTCAAAACAAAGACATTATGTAAATAATTTCTGTTTTCCAAGTCCTTCAATACGTTGGACACGGAACCATATTATTTGTAAGCATTGATTGTAGAACGTTTATTGAAATGTATTATTCTTATCAAGTTTAATAAAAAAAATCATCTAATGTTTTTTTATAGAATTGATGGGAAAAATCAAACTACATCATAAATCTTTCCAAAGTAAGATAGACGGGAGCCGATATCGGTTGCCGAAACAAATTGGCATATTATGATGATATTTCTCCACGCAAAAGAAATCAAAAAGGGTCTCAAGGGCAATATCTTTTTTTCACCGGTCACCTCGTATACCATAAAGGGCGAAAAAACTTGGTAAGATTTGGTCACATAATGTTTATTTTGTATTTTACAGGCTATGTGTTCGGAGTTCCAATTGTCAAACACATCCAGAATGCATTTTAATACAAAGAAAAAACAACAGCAATACGGGTGACTGGTAACATACAAACTTCGAGCTTCTAGCTGACTTTTTATTTGTTTCCTGCTGGAGTGAAAGTTCAGTATATACCATAACCACACATCTTGTTTTCACATGCTCTGCGAAACGTCAAAATATAAAAAATGAGCAATAAATATATAATAAATTAAATATTTTGATAAAGATAAAAATAGCTGCGATATACTTGATTACAAGCAAAAACGTCAGTCACAGTTTTATCAATAGTAGTGTTAAAACAAAGTAACTGCGTTTAGTTAATAATTTAATGGCTTCTGGGTTTCCGTTCTCACATGACATGGGTTTCTCCAAGAACCAGGCTCATTCATTTCATTCGCACACCATCCATACAGCATACCCAAAGGATTTTAACATGAATCCTATAGCTGCAATAATCTTTAAATACTTTAAATTTCCTACGTCTTTGCGTTTTTATGCATCTTTGCTAAGACTACATTGATTGTTTAGCGTAAGGACACCAGAAAAATAAACAAAAATATATTATTTTTATTTCATTGGGTAACATCCTGTGCTTACGTCAGGTGAGAGGGAGGTAAACGGAGGTAGAGCGCAGTATGCCTTTGAACGATGTGTCATATTTTCCGAAATTCTGTGTCGGTGCCATCGACTTGAATACAAAATAAGACCGCACAATATTTTGCGTAAAACATGGCCCAAAGGAGAAGATATCAGCCCTTTTGTGGTAAAAAAGGATAGAAGATTTTATAAAATTCAATTTAAGAGTTTTGAGGTGTAGTTGGTATTGGTTATCATACAAAACAGTCACAGTGCGTTTTTATAGGTAACCAATAAGCTATTCCGAAAGTCAGATTAACGGTTTGCATTCAAATGATTCATACAGTATCGATGAAATATACAAAACAGTGTTTTTTAAATGGAGATACAGATAGGGATTCATGAACGTCACACTAGCTTATTCATTAGTTTTGGAAATATAAAAAGGAAAGAAAAAAACCTAACCAATAAAAATGGATCGTTATAACCCTAACTTTATTGAATATTTGTTAACATATTTACAAACTTACGGACTATTGTCCAATTACAAAAACAAATATATGACACGAAATGAGAAAAAAAGAACAACAGAGAAAGAACAGCACATACATAATATTATAATGAAGCAATGACAAAATATACATTAGAAAGAACATTCAAATCAAAGCCCAGGTCAAGTCATTGTTTTGGTCGTAAAGAATGACACAAAGCAAAAAGTAGATTATCCATAACGCCTTTTATCATTGATGCCAGTAATAAGATAATTATTGAACTAATCTTAGAGTAAACGAGATATGAATAAAACAACTATTGCGGGTGGAATTAAGGCAACGAAGAGATTCATCGATATAAGTGTGTTGTAAGCATTAATAAAATAAAATATTTAAATAATATCAATAATCTAAAACACAAATATGAAACAGAAAAAAGCCAGTAAATAAAAAGACAATGGTCACAACCGAGACATCATTCTTTTTTGTCTCGGTTGTGACCACTGTCTTTTTATTTTCTGGCTCTTTTTGTTTCATATTTGTGTTTTAGATTATTGATAGTATTTAAATATAAAAAAACATAAGCGTTAATGCTTTTAAGTTGTTTCCAATTTTAATGCTAATTAAATTGTCCGCGGAGAAAAACCTCAAAAAAGATTTACTCCCTGTTCGGAAAATAATTATGTTTGCCCCACATGATAGATGAATGCAAACTCCTACTTGACAATTATAGAGCGTATTTCTTCACAGGTTGTTTCCGTTATCAAAATAAACGGCGTAAGCACAGTTATTGAATGGCCGTTCAGCATCCGGTTCGCGTATATTGGAAAAGTTCAGAAGAACGGAATATTTAATGCGCGCGCGAACGCACATATAGATAATTCATGTAAATTTAATTATTGGAATGGAACAAATCGTATACTTGGAATAGGAAAATAATTGTTTTCAACATGAATAATAATACAGAGTGAATTCCGCAAACATACTAAGGTTATTAGAGCAGTTAGTTACATTATCGTGATCGGATTAAGTTTTGACTGTCAAGGGTCTACGCTTTTTTTATCACCTTTTGTATGCAGTGATTTGATTTACTTGCTTACTTTTTATGATATCATATAAGTTGACAATCATGAATTTACCTGTTAAATCCTAATCATACATTATCTAAAAAGTCCCAAAGAAGAAAAAAGCTAAAAGACGACAGCGGGTTATTAACAATAATTGATAGCAGATTTGGGTTAATTCATTAACCACGTTATGAACGGTTACATATATGAGTAACCTGCATAAGGTTAGTTTAGTCAAATTAAAAATAATGGTGGCTAATGCTAATTTGGATTCACAAGTGGCTATTTAAAAATATAAGTCATTCTAGCCATAGCAAATGCGAACACTTTCTTTCGTTTCAATTATATTAAAACTTTGTAAAAGACCGCAGATTAAATTTTATATTTTATGACCGACTGGTATCGCTTGGCCTAAGCATCATCAGGGTACAAAATTGAACTAAATAAAAAATCCATAGTGTGTGGTTACATACATTTATACATATAGAGGGACAAGAACACAATATAAAATAAAAAAGAGAACAGTAAGAATATAAGAAAACAAAAGAATAACATTTAAATTATAACAAAGAAACAGAGAAAAAGAGAGATTTTACGGGAAATATCCCTAATATTGGACTACTGGACAAATTTAATTAATTATTAAGAATATGACTATTGATTTCAATGGCTTTCTTTATTTCTGGTGCTTCTAAATTATTTTATCTGTTGCAACGACCATTTCTGTGGAGAATATGAGCACCGGTGCCTTTATTGAAATATATTCAATTATATTTACTATCGTTAAGCAACCAATAGAAACGGTGATGAAAATTCAAGACAACCCAACCACTCCATAAGAGAGAAGAATAATCGAAAGATGGGTTTGCTAAGACTCGAAGTACACGAGTATTTCGGGAATAAATTATGTATTTTCATGATTTTGAATAAAGAACGGTCAAATTTAGGGAAATCGCAATATTGTTAATTTTACATTTCAATTGTTCAGTCTGCAAACACGGGCAAAACCGGGTAGTAACTTCTAGTAGTTTATAAATACCGAGGGGCCTTTGTTGAAGGTCGGTCTGGATAAAGAGGATAGAGCTCTGCAATTATGTTGTAACTGACTGTGGAGTGAGATTATTTTCAAAGAAGCGTTCCTTGCGGTGAAACCGCTGAATCTGTTCTTAGAAAATTGACGACGGGCGCAGAATACTTCGGTTCAGAGATGCGGTTAAAAAGAAATTGCTGTTCACAACGGTATGTGGATTTTGTCAACTAACGAATCTCAACAAAAAGTGAAACACTTTCCACCGAGTGAATGTTGCCATTTCGACCATATGAAAATCCCGGTTACACAATATTAAATGACAATTTCATGTATTTCACGCCAGTGCACCTTGACATTTTTACAGTCACTGCCATCGAAATTCTTACAAAATGATTGCCGGCCTTTGCATGAATATTTGTATTTCTTACATTATTTTAAGCGGTTGTTTGCAGAGTGTAAATGTCGAGGGAGAGTTTATGTGGGTGGTTTAAATCCTGAAATCTGTGTCCACTCGTATAATTTTCACATTTCGAACCGAACGGTGTTTTCTATTGCTTTTGATTAAGAGTTTGTTTCGCTGTAAAGCCATTTTGAATTAGGATAATGGTTCGTAAAGCATAGTATTTTTAGCCTAGAATTTGGAATCTCCCATTAACCAATTTTCAAATGAGCTTTCCACTACACAGACACACTTCCAGATTTATAAAATTATAACGAGCAACATTTAAACAGGTATGTCACTCCGCTAAACGAGTCTGTTCTATGGAAGAAATAAAGTAGCATTGTCGATTACTCAATAAAGAATACAGCTGTACAGGAAGTTGCTGCCAAACGGGTTACAAAATTAAACTGTTACGGAAATTGAACAAAAGAAAGAGAGCTACTGAAAAGTATGTAAAAGAGAAAATCGACATTTGTTCTTACACATCCCAGGACAACTGGCGCTAGAAAACAAATTGGCAATGAAGGAGTAGTGATATGCCAAAAGGGTGTATAACACTAGAGACTTTTGTGGCTGAGGAATATTATTCAGTGGACAGTTGTTCAAATTTGAGGACAAGCTTGAGAAGATGGTACAAAATAGAACACCTGAAAAAAAAACCAAAAGAACGAATTTTTTTTTTTTGATAATTGTAGAATACTTCTGTAAAAAAAATTTCACGTTAAAAAACAACGACAAATAAAGAAGAAGGTTTATAAAATAAAATAAAGGCTATGTTAACTTCATTTCGACAAAATTGATCCTTGAAAATACATAATATCTGATGGTCTACAAGAGAGTCAATGAAATAACCCTGAAATTGAAAAATTGTGTATTTTTTTTAAATTCGTATGTTCGAAGTTACCAAAAATCTGAAATCTAAGAACTTGTTTCATGATACAAATGAGTTAAATTTAATGTGCGGCCTTTTGTAGGTACTATCACGTTCGGAGGTTTTTTCTCTGATTTTCGCAAGATATCTAAGAATTGACTTTTTGTTCACCAGAAGTCATTTACTTTTTTGTGTCCCCTTTATTATTTACTTTAATTAAAAAGTTATATTTTTACCGATTGTGCTAAGAAACGAAACGTATGTCAAGAATAAGCGCCAAACGGTGATCTCAATAAAATACAAAGTACGTGTAGGCATATATTTTCGGGCTTCCAAATAAAATAATTGAACAATGTGCTACAGCTTACAGCCAAACAAAAAATGCTTTTCTTTAAGAAAAAAAAATCCTAGATTCTTTTTATAGAATTCTGTGAATACATTTTTGATATAAATCATACAAATACAAGACGTTTGATGAACATGTCAAAAGAAATGCGAATTTTTAATGTTTTACCGGCGTATCAAAGAAAACAGTAGAACGGGGCAACTATAAAAAACTAGATACTTTGCCGTAAAAGCCTACAAAAACTTCATAAACAATGTTATCGCAGCCTTGAGTACCAAAGGGGGTGACGTGAGGTCTTTTGGGTCTCCACTCACACGACAGGATGTCATGAAAGAGATAACATTAAAGAAAAACGAGATATTGTGATATAACAGAACAAGTCACTCCACCCTACTGATGGTGTAAGAACGAGAGATAATGTGTTACATCGCAATTACGCGGTTCTTATTAAAAAAAGAGATATTACGCGGTGTATTGAAGCGGGTTTCATTCCCACAAAGCAAAAAAGGTTTTAATAATGATACATGTCTGATCTATATAGCGCCGTTTTTATGAAGATATCACGTCAAGGTTTCGATTTAATTTATTTTAAATGTAAATATGGAAGCTGCCAGTTTAAACATTATTAGGTTTTATGGTAAAGCAAAAAAATCATCTCCAAGGAATTCAACATAAAATTAAATATCACTAACGCAGCAAAAAAATTCTAGAAAATAATTAAATAAAGACGATAAAAAGAAAACATTTATAAATTTAACATGCAAGTAAGTTGTATTAATGAAAATACTCAAAACATCAAAAACGAACAAACAACATATGATGATAGATCATTAAGAAATAAAAAGTTACTGTAATTCAGTACGACCATTTAAATCTGAATTCATAATCTATCACTCAATAAGTTCGTTGGATGAAAAATAGGTGGCGCCACTATTGACAAACCCATATGCTTTTTAGAAAGTACCAACATTCAACTAATACTTGTGAAAAATTCATAACAATCTGACGTTTACTTTACAAGTCACAGTGGTTTTAGTGACGTTAATTTTGTAATTTTCAACACAATGGAAAAATATGAATTTCGTGTGTTGATAAAAAGCATTGTTTTTTAATGGAAAAAAATACCATTAAACCAAAGCAATGGCTTAAAAAGTGTTATTCGGACGAAATTCCGCAAAATAGTTTTGGTCGACCGTAAATTGAAGTTGCGTGAGATAGCTGACACTTCAAGTATCTCAAAAAGCAGTTTTTCACCATTGTGTGTCAACATTTGTCCGTGAGAAAGCTCTGTTCGAAGTGGATACCGCGTTTGCTTCACAGTCGATCAAAAACAACAACGCGTCGACGATGCAGACCGCTGTTTCAGTGCAATAAAAATTGCACTTTGAATTGCTTCCCCGCCCACCGTATTCTCGGGATCTGGATCCCAGCAACTTCTACCTGTTTGCAAACCTAAAAAAAATGCTCCAGAGAAAGAGATTTGGCTCCAATGAAGAAGTGTAATGTGTTTTTGGATAAATTTCTTCTGAAGTTATTTATATCCAAACATAGTAAAACGTTGCAAAGACAGCTAGTACGAGAGGGCAAAGATAATCACTGTGTAATTCATCCTTCCCAGGTGAATAATAACATAATTCTATACGAACCCCCCTCAGACGAACTCAACTAAATTAAAACGTCACAAGCAAACATCGCGGGTTACAAGCGGCGAATACTTCGAACGGCAATATTGGTTTTCGCTGAAAGGGAAATATTGACGGAGATTAGTCACGTGGGATATTATCGAATGCTTCGTCATTTTTTTTAATTAAGCCCTTTCCCGGGGAAAAGGGTGAAGTTGGTACTTGAAGGAATTATTTGTTATTGGGAACTATTGCACAAAGGTTAAATGGACACCTTTTGAAAATATTTTGTAAATTTTCAGCACTGCTAGTCTGTTACGGGTTACAAAATATTAAGTTCGATAATTGCTGGTTCGATCTCCGCACAGGCAAAACAAATATTTACATTGATTTAACAATAATTAAAACATAATTGCATAGTACCTACTTAAAAATGGAAACATTATCGTTATATTATATTTACTACCAAATTCGGGTGTACAGAGACACAAAAGCTCTTAAAATGTGAGGTTAGGGGTCTTAAAATTCAAACCTTTTTTCCGTTTTAAATTTCAAGGTAAAAAAAAATGGTTTTCATGAACTTTGGAGAGTTAAAATATCTATTAACTAGCGGAAAATGAGGCAACATGCATAATGTTCAATTCATATTGACTGTTCAGTGAAAAAAACTACCTAGCGATAAAATAGCGTTTGAAACTCGGAAAAAGCCGGGTACTAAATTCTAGGATCAACCAATATAATTTCGGATGCGACGTGATGTACGTAACATTATAAAATATTAAAATACACAATTCTTATTTTCAGTACAAATAAAAAAAAATTATGCTTTCGTTCTTAAAAGTTGATGGTGAAATGGTCAGTTGGCAAAAAAAAACGTTTATTTTAATTTTAATCTTGGATTTAATTTAATATGAAGTATTATTGAAATTAAATTTTTAATCATTTTTATAAATATTAATTTTAATTATTATCAATATTCAAATTTTCAAACTTAATAAAATACTTATTTGAATAATTATTAAAATATTTATTTCAATTATTATCAGCATATTAATATAAATTATCATTGAAATAGAATTAATAAAACGATTAAAAAATGCATGTGGATAGATATATCTTTAAATATAATAAATAATAACACCTAAAGTTGACTAATGTACAGCGTACACTCAATTTTCAGGGCAAATATTTTATTCAAGCAATCATTTAGTAAAAAATATAATAAAAAAATTTCTTACTGAAATTATTAAGTTTTTTCGTAAAACACTAAAATTCAACAAAGTTTTTTTGCTGTTCAAGAAACCTATTATCACAATAGGCTATTTTGTTAGACGAAGATTTTTTTTTTTCGAAAATATTGGCGTTTAAATTTAGGTTTTGACAAAAGGCGTCTAAAATTAAACTTGGGCCAGGCGCCGTTTGGTTTAGGGCCGGGCCTATTCATATCACTTCTAAAATTACACCGATTACGGCTCTCAGTGAAAAAAACTAATTATAATATAATAAAAATAACAGTGAACTTATATAGCGCAGTTTTGTGATATTTCACCTCTATTACATGATAATATTACATAAATTAGACCGAGGCAATTACTTTAAGATGGAAGTCGTTTTCTTTATGTTGCGTGATTCCTAAATCAATGATAAAAGTAATCATTATTATTTGATTATGACCTCCACTATATGAAAAAGATAAAAAGGAATTAAATCACATTTCGCTACTCTTTTAACCTATCGACAAGGTACCTTCGCAAACAATTTGTTCTATAAAAGAATACCCTCCATATTTATTTCGCTCTCGTTTAATGTCCAGAAAAACCAGGCGAGTAAACTAGAGAGAGAAGCCGTTAATTGCGTGCTAGATTTATTTTAGGTTACCATGGCAACACGCATCGTAGGAAATGAAAATACACAAGTTATACTCACTCTTCAATTTAAAGAATAAACTGTTTTAAGCATTTGGAATTTAATTCAATTAATTTTTTGTTCGTATATCAGCTGTAAATTGGGATTTTTCTGAAGAAAACCTAAGGACACATTTCTTGCTTTATTTTAGATTTTAATCGAATGTACGTTTTTGTTAAAAGGGTATCGAAATATTGAATAAAAAAAGTTTAAATTTTAAGCATTTAGACACAGGGTTTTAGACAAACTTTTTATCAGATTCAAGTTCTCTCTACATTACTTCTCATAATTTAATTGTATAAACTAAACTATGAAGCACCAGATCTCTATTTTCAGCTAACTACGTCATATCTACCACTAGAATTTGAGATTTGATTTATGCATTAAAAAAAGTGCCAAAAAATACAACACGTTGCAAAGTTGTTTATTCGATTGTCGAATTTGAAAAAAAAATGTTAAAAAGTTTCCAAACTTGATTAAAGCCGGTATGTAACTTATAGTAGTTTGTAAAAAAATATTACATAATAGAAACTCTGGGTAATTTGACGTTTGTTAAAATATCCGATCCCTTGCTGACTTTTGAATAACAGCTTCCAAAATATTTCTAAACACTTACAATATTGAAACAAATTTATAAAACGCGAAAGCGTTAACAAACGGAAACAGCAGTTATGGCACCACTGTATATACTCGTACACTCTCACACTTTAAGAAATAAATATTAATTTAAGTTCGAGGAATAATACTCGTAGTAATTTGATAATTTAAATTACATTTGTCATTTTTATGAAATATCGTCACAAGGGCGCTTGTGTATGAATTTGACAAACTCCCCTAAACTTGAGTTCTACAAATTGTGTTTTCTTATCCTTCTACCCGTAGTTATCACCAGAAGCAACCGCATGGGTATATTACAGTAATCAAATCAACAATAAATTGTCGCCGGGAAGGCAAAAGGGTTGTAGCGCCATTTTGGGAAGTTTACACCAGAGCACATTAAAGTTGTATTTTTTACAATAAAATTCATAAGTCTTCAGCATGTGGTTGGATTTTGAAAAAAAAACTCGGGTAGCTCAATACTCTCACAGAGTTACCTAAAGTGACCAAAAGCTTGACCAAACTCGTGTCGCTTGAGTCAAGCCTTGTCTCACGTGGTAAATATATTTGAGATGGCTGAAGGGCCACAAAAGAATCTTCAGAATCAAACGAGAATCAGAGTATTCCGATGCAGAAAAAAACTTGATCAAAATTGCATATTTTACTTATTTTCGACCAAAGTATCGCTGCAGCCCTTTACCTTTCTAGCAACGATAATATATAGATCAGACTTATAGCGTCTCTTTTTTAAAAGCTTAATGGATATCTTACAGCTACATATCTCATTATGAATATGATGTTGCAAGCTAAAAAATGTTGCCTTAACTTTGAAATTCCAAAAAACATATATATTATTAGCAAGTTTTATTATTCCAGAGCTTATTGTTCGCGAATTTCTACGAATAGTTTTTTTTTCTATTTTGTGGTTAACCTCACAAGAGATTAGAATTAATTTTAAAAATGTGTTCAGTAATTTTTATAATCTTTAAGAAATCTTATTTTATATTTTTGTAAAACTGAACCTGAAACATGCTGAGCTGTAACCAAAGTGCTTTATATTTAAGACAAAAGAAAATTATTTATTATTTTGCACAAAGGGTTTATTTCGAAACCTATTAAAAATCGTTTGAAAGTTGATGTATTTCAATATTTAACAAACTCTTTAGAGACGTATCGAAATTCTACTTCTGTTTTCAATTAGGTTTGTTTTCAGGTTTCCTGATTTCTAGAGGAAACAAACAATTAATGAAACTGGAAACTTTTGAAAGTAAATTATCGTTTCTGATTACTTTCGCGTTTTATTTTTGGGTAAAATAAAATGATTCAAGTTAATTTAGTCTCAGTCCAAACAGGAGATATGCGGTACGAAGCGTGGAAATTTAAACCAAGATATCGAACTTATTTCAAAAACGTAATAACCTCAATTCTATATCCGAATTGTGACGCTTTAATAGTTGGAAGAAAGAATAGATGCAGAATAAGCTTATAAAGTACTTTTTCAATTTGAATAAAGGGAATTATTATAAAACTAACGCAGACCCGTGGAAAAATTACGGGATATTATAATTGTAGCAATTGTTAAGCTGAAGGTTTTTAAATTTTCTTTTCAGATATAATTAATTAATTATGTTTTTTAAAATACCAATAATCTAAAACACAAATATGAAACAGAAAAAGGACAATGGTCATGACCGAGACTCGAATAAGGAGCCTCTACTCTATCCGGGAGTAGCACTCTGCCAATTGAGCCATCGAAACCTTTTTAGAAAACGGCATTTTTAAACGATCTCAAAGATGGTCGTAGCCAAAAATCGGAAGAATTTGAAATATTAAATATTTTTTGATACAAGTATGAGGTACGTTTAAAAGTGCCGCTTTCTAATAAGGTATTGATGGCACAATTGGCAGAGCGTTACTCCCGGATAGAGTAGAGGTTCCGAGTTCAAGTCTCGGTCATGACCATTGTTCTTTTTAGTTTCTGGCTTTTATCTGTTTCACATTTGTGTTTTGGATTATTGATTTTATTTACATATTTAACCATAAATAAGCATTCATGCTTTAAAGTTAATTCCAATTTAACATTAATTAAAATATAGTTTATAGCGATAGACAATAAATCCAGCAATAAAGTGGCCAACAACTCCTTTATTGAACTACCTATCCAAAAGATAAAATTAGGTGGGTAAATTGAACTCGTTTAAGCGTAAGCAAGTCAATAAAGGCATAAATTGATATCGGTGGAAAGCTCAATAATGTTGGTTTATGTTACATTTGAAGTGAAATATTATGTCAAAGTAAAGACTTTGAAATGACAAATTGTATTATTGGAGGAGCACAGCACAATTCCACATTTGACATATTACTAGTAGGTACTTTAACAATAAAATAATTAACAATAAAAAATAATCGTTCTATTGACTAACTAACATACAAAAGATACATAAAATAATTACACTCGTTAAACACACTTGTATTAATACGCCTACTCGTATATCGAAACAATCTCAGAAAGCTTTTAAAACATAAAACTCTAAATACTATAGCCTCTGTGACCTTCTGTATTCTTAAACGAAAAATACATTTTACGACACAGTTAATATTACGAACAAATAAAATAAGGACTTGAATATCCCAAAAAACCATTATAATTATGAAAAAGGAAATAATGTTTGGCTGTAAAAATGGGAAGTTTATTACTTTTTTTGGTGTATTCCACCTTCCTTGCTTTCAAAGCGAATTTTGGAAATACTTACCACGCTGTCTTAATATGCGCGATAGTCATAATACCCAGATTAAAAATCGCTTATATTTTTTAAATATAAGCTTTAGTTCATGCTATGTTATTTTGTTTTTGTTAAAATACTATAGTGAATAAATACCACACAAGAGTCCCAACTGCTCTAAACCATCTAGAGCCAATGAGAATTTGTCCTCCCCAATTGGGGTGTGTTGTGAAGCTTAAGGTAGAGGGGAGGAGTAGGAGATGGAGAAGATGAAGGTTGGGAAGTATCTGGCTCTTCAGATATGTTCACCAAATACGATTAAAAGCCATTTCAAGCAACGTTTCAATTCTGAATGGTGGTCTTTCACCAGAGCGATACTTAAGAGTATCTACCACTCTGAAACGTGCCGCAAATATAATATTTATTATTTTATATGAATTATGACACATATTTATTGAAAAAAAGTTATTTGCGCACGCCGGGTTTAAACACGCGACCTTTGGATTCACAGTCGAGCGTTTTACCACTCGACCGTGGAGACCGTCAAACCGTCGAAACGTTTACCGGAAGGAATTAAATACGATGTAAGCTTTTCAAAAAACTCCAAGCATTTTTTAAGTATGGCATCTGCACAGTTAAATAAACATCAGTTAAATCCTTAGAGTACATAGAGTAGTATCTATCCAAGGCAGTGAAGTCAGTTTTGGACTTGTTTTTGATGATTTTAACATGACTCGGCGCAGTTGGGCGTGGCTAAGACTAAGGCTACGGTATTTATACATCCATTCATATCACATATCGACATAATGTTTTTGTGTATTCGTATAGCCACTTTTTCACAGTATTTTTATCAAAAAAAATATAGCATATAACCTAAAAAACCGTTTAGTTGTGTCAAGTTTAGTGGCATAATAAAAAATGTGGGCGGAGTCCCGCCAGTGTTACTTCAAGGAACCAGCACCTTAAGATCATTATGACAGTGTATAGAAGCGGGCCAAGAAATTTGCTGTCTCTTTTTCTCTCATTGTGTACGCCGTAAAAGCCCGGAGAAAGTGATTTATCGCAAGTTTGTGTAGGTTGGGTAAAAATAATTAGCTCTCCCTCCATATATTGTTACTTCAAGGTTAAATCTAATTGCTTCGGCCATCCCTGAATTTTTCAGAATATTTATAACAATGTTTATGAAGAGGGCTTTTGGGGTCTTCCAATTCTTATACCCCGTTTTGAATAAAATATTTTCACCACCGGTTCAGACTTAAATAACATATGGTGATTATTTTATTTATTTATTTTTATTCGCACATGTATTTAATGATTTTTGAGAAAACTGTATCCTATAAAATGAAAAATAAACTTTCAGGGTTAGCGCTCAAAATTAGCCACTTTTTGAATTTCTAGTACAAGCAACAGTGAATTTCTAGTAATACTACAAATGATTCATCTGGTAATTCTATACGGGTAGTTAGAAAATATCTGAGGTTTCCAGTTAATACAATTTTTAAACAGTAATCTTTTAAATTCTTTATGAAAAGCATTCAATTTTTAGGTAAATCGTTCAAAACTGCATCTTTTACTGATTTAGTATGTTTTTCATAGAATTTAAAGGATTACAGTTTTAAAATTGTATTCACTGAAAACCTTAGACATTTTTCAACAACTCATGGAAAATTTTCAGAAAACATCGTTTGTAGGATTGCTTGTATTAGAATGCTTAAAGGAACGTTTAGTATCGTTTTTGAGTGCTGACCCTTAAAAATTAGCATTAAATATTAAAATAACGAACTAAAACACAAATATGAAATAGAAAAAAGCCAGAAACTAAAAAGACAATGGTCACAACCGAGACATTATTGTTTTTTGTGTCAGTTGTAACCATGTCTTATTATTTTCCGGATTTTTTTGCTTTCATATTTGTGTTTTAGATTATTTTAATTATTTAATAATAAATAAGCATTAATGCTGTAAGTTGATTCCAATTTTAACATTAAAATTTAGCGGTGAATGTGAAGTGTAATAGAATAACGTGTAAGAAACGTGCTCATGGGGAAATTCCGGAAATAAGAAACATGGTTATTAAAGTTGCGATGGATGCTGCATGCTGCGAGATACAAACGTCTTATTAGGTTTGTAATAACGCGGCGCACTTCAGAGAGCAATTAAAATACAGTCATATTACGAACTCGTGCACATTAGTACGCCTATGTGATTAGAGAATATGATAATCTTATTTTCTATCTTGAAAATGCCTTTACTCGTATAAGTGAATGTGCTATGTGGATGACTGTATAAATGAATGTACTAGGTCTGTGTTACTATGATGTTACCTGTTTTGAGACTGGCTTAGCGTTAATACAGAGTTGAAAATGTTGAAAAATAATAAAATCATGTGGAACAAAATAAATTATCTACATTCTACACGGTAGTTCAGATTTACGAACCCCAAATAGTTGATGATTAAATGACGACAATTTCGGAATGGTTAAAAAATCAACGAAATGAGTTTTAAATTAAAATAATAACGAGCAGAGATAGTTATTTATTATATTTAGGCTTCAAATGAAATTAAATAAATACGCAAACGATACACGGGATGTTTTCACGTAATTAAATGAGATTTATTGGATTATGGACACGTGTATGATTCGCAATAGATATATCAATAATCTGTTGGAAACATATAAAGCAATATATAGTGTACAAACAAACTGCCGATTGGATAGATGAAAATATTTTATAATATATGTTTTGGATACATCGCTCATAAAACCAAATACTCGATTTTGGACATGTTTTTAGTCGCTGGATCAGTTTTGAAAAGGCAGGAGAAGCAAAATAATTTTACAGATCATCTGTCCACATAAGTGCGCATCCAGAATATTATATTCAGAAAGGAATCACGAGCAGTGGAGAAACCAGCTTGACGAAAACAATCGGTGTAGGTCCATTCTCTTTAAAGAGGATAGAACGACTGAAGTACCTACATGTAATAATAATAATAATAACAGTGAACTTATTTAGCGCAGTTTTGTGATATTTCACCTCAAGTGCGCTTCATGCTAAATTAATTATGCTAGTAAGATTAACTAACAAGGAGAAAATAATACATAATATGTATACAAATTAAAACTATCTAAAATAATGATTGTTATCATAAATCACGAGAGAAAAGGTTCAGATATGGGTATAACAGTGTATATGTACATCAACAAATTAAAAAACAATTAACCAGGAGCTAAAGGTATAAAAATTCAGATGAAACATATGAATTCATATAAACACATTTGTCAAATCAAAGAAAGGGAAATATGATTGAGGACAGTTAATATGTTGGCACTTAAAACATTAATATTCAAGTATTATAAGTAAACGATTCTAAAAATGCCAACAGTGTAAATATAGCAAGTAACAAAAGAAAATAAATATTTTATTACAATGAGTATATGGTTTTCAGTAGATAGTGAGGACATTGAGTTATAATGATAAAAGAAAGGAGAAAACCGAAACAAAGCAAATTAGGGACGTTTTCAAAGAAATTAAATTTAATGATTTCAATCAGTTATTTTAATAAGGTTAAGGATCGTCAATAAACAAATTCAGAAACCGGATTCCCAAAAAACTCCTTATTCAGCTCCTCATTCAGAAGCAACAATATGTATTACGAAAATGAAATAATAAATTTGTACTCGTATAAGACCATATATTTTATTTTTTATGACCGACCGGTTTCGCTTAGCCTAAGCATCATCAGTGTACGAAATTAAACTAAAAAAAAAAATAAGTGTGAGCTTATATATACATATAGATGGAGAACACAATATAAAATAAAATGAGAGAACAGTGTGAAAACAAGTAACAAGTACACAATAACTTTTAATATATAACAAAGGAGCGGAGAGAAAGAGACAGATAATATTAAATGAAAAAGGCAAAACAGAGAAGGTGATTAAAAAATAATGAGAAATTTTTTAAGATTTTATAGAAAAATACCTAATATTGAACTACTGGTCAAATTTAACTGATTATTAAGAAAAAACTAGTAATTTTAATGGCTTTATTTATTTCTAGTGCTTCTAAATTATTTAATCTGTTGCCATGACCATTTTTGTGAAGAATATAAGCGCCGGTGCTTTCATTGTAAGCATTATTAATTATTTACCCTAAAAAATTACATTCCTCTTACATAATAACACGATATTATATAAATATTGTACCATAATTCTATAATCATTTTCCACTATTATTATAAACTCCTTTAAAATTAGCATTTTTTTTTTCTTTATATATAAAATGTAATGTGTTCACTATAAACAATTGTAGGATTGTTACGATGTAAAATGTGAGTATATTTGCATCGTATCCACTGTCATTAATTATAGGATTCAGTGCCTTGCAACTTTACCTACTGTCAATGTTTATATAGTATCAAGAGAGTTTTACGGTCAGTATCTGTTGCATCATCTAACATTGTATTACAAATATCATCATTTTTTAAAATTATTCTACTTGTACTCACTGTCACTTACCTCAGAACAGGTTCTTATGACCAAGTGAGGTAGGTAATGAAAAATAATAATGTAAGAAACAAAAAGTTAATAAATAAAAATATATTTTTCAATAAGATGATTGGAAAATTCTGAAAAACCGTAGTAACTCAAACATCTAAGATATTTTTTGATTCTAACATTGACATTACGGGTTGTTTTACCAATATAAAATGCAGAAAAAACACTAAAATCCAATTCATAAATTTTCGAGTGACTTCGTTTGTCATATTTATCCTTAAAATTGATTAAAAATGTACCTAAATAATTGTTCGTATAAAAACCAGTCGGACATAAAATTTTAAATAAATTCTTTGGTCTTTTACAAAGTTGTTATTTCATTTTTTTTAAATATGACAAACTACAAAGTGATTGCTTTCTATGAAAATATATTTACTATGCGTTCGTTCGAAGAAGGGTAAACTGCGTTCACTAGGTATTAGGCGCCATAGTTTAGAGGTTAAGATGCAATATGTTTATACATATTCATAGTTGGAACTGATCGTTAAAATGTTTTTTGTTTTTCGTATAAGTTCACCAGGCAGTGAAGACGGACTTGATTTCGGTGGTTTTTCCATGTAAACACGTAACTATGACACCACTTAACTAAATGTTGCCAGGAATTAGTGTCCTCAAATCTTGGAAATGTGCCAGATCTCGAGGAATCATTGTCCAAGCAAACTGCTTCAGTGAGAGCTTTTAGGCAACAATCTCCAGCTATTTCCCGCTGAGTGTGACCGAGATCAATGATGTAAGAAACAAACGCGATGTGTCAAGTTTGTTAATAGGGAGCATTGCGGAGCTGAGATTTCGTGGCTAAAGCTAGGGTAAATACAATTCAAGCTGAAAACCATCCAAGTTAAGAAAATGAATGCCCACTAGAACTAGCTCATAATAACCAGAGCTAGTTCTGTTATTTTATTTTATATTTTGTTCTCCCTCTGTATGTATATATAACCGAACATTTTGTAAAAAAAAATGTTTATTTTGCACCCAGATGATGCTTAGGCTAAGCGAAACCGGTCGGTCACAAAAAATATATACATCCGTGGTCCTATTCAAAGTCATTTTATAATTTCTTTAAATATGTCAAACCACAAAGTGATTGCTTTCTACGAAAAATAATTTCATTTACAAAATTTCGGATTTTTAGTACATCGAGAATTAACGCACCAATGCGTTAAATAATATTATGTACGTTACTTTAGGTAGGTAAGTACTAATCGAATAACGTAGCTGTGCAAAATATTTTTGCGATTCTACTCTTTATAGGTATGCCTTTTTGAAGAGATGAGTTCAAAGTTTCACTCGGGGTATTTAATCATTAAAGATCTAACAGAGAATCCTACCCCTTGAAGAAAACGATGTTGCGTGTTAATAATAAAAGTTGCGTTAACCTACTCACCGACAGAAAAAAAGTTGTACAAATTCGACGCTAGAGCTCCACGTTCGAAAAGTTTTTGCTGATTAACATAACAAACAAACGGGTTTTAAGATATCAAAACGTGTATTTTGTAAAAACAAGTGCTACTTCATTCTTCACTTATACATAATCTACTAAAGAGAAAAATACATATCAGAAATACAAAATCAAGTTAATATTTCAATCTCAAGCCCACTTTGAAGAAAAATATCAGCGTCGTAGTAGGCTAACAAATGTAGAGAAATCGGCAATATAAATTATTGGTCTTGTCGGATGATATTTGTCAATGTGGATTTGCGATTGCGTACAATGAAAAAAATCTTCTTTATTGTTTAGTTTCACCAACTTCTTATTCCCTTTTCATTTAAAATTAAAAACAATCAATAGGTATGTAATAAATAAACATTTTATCGCTGTTCTAGTGAAATCAGCGTTCCGTTGTTGTTGGGTTTCAAATTGATAATTTTTTATTCAGTTCCTACCTATCCCTTCATAATATTTTTCATTCAATTCCTACCTATCCCGTCATTTCGCTATTCGATTTCTTTATTAAACAACACTGTATTCGAAAACAGTTGAAAGAGTCATGTGAAAAAACGTGTTTCGTGTTGTTCGTTGGTCTCTCGCTTGTTCGTCGGTTTGTTGTCCTCCAAGTGTTATAACGAGGGAGACGAAGAGTACGCGTTTCTCTTAACGAACAACACGAAACACGTTTTTGGCTGTCGTTGCGATTTGGAACTTAAGATAATAGGAGTTGCAGGAGATCAAGGATATTAACTAAATGATCGGGGCTATCGACTAATATAAAATTTAGTGTAGTTTTTTTGATGTGATTCGTTTCGTTAACAATATAACTGTGTGAGAAGAATCAAGAACTTCCACTTCAACTACATCGGTGAATGAATGGTTTCCCATTTTTTCTTCACTCTAATAATCTTTCCACATCTATAATTAGACACTTCCATCAAGTAGTATCGTTTATCGTTTTACAGTCCACTATTTTCCAAATTTATCTGAAGCTGAAAACACATTCTGTGTTTTATCGCAGCTTCAGATCTAACAAATGTTAATAGTCGAAGCCATGTTAAGACTAGTTGGACATTAATTACATATGCCTGTAGGAAGGAACCAACCATTTCAATTTACCCAATAATTTAATAAGGCACCTAGTGGTGGTACTAATGAGACGTCTAATTAAACTAACGAATGTAAGTGAATTACTTATTAATAGTGCGCGGTTATGAAGACTTTGGTAAGTGAATTTGTAACAAGTTCGTAAGATAATACTAAATTTATGAATGTAGGGGCTTAATACAAATATATTTTTGTTACCTAAGAAAGCATTTGGTAAATGAGAATGCTGGCAAACAGTAACGAAAAAACTACCAAATGTTTGATAAATAAAACCATTATTATTTCCCTACACAGTTATTTCGTTTGTTTTATGAAATGCTGGTACAATATTTATATTTCTAATAGACGTTTGTGTTTATGTCATAGAGTGTCGTGTTTATTTAAATATTATACACGCTCTTTTTTAGTACTGTAAGAAAACAATGCAAGGCTGATTTAAGAGTAATGAATAAGATTTAGAAAGAGACACACAGAGCGGATAAACGAAAAATATATAACGCGAAAGTGAATAATAGAAGAAGTCGGGGACGCCCAAGGAGGACCTGGAAAGATTAAGTGAATAAAATACTTAAGTCGGGTCATGACTAGAGTCAAAATAATAGCTCTGTATACACTCCGCGCGGCGTCTGACGCATGAACTTGACAAGTGTAAACAAATGTCAAGCAATAATTAAACTTTAATGGAATGTTCATAATGTAATCACACACGATTTCATACACTATATTTTGCCCACACAGGAGGCCCTAAGGGAAATAATTTTTCTTGGGGTCTTTGTCATATTTGGGGAAGCTGTGTGAAGGGTCTGTTTGAGGAAAGGAAGGAGTGAACTTGGGTCTTGAAGAGGCCTATATTGTAGAAGAGAGGAAACACAGAAGCCCTAAAATTATTCCATTGTGCAGCACGCCCAGCTTCTGAGAGGCCATACTCGAAGGTCACACCAAGCATGTCGGGAAGGCTTGTTGGGAAGATTGCTTCCGTTAAAGGACAGCACATTTTCATTGCGATCCCTTTTGGTCGTAATCAGACATGATTGGGTGATTGAAATATTCAATTCGACGAGGTTATTCTTAGCAAAGAGGAAATCCTCCCGAGGTAATCGTTCATCTTCTGCTTCAAAACCCTCCGAGCCGCTGTAGTTTCCGTATTTGTGTGTGCATTCGTTAGTTGGGAACTGCCTCGAACGCTCGCCGCGTGAAGTCTGAATTAGACATAGTTGTGCAGAAAACGTCCAACCCACAATTTGCCACAATCGATTTTTACATGTTTTCCTGTTTATCTGATAAATAGCAGATTTATTTCTGCTGAAAACATCTAAAGTCAAAATTCAATAGATTTTCAGTAATTCAATTTTTTACCATCCCACATTGCAGAGATGTATATATAGATATAAAACATGCAAGATAACATATAAGAAAACATCCAAGTGGTGTGAATGCATTCGGTGATTATGTTTAACTGCATCAAAATAATTTGTAAGAATCATCCATGTGGGTTGGACGTATTCTGAGTTTTAAATGTAAGTTTTAAAAGTGCCAATATTATGATTCATAGAAAACGTCCAAACCACTTGAACATTTTCTATTATTTAGTTTATGGTCACTTGAAAAATGATTTTTTCTGTCTATTATGCCATCTGTTTGTTTTATTCGCATAGTTTAAAAAAGTGCGCTTATATATACACCGCCAACCATTTCATAGAAGACATCCAACCCACATAGAACGCATTAGTACAAAAGTCTTTGACATATCGACATTTTGTAGAGAAGTATCCAAACATTAAAATGTAGGATAATGCAGGAAATGCTTTTATTTTTTTTTAAATACAATGACAGATTATCAACTAACTATTTATAATGATTTTCATAAAGAAAAAAACACTGATATTCACTTTCAAATACCGTAATATGTTTTTTTATCATCATATTTTCAAACGCCTTTTTTCATCAGTCTCATATTTTTGGGGTTGAACACTTTCTGCATAACTACGTCCAATTAAGCTAATAAGAAGTGTGTGCCAAGAGTTATGTGGGGTTCATCCGCTCTGCCTATTTCTGCGAGGAAACAGCGTGGTCATTGGTTAGTTAGTAAAACTGTTATTGTAGAAAAACAAGAGAAAATTTTGAAGTAGGTATTGAAGAGAACGGCTGTAAGTAATGATACCGCAATGGAATATAAAACACCAAGAAATAGAAGCCCGGGTAGATTTATCTGTGTATTCTATTACAAAAGGAATTGTTGTTTAGAAGATGTTTATCTTAATTAGAGGACTTTTCTTGGAATACGACAAAGCAAGAAAGCGATGTTGTCAATTCATATTCTAGCCTAGTTTTTGTTCAAGACAATTAGAGACAACAAAACAAAATAGGTGCCTTTCTTATTTTCCTGATGTTCAAACAGTTTTTTTCAAATCCACTTGATCTTCCTACCCTTAAAACTGAAGGCTATCAGGAATTTCAAATGTATATACAATGTAAGTCTTTTTTTTTTTTATAGAAGACAGTAGTTGAATAACAAACCTTTAAAAAAAAATTCTACACATCTATCGGATATTACCTTTTTGCTTCAATGTAACAAAATGTTTTAAGTACGATTTAATAATAACTTTATTCCACTCTTTTACATTTTTATTACTATTTAACAATTCTTTTTCTTATATAAAGACAGAGAACAAACAAGTTTCAAATTCTCCAAAATAGAGCAAAAGAATTGTACTTAGGTGAAATAGATACTCAAAAGTAACTAAAATGTCAGAGGAACTAAATTGGCTAACAGTAAAACGACAGATGCTAACATTAAACACATCGATGTTTATACATGAAATAAAGAAACAACTTGATACCAACATGCTTTTTCTCGGCCAAAATTATCTACTATGTTGATATTCACAAACATAATACAACGGTATGCAAAGAAATCAGACTACTAGAAAAGAATATAATCCGACACACAAAATAGCTCACTATTTAAAGGGTTGAAATATTATAATGCGCTGCCGGAAACCATCAAAATTATGACAATTAATACATCCAAAAAAAACTATTTAAAAAACATATAAATTAAAATAATAGGTAATGTGTAAATTAAAATATTAATAAGTCAAAAACATGTTCATAAAATAACTAAAAAAACATATTCACAAAAAAAATAGTTAAATAAAGTTTTTAAAAAAAAGGTATCAGCAAATCATTAAAAATTGAAATTTTACCACGAATTAACAGTATGATTAATAAGTAATTCTTTAGTAATAACTTTGTTTAATTTATTTTCAAAAAATGTTGCTAACTGGTTTCATCACTTGTTCGTGACATCTTCAGATTATTTAAAATAAAAACAAATTAAAACCAAAATTTAACATCCTATTTCAATCTTTTGCAGATAATTTAGTATATTATTTATTACTATATTAAGCAATTTAATGAGTTATTCACTTACGTCCGGTAGTATACTTAGAATTCTCATCACCATCACCATATAACATGTATATATATATTTTTTTTAAGTACTCTGAAGGTGTCACGAGCAAGTGATAAAACCAGTTAGCATCAATTTTTTAAATAAATTAAACAAAATTATTACTAATGAATTACTTATTAAAAATGTGCGGTGATGAATACTTCGGTAAATACTTTCTCAAGACGTTTGTAAGATAATATTATATTTGATGTAGGTAGGCACCTATTTACTATAAACATATTTTGGTTACATAAGAAAGCATTTGGTTTGTTATTTATTTAATTTATTTTTTACAGTGTATACCACACAATAGTCTTTACTCCCAACCATCTGGAGCCAGTGAGACTATAGCATCCCTAGATAGAAAAGGAGGAAGAGGAAGGTTGGGAAGTGCCTAGCTATTCAGATCTGGTCACCAAACATGACTTAAAACCATTTAAAAACGTTTAAATTCTGAATGGTGGTCTTTCACCAGGGCAAAACATAGAGTATCTACCACTCTGCTTAGAATGCTGACAAATTATAGCGAAAAAAAAGCTCCACAAGATCTTTATAAAATAAATAAATATTGATATGGATTTGTTTAACTACCATATGTCGCTGTCAAATGGGTGATGTAATGTTGTGAAATTCGTTCTTCACAATGCTTTATGTTTTTATCACTGTCATAAAGAGCATTGATTTTTTACATTTAATCTGCACCTTTATTTAATACAAGACGATTTAAGGTGCTTTTTTTTGATTGACAAAAAAAAAAATTATAAACCAACATTACAATGTTTTGATTTTACCCTGAGCGTGCTGCAGTACGATAAAACAACTTGTTTTCTCCCAGAGCACTTTGCAAGTTAATATACAGACGCCAGCTTCGACCGGTGACCCGACCTCCCCAGGTGACCGATCCCAACTTAGGAAGACAGGGATACCTTAATTATTTACCCACCATCCAGCTTGAGGTTTATAGTATCTAACAAGTATCGAGATTTTTGTCGCTGACAAATTTTGTTCTCACTCATTTTTTTTCTACTGACGCCAAGATAGCCTAAAATATTATACCGTTCTATTAATAAAATACGAACAGTTTACGATTATTTCATTTTTTTATTAAAAGTTGTAATATTTTTTGTCGAAAAATGGCATCGATCAAATCAGATTCGTTGCCAGGGAATAAAAACAACCTCAAAAGATAAAATATATGTAGCCTAGTTTAGAGACTTAAACAAAACTTGTGGTGGATCCTAAGCTGCGATAAAACACCGAATATGTTTTCAGTTTTATATGAATTTGGAAAATAGTGGACTGTAAAATGATAAACTCTACTACTTGATAAAAGCGTCTAATTATGGATGTGGAAGATTATTGGAATGAAGGAAAGAATGGGAAACCATTCACTCACCGATGTAGTCGAAGTGGAAAGTTCTTGATTCTTCTCACACAGTTATATTGTTAACGAAACAAATCACAACAGAACACAACATTTAATTTTATATAACTTGGAGAACAACAACAAACTGACGACCAAGCGAGAGACCAACAAACAACGTGAAACATGTTTTTCCACATTAAACTGTTCTATTTCGATTATCACTTGTTTCGAACACCATGTTGTTCCATATGAAATTCGATGGTTGGATATGGTAAGAACTGGATGAAAAACATAAAGGTTATAAGGTAAAACAGGTCAGGTCTTAAATAAATAAAAAATAGTGGAATAAAGTTAAAAAATTGGTGTTCTTAAAATCATTAAAATGGAGTCATCGAATTAACAGTTTCAAAATTAGAGAGAGTAAAAATATCACTTTGAAATCCAAAAGCTTGCTTTGTTTGGCGCGCAAGTGGATGGTAGAAGAAGTCGGGGGCAACCTACAAAGACATGACACGATCTAGTGAATCAAATATTCTAGTCGGGTCAATTCAAAAGTCTGAATTATACTAGACCAAGTGTGAGACAATGTATTAATGGAAATGAAAGAAAGAGCGTGTGCCAACAAAGAGTAAGTATTTTTCTAATAATTTAAGTTTAATCAAATCAATTAATCTTATTAAATTTTACTAGTTTTTTTTTTATTATTGTGACAGCTAAAGGCATTGAACACCAAAACAACTGTAACGATATATTTAAAAAAAAAACTAGAATATGGCAGACTTTTTGAAATAAAATTTTCGTATTTGATTTTTTTAAGTTATTAAAAAAATATTAGGCTGAGTTCTTCGAATTAACCACATTTCAAAAAAAAATGTTAGTGAGAATTTAATAATATCCCTAATTCGTAAAAACCATCACGAGATGTGGTGCTTCTCTCTCTTGCTATGTACCTATAAGTATGGTTGTACACATTACAACCTGTATTCAAGATGGAAAAGGAAAGAAAGAAAAAAACTTATATTTGGAAAAAAAGTAAAAGCGGGGGGTTCATCTGGTTAAGATATTCTTATCCATGCCTAAACATATCTCAATATAAAATGGTGATTGTTTAGAAAAGAAAACAACCAGAAAAACATTTCGCAATCTCAGAGGGAAACAATTTATTTGGATTAGATAAAGCGATTATCGAGGTAAGATTACGGTAGAAAAGTAAGCAAAATATTTAATACAAGTATTGTTTGAGAGCATAAGATTGTATCTCTAATGATTTTTTCATTTCTGGGAAAGATAAGATTAAGCTCGAGGGAGAAAATAACATATTTAATTATGTTTTTCTCAAATAACTTTTCGAAGAGTATAGATTTGTTGTGAAATTCACAGATATCGAATTTAATGCTGCAAACAAAGCAGTTTACTATAATATTGAATTTGTTTCGACTGGTTTGTTTTTTTTTTTTTATTATTTTTGAACTGCGTATTAATGAAAATTTTCAGAATATTTATTATTGCCTTTAATTATTTCAAATTGTTCCCTTTATTTCAATACACAGAGATATGTTGTTGCGCTGAGGCAAAAGTCGTAAATTTAAAAAGAAAGAAAAAAACAAGGTTAAATATTATATTAAAATTGGAATTAACTTAAAAGCATTATTGCTTAAATAAAAAAATAAAAAATAAACAATAAACAACACAAATGAGGGGCTTAGAAGCAAAGGCAGCAATCTCCTTCAAAGTTGATTTAACGTTTAATGCACTTTTCTTTTGTGAATATGTTGGTAAATTTAGAGATAATTGTTTCAAATAGTTCCTAGTTTAATGTACAGTAACATTTTTGTAGACTTCATTTTCCATTTCTTTATAATAATCATTCATAAGTTGACAATGCTACAGAACCGTTTTTGGAGATTGCTGCCTTTGCTTCTAAGCCCCTCAAATATGGAATAGAAAAATCCAGAAAATTTAAAGACAATGGTCACAACCGAGACTCAAACTCTGATCTTCTACTCTATCCAGAAAATTGAAAAAAAAAACAATAATCTTCAATGAAAGTATGAGATTGATTAAAAATGACAGTTTTTAATAAGGTCCCAATGGCTTAATTGGTTGAAGCGTTATTCCCGGATAGAGTATAGGATCCGAGTTTAAGTTCCGGTTGTGACCATTGTCTTTTTATTTTCTGGCTCTTTCTGTTTCATATTTGTGGTGTTGTTTATTAATATTATTTGAATATTTGTGTACAACCAAGGTAAAAAAATAAATAGGTAGGTAAATTGTATTTTGTAATGACTTTATTTTTACTGATTATTGTAAAGATACCTCCCATTGACCACCCACCTAACTAAAGCCCCTCGCATACTGTAAAACTGTAAAAATGTATTTGTAAAAAAGGAAACGCTTAGTGTCATTTTTCTGATTGAGACCGGCATCTTGAAATATTATCATTTTTGTCACGACTATTCGTCGATGTACAGGGCGCTAATAACCTCGCTGTTGAGCGCTCTACCCAAAATATTCTCATTAGTCCAATATTAGATATTCTCATTAGACTCATAAAACTTCTCATTATTTAATCACCTTCTCAGTTGACGCTTTGCCTCTTTTCTTTCATATTGTCTGTTTTTTGTTAAAATTTTAAATGTTATTCTATTGTTTGTTCTCTTATTTTATTTTTTATTGTGTTCTCCCTTTGTATGTACCTATAACCGCAAACTTTGTATTTTTTGTTTGGTTTAAATGTCTACCCTGATTATGCTTAGGCTAAGCGAAGCCGGTCGGTCATAATTATTAGTTCATTTTCATTAAATATTCCAAACCACAAAGAGATTGCTTTCTACGAAAATATAAAAAAAAAATCTTCGTAATCAATGTAGAAGTAACACTGAAAATATTCCTGAAATCTTTCATTTTCCTTACGAACATTAGTATTAATAAATCGAGCTAGATATTTTTTGAATTTTTTTTTTATACTTTCTTCATACTAATTTAATTACCATGATCACCAATGTATTTCATATAAATAATTTACAAATGCTTTTAGAGTCACTTGACACCCGGAAAGCAAACTTCTTTGTCTTTCTTTTTTCTTGATTGAAAAAAGAGAAAGATATATTTTTTATGACACTGGTTAAAAAAAATAATGTATATAGAGAGGAAATTCTTGAAATTTAATAATACTTTAATCGGGGTAACGGTAGGTTTATGGTTTAAACATTGTTTGTATTATAACATAAATCACTTACAATAATCCCTCCTTCTACTCGTCGTGTGCAGTTGAAATTGCTTACCTGGAACAGATAGAAAAACGTAATAGATTAATGATTTGTAAATGGAACGTTAAGCAAAATTTTCTGAATAAGGATTTCTTTCGGGAACTTTTCAAAACTCGTGGGGAAAAGAAACAGCATTAATCGTTAATTGTATTAGCTGAAGTAAGATGAATTAACGCAATATTTCATTAAATACCAAAGCGATAAAATAATGATACTCGAACAAAAGAAAAGCGGTGAAAGAGAATGCCTCATGAGACTAGGGTAGGATACGTATGTCGAAAATTAACCAATCATGAGAATGAAATAGTTGCAATAACAAAAAGTCCGTATTTGATTACACATAACCATGGAAACTTGGGTTTTACTAAAAAGTCATGGATATATATATAGTATTAGATATAGGATTCATATCCAAAAATAGCTTAAAATCGGACGAAATGCAAATATTCAATAGAAGTATGCGATTGTTTAAAAATGCTGCTTTCTAATAAGGTCTTGATGGTTTAGTTGGCACAGTATTACTCCTGGATAGAGTAGAGGTTCCGAACTCGAGTTGTTCTTTGACCTTTGTTCTTTTTAGTTTCTGGTTTTTTTTCTGTCTCATATTTATGTTTTAGATTGTTGATATTATAAAAACATTCGATTTCATTTGTATGCGTCATTTCACTTTTTATTTTCCACTACGTTCTGGGGTGGTAAATGGTTTCAGTATTACCCTAGCGAAAGACCACCATTCAGAATCGAAAAACTGTGCGTTTCTTAAAATGGCCTTCCGGTCTTATTTGCCAGATATGAATCGATAGGTATGCCCAACCTCCACTTTTCCGTATGCTTCCCTTCCTACTTCCTTTTGTCTCACAATATATGCCTAATTGGAGATGCCATAGTGCCACTGACTCTGGGCAGTTGGCACAGGGAAGAATTTGAAAGATATGAGGGACTTATTTGGGCATACAGTTATGAGAAGAGCCTGGCTAACATAAACAAGTAATGAAGAACCGTTCTAAAATTACAAATTTAATACAAAATATTCCACGGAAGTCCGTTATCTAAAACGCCAAACAAACCTTATCTGTGCGTACAAATATGTGTACGATATAAATACGGTAAACCGTAATACGTCACGGTGGATTAAATTGAATTTAATATCGCCGACATACAATTTAAGCGGAGGCATAAACAGGAGGTTGACGTGGAGAATTTCATTCCGCTTTCTTCGCGCAAACTTTCGCCGAGTTGCATTAGGGAGTTAAGTTCCATGAAAACTTAAAAGCATTTTGACAGCCGTTGATTTGTTAAATGCCCTGAAAACCCCGATATATTTTACTTCTAAATGGCAATATACGAGTCAGTTAAGATTCCGTGACGGTTCGGTGTGATATTTAGGTAAACAATTTTATAATTTCTTAAAAAAAGAAACAGGTATTTTGTAACGCACATTGAATATACATAACACCTTTATTTGAATTTATCGACCATCTGTAAAATTATTTACAAATTCTATCCAATTTAAGAATCTACATCACAGCGTCGAAATTTAGTACATTATTTTTTTTACAGTGACTACCGCACAAGAGTCCCAACTGCTCCCAACCGTCTAGAGCCAGTGAGACTATGAAAGTACTTGGCTATTTATAGCTGGTGGCTAAAGCCATTGCAAGCAACGTTTCGATTCTGAATGGTGGTCATCACCAGGGCGATACTTAGAGTATCTGCCACTTTGTAACGGTGCCGCAAATAAACTTTAAATTATTTTTATATGAATTAAATTTGCTATGACACACATTAATTTAATAAAAGTTATTAGCGCACGCCGGGTTTGAACCCGCGACCTTTGGATTCGTAGTCGAGCATCTTACCACTCGACTATGAAGGCCGTCTATCGTCTATAGTACTATCCATGTGTTAAATACAAAATATACAAAAATATCGATTTTCGTAAATAATTACGATAGTATTCTGTAGGGGATACTGTAGACACAGCAAATGTGCACTATTTACTATTATCTAAATGTTTAACAACCGATCTGGATAGCCTGATAATTCCCAACCCCCCTTTTTACCACATTCTATTCACCTATCTAATCACATAAAAAATGCGCTAAAACAGAATTTCCGGGCAATCTCTCTACATTATAGGGTCTAGAGAGTCGTCCAGAGGTAAAATAAACCAAAACATACAATATTAAATATGATGTAAACCTATAGACCATACAGATTTACGCATTTTTTTATTGTAATACTAAAAAAACATACAATTTCGTTCAAATTCGCTGAATGTGTGTCACATTAATTTAATAAAAGTTATTAGCGCACGCCGGGTTTGAACCCGCGACCTTTGGATTCGTAGTCGAGCATCTTACCACTCGACTATGAAGGCCGTCTATCGTCTATAGTACTATCCATGTGTTAAATACAAAATATACAAAAATATCGATTTTCGTAAATAATTACGATAGTATTCTGTAGGGGATACTGTAGACACAGCAAATGTGCACTATTTACTATTATCTAAATGTTTAACAACCGATCTGGATAGCCTGATAATTCCCAACCCCCCTTTTTACCACATTCTATTCACCTATCTAATCACATAAAAAATGCGCTAAAACAGAATTTCCGGGCAATCTCTCTACATTATAGGGTCTAGAGAGTCGTCCAGAGGTAAAATAAACCAAAACATACAATATTAAATATGATGTAAACCTATAGACCATACAGATTTACGCATTTTTTTATTGTAATACTAAAAAAACATACAATTTCGTTCAAATTCGCTGAATTCTTAAGGGTTTTCATGTCTGATTTGGTAGATGAAACGAAGTCAGCCTTGGATGTATATTTCTTACCAACTGAAAAATCATTAAAAATAAGAATAAGAGTTCTTTAAGAAGATATGGAATTTTACTCAAGAATACATCAAAGGAATGCTGGAAAGATATACTTTAAAAATACATTATATTTAAAAACGATTTCATTACTCAAATACGAACCAAGAATTTACAGATATCATTTGCATTCCTACAAGAAGGATTGGCAAATGGGTGATAACGAGATAAAGAGGATGTTTGAATTCTGCATCTTCAATGGAAAGAGGACTGTCGACTGACAGCTATGGGGTAAGATGGATGGAGGGAATCTGTCAAGATTACCCGTTATTCGATGTGTATTGAGATTTGGGAACGTTGGGATATTGAGAGGATCTCACTAAGACTATCGTGTCGAAATAAATTGCATTTTGTAATAAATGTCTCTATTTATTCAAAATGAGCCTTCATCCTCGAATTTCAGTCGGAACGAATACGATATTAACGTTAGCGAAAATCATATTATCAAAAACCGAAAATGTCTACCCACGTAAATTCAATAAATGCGTAAGAACTTGCCATGATCGGAGTGATAAATAAGCGAAAGAACACAAAAAAAATATTTTTAAATTAGGTCCAAATAGAAAAATAGGAGAAACCTCTTTACCAAACACAGCCATTTTCTTAATTAGACAGGACACCTCCAAACAGGTGAAATCAATAAATGTACAGGTTCTCACGTTTCGATCGCAAACAAATACGGCTTTCACTAAGCTAAGATCGTTATAATTCAAATGAGAGGTGTGTTGGGTATCTTGTATAATATATGAGAGAGTAATGAGTTGGTTAGAAGCAAGTCAAATAATACAGCTGAAAATTACAGTCACAATCTCCACATTCAAGTGGGACGATGCTGGGCATGTGGCACAGCTAACGGATAATGTTTTGCGGGTTTTAAAATCATCATTATATATACAAGAATAGCTGGAACTTAATAGGATTGACCACTTTAGATTGGCGTGAGCCTATACGGATACGACAAATAAGAAGGTGAGGAAAGATTAGCATTTCGTCCATCCACACTCAAATTAACAAAGACAAATGTCCATTTTTCCAATGACCACAATGAATAAATTGGGTCGAGTATTTTGTTGAGTAGTGATAGTGTATTAGGATTATCAGCATTGGGCATATAGTGCCAGTGGACATTTGTCACTTATATTTATTTATTTGGTGGCAAAAATGATGAAGGGTATGGGGAGTGTCGTGAAAGTCTTGTAAATATATTGACCCGCTTTGTTCGAGCAGATATTTTTTACACTTTACGAAAAGTCAATTCTGTATTTTATTTAAGACATATAATTGTTTACAAAGTTTGATAAATAAAGTGATTACTATGCTGCTTTAACCAGTTTTCACTAGTAATATGTAGTAAAAGTATGTTTAAAAACGTCATTTCAGTTGTTGATTATGTGTTGTACCCAGTAATCAGTGGCGTGTTCACAGTTTTTATATCAGTGTTAGACAGTAAGAACAGGGGATTAATTGATGATAGATATAGGTACCAAAAAATATCACTGATTGCTATTGGATTTGTTCTGTAAAAGCGCTGCCTTAGACACTAACACCAACGAGCCACTTAAACAAGCAACCGCTCAGAGCATACATATTTTGTGTAGTCTAGTGTATTGTTTTGCAAGCGTGTGCCGCGTCACGCTGGTGTACCGTGGTCATCATTTGGTGTGCCGCGGAAAAAAGTCAAGGTTTTGTGAAGATAGTACACTGAAAATTAGCTGAGAGCTATAAGAGCGCGGCGCTTTCATGCGCGAGGGGCGGGACATCCTAACCCGCGTGATGCGCCTCGCTCACAAGTTATCGCAGTACGCAGCACGCATGCGTATCGAGTAAGTACTTGTAGTTACTCGTATCTAGCGTTGGGAAAAACTTCAAAGTTTTGTGAACGCTTCAGGAACTGCTAGTTCTTTGAAATGAACCCATCGGGGTGAACACTTCAATTGTAGTCAACTCGTCAAAAAATAGCACTAGTCGGCAGAGATCCCAAATCGAAAAGTGCTACCAAATCAACAAAAATTCACTCTCGGTAGAGATTTGAAATCTAAATCGACAAAAATCCTCCCAAAAGTGCTAGCAAATCAACAAAATTTACTAAAAACTAGTCGGTAGAGATTTGAAATCGAAAAGAAATCATAAGTACTAGCAAATCGACAAAAAATCCTCCCCCAAAAAGTGCATTCCCAAAGCAAATCAGGCTGAAACAAAATTTACTAAAAACGGCTAAAGCCATTTCAAGCAAAGAACGTGCCGCAAATATACTTTTATTATTTTTTACATGAATTAAATGTGTTATGACACATATTAATTAAATAAAAGTAATTGGCGCACGCCGGGTTTGAACCCGCGACCTTTGGATTCGTAGTCGAGCGTCTTACCACTCGACCATGGAGGCCGTCAGGATACTTCATTGCTTCATTCATTCTTCGAACTAAAATCGAAGGAAGAAGAGAATGAACAATTGAACTGTGGATGATGCAATACTTCAGTCTTTCGAACGAATGAAAAATTGAAGTTCGAAGTAGATGCCATAGATCGTTCAATCGGAAGTACCAACTTAACCAACTTTAATTGAAGTATTTGTTCAATGAAAAATGATTGAAGTTGGGACTGCTGTCTAAAAGAAGCACTTCTTTGAAACAGTTCTTTCAAAACTGTCACAACGCTACTCGTATCGTTTCATCCCTAGTCCTCATTTGTCGTTGCCACGCCCGACTGAGGGGACGTAGCGTCGCTTTTCGCCAGTAACTAGCCGTTAAACAAATCGTTATTGGCTAGTTTGTAATTGTGTCGTCGCGATATACTTTTTAATAACAAATAAATAGCTCATAATACGTGTATATAATGGATAAATTCGTTAAACGTACCGCAAGTTTGTCAAGTGAAACTAATGTATTCCAAAAAGAAGCAGAGTCAAAGAAGAAAAAGCCTAAGCTTGTTTATCGAAAATATGATGAGAGCTATGTAAGTTATGGCTTTATATATTGCGGAGACGAATCATGCCCAATTTTAAAATGTTTCGTTTGTGAAGAAACTTTGGGCAATAAGTCGATGGTGGCGAGTAAACTTTTACGACATTTAACCACTAAACACCCATCAATAGCTAAAGAAGACAAAGCATTTTTTCAACGTTTGAAAGGCTAGTCTAAGAAATAGGTAACTCTCATGAGTTCGTCTTTCAAAACATCAGACAAAGCACCAAAAGCAGGCTACGGGATCGCTAATATGCTAGTTAAATCCAAAAAATCTCATTCTCTCGCTGAAACTTTAATTATACTTGTCTGCAAGATTATGATTAAGCCAAGAAGCCGCTAAGGAAATCGAAAAAATACCAGCGTCAGCAGAAACAATCTCACGTCGCATTAATGATATTTCTAGCGACATTGAATCAACGTTAATTGAAAAATTAAGACTTAGTGGAGTTTTTGCGCTACAAGTCGACGAGTCTACTGATATCAGTGGTCACGCAGATCTCATCTCAAATGTGAGGTACACTGACGGATGTAAAATAAAAGAGGACTTTTTATTTTGTCTGCCATTACTTGGTTATACCACAGGAGAAGAAATATTCAAAATAACAGACCAGTACTTCAGTGACCATAATTTGGAATGGCACAACTGCATAAGCATTTGTACAGACGGAGCAGCAGCTATGACGGGAAAAATTAGGGGATTTGTAACCAGGGCTTCTAAAAAAAACCCTAATATTAAAAATGAACATTGTTTTTCAAACAGGAAAGCACTAATGACGAAGTCTCTGATGAATTGTTGTCTGTCCTACTAGAAGTTGATAAAATTGACAATTACATCAAGTCGCGACCGCTGAACTCTCGTCTGTTGAATGCAGTGTGTCAGGAAATGGGAGCAGATCATCAGTCACTTCGGTTTCATACAGAAGTACGATGGCTTTCTCGCGGAAAAGTGCTATCTCGGATTTACGAGCTGAAAAATGAGACCCAGACGTTTTTAGAGGCCCAGGGTTCAGATTTTGCTTCTGTGTTTAAAAAAAAAGAGTGGGTAGTAAAACTTGCATATCTGGCGAACATATTCGCTCATTTAAATGAGCTCAACAGAAAAATGCAAGGCAGGAATTCTAATATGTTAACGTCTTCAGACAAAATTGAAAGCTTTCATGCTAAGTCAGTGTTATGGATCAGCCACGCTGTCAATGGTAGTAATGAAATGTTTCCAAATTTCATAGCTGCCGATTCAGAAAAAAAAGTGAAGGCTTTGATAGTGAAACACTTGAAGCTATTAGCAGAAACAAATAATTGTTATTTTCCTAAGTATGACCTGCAACCTATGGACTGGGTACGAAATCCATTCTCGGATAACATTTCCCTTGAACACTTACCGATAAACGAGCAGGAAGAATTCATGGAGTTAAAAACTGATCGGACATTAAAACTAAATTTTTCCAAAGTAGAGCTAGCACATTTTTGGCTGTATATAAAAAAATGAGTATTCACTGCTTTCAAAGCGTGCTGTTGCAATTCTATTACCATTTTCCACAACCTACTTATGCGAATTGGGATTTTCAACTCTCACTACTATTAAATCGAAAAAAGAGAAAGCCTGAGGACGATCAATGAAGAGATGAGAGCAGCCTTATCAACGATTGCTCCAAATTGTGATCGCCTGTGCTCAGTTAAACAGGCTCACATTTCTCACTAAACATCTTTTCATATTAGGTATATTGATTTTAGTAATAAATAAATATTAAATAAACATAGATTTTTTTTTTGGTGTACCTCTAAAATTTCTTGATTTGATAGGTGTACCTTGAACACAAAAAGTTTGTGGAACACTGGTCTAGTGAACACAGAATATTTTACTCTAACGTTGACGGTGAATGAGCACGAGTAGTTACTGCTTTTGACACGTTATAGTAGGAAGGTCGGTGTGGCGCTCGCAGCGGTGCGATTAGCAACATTTCGTGCGTATTTATGAAATGTAGATTTATTTTTTGCACCAATTTCATATTATCGACAAAGTAGAAAATTAAATCAAGATTTGTAACTTCGCACAATATTAATATATAATATTTTTTTTTACTAGTCTGACGAGCTTTTTTATGTTCAATCAAATAAATGTTTGCTATATATCGACCAGTGTAAATAGAACCCTTTCTTTCTCAGAAGTTATGCGAATAATGTTAAGCATTGCGGAGTGAATTTATTGTAAGCCACAAGGTTACTATTTGTTACAAACAAATAAATTACGCTATGTCAACATTAGGATTCTAGCCGAAGTCATAATCATAACATAAAGTCATCGAAATCGAAATTAAAAATAAACCAACGCATTTCTTCAAATTTTAATATGATGTGACGTGAGTTAATTAAATTTCACATCAGCTCAAATGACTTCCAGATCTACCAAAAACTTTTTGGTCCTGAATATCTTGAAACATCATTATGGGAGAGGGTTGATCCAGGTTCATACAGGTAACATTGAAGTTTAAGGAAAACATGGTTACCAGTTGCCAGGGGTAGCAAGGGTTGGTATCGGGGGACTTTCGGAAATTGCGTATTACCGGGTCAATAACCTGAGAAATGTATTCATTCCAAGTACCAAATACTAAAGTATAATTTTACAAGATTTATTTCGATGGTTTCGATTGAGTTTCTAAGAAATACGTTTCTGTTGGGATTCAATAAAGTAAAGGTTTTTCTATGTTGGCTTGTAGCATTTGTGAACTTGTTCAGTTTAATTTTCAAAGAATAAAATCAAATCCTAGCTGTAAAAACATTTTTCAGGATACTTGATTTTTTATTGACTACTTAATTCCTTTTCAGAGGAATTCTATGTCTACAGGGTGGCTCATTTCAAATTGAGACTTCTCTCGAGAGGGCCAAATTCAATATCGATAGCGAAGAGGTATTGAATGTGTTTGCAAGACAGGAAGAAGAATTTTCAGAGACAGATAAGAAAGTAGTATCTGGCGGACGAAATACAACCACGAATTATATCAATTGTTTGAAGAGCCGTTCATTACAAGATTCATCGGGTCGTTTCCGATAAATATGTTTCGTTAAGATCAGTCTACAGGAAGAGGGAGTGTTAGGAAACCTGAATAAAAGAAGCTGGACGGGGTGAAAACGAGCACCGCATTATTGGGCATACAACTGGAGGGATTTCATAAAAGTAGACAATTATGAAAAGAAAACGGAAACATTGAATTAAAGTCAATCGTCAAATTCGAAATAGATTCAATTTGAGTGCTGCGAAATCTTATGGTGCTATTGTTGAAATGTTGAACAGTGCCAAGGAATATTCCTCCCTCTTCCTGTGTCAACTGTGGTTAGAGGTGCATTCATGAGAAAATAATCTTTTCTACCCGGTAAGTGGGCTGCTTTTTGCTACTGTAGAGCTTTTTTGTGTATATGTTTATGTACAAGTACTTAAAGTCAAATTTTGTAGACTGTGTTTTGTGTGCTTATAGCATTTTTTTATTGAAACCCCCTCACCAAGGTTAGAAAGGGAATAAGATGGAATTTGGACGGAGATGAAGGGGGTCGTACTGGGAGACCAGCGGCCAAGGTTCGAAATCAAAGAATTCGGGTTTGAATCTAATTTGGAGTAAAATATTTTGGCTAAATCTATTTTGTGTTTTCGGAGTGGAGGATCTTTAATAAAAATAAAAAAAGGAACGGGAAAAGAGTATATTAAAGTGAAGTATTCATCCATTGAAATACGAATATAACACATGTAATATGTGATATTTTGGTTCTGAATTCTGACATTGTCTTAAGACGGAATAAGCCTTTATCTTCCGATATTGTTCAGTGAACTTAAACAACTGTGTAACAACATTGGATTAAAGATAAACATCAAGTGAACCATGATTTACAGACCCACAGTATTAGAGAAACATTCTTGAAAATTTACAGTAATATATTACATACTTGAGTCATGTTCTAAAATTAGGGAAAGAAAACTTAAAATAGACCTCTAAGAAGATTAAGATATTTTGCCTTTGGCAAACTTCGCCCCATTTTCTAACAAAAAAAGATTCTTCAATAGCTACCTACTTTTAAACATGTGTATTTAATAAAAACCAACTATTATTACTCAGGTTTAATACGTTTGATGCAGTCAATAGCCCAGTGGACACTAGGCAATTAGAACCCTTTCATATCTATTCTATAACTCTATAACAATATAAAGCTTTTTTTTAACTAATAATAAAATAACATTGCTTTCCACCAAAAACGTTGCGATAAAAAAATATTATACAATCACATAAAGAGTTAGGATCCACGCGTTATGGAAAGACTAATGGCCCTGTTTGTGGACAAGAAACAAGGACGCCCACAGATGAGAAGAGTTGAAGTCTTAAAAAGAACTGCTGACATTGGATGGCTGAAAGCCGTCAAGAATCACCAAAACTAAAGACTTACAGAAGAGGAAGGTTATTGCTTAAAGATAAATGTCGTCGGGCTGATAAGAAGAAAGATAATACGAGTATATAAACTAGATTTTAGAGAAGATGTGGTAATGTGGGAATGCTAAATTTTAATATTACTTTGTGGAACTTTTGAAAAACACAATAAGGTTTTTTTTTAAATACGGCAAAATTATTTTAGCACCAATAAAAATGGTAGAACAGAACGACACTTGAAATCAAATCATAAATTTAGGGTGTAACTATTTAGATATATGCAAAATATTAAGCTACTGTGAAGGATTTGTGAAACTTTGGTATACGTCATTACGATCAGACACCATTTACATATATCGTCGCCTGAAAGGCAAAAAGGCTGAAGCGCCATTTTGGGAAGTTTTCACCAGAGCACTTTTATGTGTTTTTTGTTGTTTTATAATGAAATTTATAAGTCTTCAGTACCTGGTTGAATTTTATGAAAAATAAAGTTGACTCGGGTAACTCAATGCTTTCACTGAGTTACTTGAAGCGACACAAACCTTCAAAAGAACCACACTTGAGCTGGTTGAGTCAAGCCTCCTCCCAAACGGTAAATATATTTGTAGATGACTGAGGGGCAACCAAAGTCTTCAGAATCAAACGAGAGTAAGAGCGCTCGATACAGAAAAAATAAACTGCATATTTAACTAATTTTTGACCAAAGTATCGCTTAAGGGGTTACATGGGTTTCAGATTTTCGAAAAAATCGTTTTTTTTTTGTTTTGATTACAACTCTTCAAAAATATATTCCTGAAATTTCAAATCAATCCGACTAAAACTCTTGGAGATATAGCATTTTGAACTTTCCCTCTCATGACTGTAGAGCTCTTCACTTTTTAGTTACACTAAACTTTAAACGCGTTTTTCTCGAAACACACTTTTTGAAATCGGTAGTCGAAATTCCTCAGAAATCGGTTGATCTCGCCCAAATTTTTAACACTTCTTTGAAATATCATTTTGTAGTCCCTGAACGAAGAATTTTTTTTTTCTTCGACTGCAAAAATTTTGACAACGTAATGAATACCGAAAATTTGACCGAAAAAGTGACACTTTCGTTGAAACCACTGCTAAAAATTTAATTTATTTTTTAAATCCTTCGTTCAGGGACTAGTATTACTCTTAAACTTGAAAAATATTTTATTTTCATTTTTCCGATGAAGTAGTCGCAAGTTATTTTGACTACCGCAAACTACCTTTTTGTCGAGGCACCTCCAAAAATCGACAGCCATCAATTCAATTTATCATATTCAATTGTTTAAAAGTTATCTAATAATATGCAAAAAAAATCATAAAAATCTTTTTTTGTAGTAAGAGAAAAAAAATCGAGAAAATTAGCTTTTTTGGCCTCTGAAACCCATGTAACCCCTTAAGCCCTTTTGCCTTTCCAGCGATGACATGTTGAATAGGATACAGATTAATAATCTATTTTAATCTACTACCAAGTGATACCGATCAAAAACGGGGAACGTATTATTTAAAAGTTAAATTATACTGGTGTTACAGCATTCTAGTAATAATTCAAAAAAAAAAATAAAACTCTTACTGCCACCACTCTGTAGTGACAATACTGCTAAAATATTGTGTTTCTTGGATAGATCTATAATGGAAATCATTGTGATCGTATAGACTTTCCTCCCACCCCTCCAATATTTCTCTTGGTCTCGAAGCCACCTTAGTAGGTTCAATTTACTTAGAGGGTTGTAATTTAATTCAATCTTTTGCACGCCTTACCAACATCATTGTTTCAAAGTGGCATCATGTGATAAAATGCGCAAACGCACAAATTAGGAACAGATTTAATTTATTTTAAATTTCGCCTGTAAAGCACACTCACACAATATTTAACTGAGGTGAGTAATATAAAGCCGGTTCGTAAAGTAGGTAGGTACCCTGTTTATATTTGTATAGTTTCTAATACCTGACACGAAGTATTGAAAAACATAAAAGAGCTAATAGGAGACAATATCTAGTGATATATTACACATTTATAAAAAAATATTTATACATAAACATAGTATTTAAAAATATGTAAAGGCGTATTTACTTCACTTATATTAACATATTTTTTTGTATAAATCAATTATTAGTTTTAGCTTTTCATACCCTGCCTCATTGGACAAGACTGTGTTGAGGCAGTCATTTTTTGTAGATTGTCTGTGTCAACTAATTAATATATGTCATACCCATCACGTACTCAATTATCAGGAAAACCATCATTGAAAAACACTTATTCTTATTACTAAATACAAAAACAGCCTTTTAACCAGTTCAATGTGTGTCACATTTGATTAATATTAAATTACACCCAGTATATTAGCGGCACGTTTCAGAGTGGTATGTACTTTCAGTACCGCCTTGGTAAAAGAAGGCTTTTCATAATCGAAAAGTTGCTTGAAATAATTAAAGATCAGAATAGCCAGGTGCTTTGCAACCTTCCGTTGCTCACTCCCTTCAGCCTCACAACAAACCCCGATAGGGTATTCTATAGTCCCACTGGCTTCGGACAGTTAGGACTCATGTGCAATATTCACATTTAAAAATAATAATTGCAAAAAAAGATAAGGGAGAAGGTAGTATTCAGAAGGGACGTTTTAAAAGTACAAAACAACCCTTTCGCCAAGAAGATAAATAAAATTAGGAGCCGTTTAACAGAGAAAGTATCAGCCCCTAAGATTTTATTTGAGCCTCAACAATTTTTTTGACTGAAAAATTAAATTATTTTCACAAAACCCTTAAAAGATGTCCAAAACGAAGTACAATAGCAAACATTCAATTGGTCTACGAAAACAAGGCAAGGTTCTGCGTAATTAATACTAAATTGTTTCATTTCAATTCATTTATTTATTTACATTTCTATTATCATAATTAAATTAACCTTGTAGTTTATTTTCAGATTTCTTCTCGGAAAATGAAACATTAAAAATTATCACGTTATATTTTTTCTATTCGAAAAGAATAAGGGATTATTCAAATAGGTTCTAACGAAATAAGAATATCTAACCATCTTTGCCGTTTTTGTAAGCGCTGAATCGTCACATTAAAATGTCCTTTAGTTCCATATTATTTATCTTTTGTCTCATTATTCATTTCTTGTACTGTATATTATTTTCAAATTATATTATCAAAAAGTGTCTTTGTTCAAATTTTTTTTTATCATTTATTGCATTGTGGCCTATGTTTCATGTAAAAAGTGGACTATAATTTTTGTAGGGCATTTGCAATAAGATTCCCTTCAAAATATGTGCAGTTCACTAGAAGAATAAACTTTCAAGATATTCAAGAACATTTTATATTCCTGCTTAGGTAATTAAAACCCTAGCTGTCAGATAAAATTCCATAGAAACGGTATCTGGTGGTAGGTTAAATCTTGCTTAGTCAAAGTTCATATAAGGAAAGAGAAATGCGGTGGAAATATAATACAACCAGTGTTCCCCGGTGAATGAAAGAATTGAAATCACAATACAGCATTTTTTTTATTTATTTTATTGGTAACGGAGTTTGTATCGTATATAGAAACATAAAAAAGTGAGATTATGGCATCCCAAATGGTAACGGGAAGAGGAAGTTCACCAAACACGGCTTGGATCGCTTTCAAGCCTAGTAATTTTAAAACATCCTTGGAATAAAACTTTTATTAAAATAATTAAAAAACATATGTTTCGGAAATTTCTTATTTGAAAACAGTTGTAATGTCTACAAAAAAAAAAGCTAAAACTTTTAAGTAAACAATGAAAATGAATGAGCGTCCTTTGTATTTTTTTCCAGCCGCCCCATCAATTTTTATAGCGGACTTCAAAACGTCCACGCCAACACATGGGCCGAGATTATCCGCAGATTTGTTCCATGCGCGAGAGGCTGTGTGCTAATAAAAGCAAACGAGAAAACGCCCTTTAAATATTTCTCCCCTGGAATCTCCAAAGACTACTTAATCCGAAAATCCTACAATATAAATTCGCGAAGGTGGCTATTCTATTTGAAAAAAAACTTACGTACGCATGTTTTTAATCCGATCGTATTATGTTCAACAGATTGACTCAAACCAGAGAAACCATTATTTAGTTGTTATATTTCCTAATTTTGCCGACCGTAATGGCAGGAAAGAATATACACCTAATCGTCGATATAAATCTCTAGACAAATCGGTGATATAGCTTAATGGACAACGCGCAAGAAATTTAACACAATTATAAAGCAGAAAACTTGTTTGTCTGAAGCCAAAACAAATCTAGAACGATGAACTCTGGCATCATGAAATTAACATAGCTTATTCTGTTTGTAAGTTGTACGTTAAAGAAAATCTTATTTCCATATTGAACCAACCTAAACTTAATAACTGTAAAAATTTTTAAAAAAGATGCCTTTTGTACGCCAGCAGATCTTATTTGTTCCATATTTTATTCAACTGTTCAAACAGAATAAGAGAGTTAGTAAATATAAGGCAAAGCCGGGTAGTAAAGCTAGTATATTTTTAATATACTGTACTGTAACATGCATCTAACAGAAGGCAAAATAGAGGTAGCAAATAGAACTAGGTAGGTAATATGATAAATGTTTTTATCGTCCTATTTTTTTCCAGTAAGGATCTCTGCATTAACAAACAAAAAATATGAGCTGGCTTTGCTTTTGAGTATAAGATATACATGGACAAACAGTTGTTGAAATGTTAAACCATCCTTGCAGATTCTGCATATACTTAAAAGTAGGCGTCACACATTTTTATGTCAAGTACAGGATACAAAGATAATGCTTCTGATTTTATCCGTAACATAACTGAATACCAGCCAATAAATCCGGACGAAGTAAAATAAAGGTACAATGTTGAAAATAATCAATCGTATAGCAGGGTGACGTCGAAAAATACCCCAAAAGTTTGCAGCCTGAATAATAATAACTCATTTTAAGGTTTCGTGTTTAATATCAGAGCTTCGACGTTAGACGTCAAAAGAGATCGAGGACGTATATTGAGGTAATTCTTAAATACAAACAATATTCAATTCAATTTTCTTTGAGCTGATCCCATCCCACACGAGTACGTAGATACAACATAGTAAAAAGATAATGTCACGGGAGCTGAATTTGTTAATAGTTAAAATAAACTACGTATTCATATGTTTACATAAACGAAGTAATGACAAGATGCTGAACAAACATAATCTTTGATTATTAAATTTACACACATGCTAAAAAATGTATGGTGTTCAAGATAATCAACAAGAAAAAATGAACAATGCAAAAAGCAGATACTGTGATATTTATAAGAAAACAATTTTAGTAAGTAGAAAAGTAATTAAGTAAGCAAAATCACAATTAGCCCGCACAATGATGAATTAACATAAGGTCAACAACTGTATAAAAAAGATGACATAATAAAACTAGGATATTTGGGTATATAAAATCGGGATAAAAAGTATTAGAATGGGTAAGAAAATCGGCTTTGCCCATAATTGGACTTTCTCCAAATCTGTCTTGTGGCGAATGGAAATACAAATCTTAAAATAACAGCATCACGGCATTCTATGTTATCACGGAAAACAATGCCTTATTCTCCTCTATCCTTTAGGTTTGGTAAGACATGTTGTGCAGCTCAATGGAAATAAATAAAAAATAGTTGAAGTTAAATATTATAGTTATATTGCTACCATTTTTTGTTAATCGTCACTCGAAAGTGCACCCTACAGTTGAGTTTGGCAGCCACTGTTGGTTCAAAGCCCCCAGATACTTGGATCCTTAAAAGAAACTGAAAAATGGGCCAACTGTTTGAACAAATACCAGACGAAATGAAATATTTAGAACGTGCACGTCGGTGGGGAACACTGTCGTTGTTCTAATGGTATTTTAATGAAAAATGCTTTGAAAAAAAACAGCGTCATTGACCTGCAACTGGTGCATAACCAAGATACATGCCAAAACCGTAGCCAATATCTGTAAACAGTTACATATAATATATTGAAGATTAGTATACGACTCGTTCTTGTGCTCAACAGATCGGCTAAGCAGTAATGATTTGCTGATTTATATGTTTTTCTTCTTCCTAGCACTTAATACCCGGGCTGACTCTTTCCTTTTTTAATAATTCCCTCCACACAGCATGCTTAATGCCAATAGATAAAATAAGCCGCGGAGAACTACAAGGCTTCCAATGCGGAGACATTACAAACATTAAATCTTCTACATCGACATCACGTAATTCAAAATACCTAATGAAAATACACGATCGTAAATGAAAATGTCGAGTATCAAACGCTTTGTATGGGACAGAGAAGATTTGTGTAAAATGCTCCCCTTTCGGGATTATTAAATACCGCGAATGGTTTACAGGGACCCCCTGGAGATGAGAAATTTTTGGGGACGTACTGGAGTTTTAATATTTTTTAATCTAATATAGGGCCGTGGTTAAATGACCCTAGATCCTTAGACCACGAATAATATTTTACGATTTTAGGGCAAATATAAAATCTTAAAAAATGCTACAAACAACACATCCCGGTTTTTATTTTATATAAATGAAAAAATATCTTTGTATTAGACCACGAATAATATTTTGTTTTTTACGACCGGTTTCGCTTAGCCTGAGCATCATCATCAGGGTACTAAATTACACTAAACAAAAAATAAAAATAATATTAAAAAATATATACGGAAATATATAGATAAAAACTTGTCATTATTGCTTGATCACCTTCTCATTTGATGTTTTGTCTTTTTCCATTCGTATTATCTGTCTCTTTCTCTCCGTTACATTGTTATAATTTAAATGTTATCCTATTGTTTTCTCATTATTTGGTTATTATTTTTATTTTATAAGATGTTCTCCTTCTGTTGGTATATATAACCTCACACATTGTATTTTTATGATTAAATAAAAACAAATTTTTAACTTTATTCCACTTTTTTTATTTTTTGACTGAACCGGTTTCAGCCTATAACGGCCATCTTCAGACTAGTAAAAGTTGTTCTTATTCTATGGCTTATATACTATTTAAAAAAAAAAAATTATATATTTTTATAATTAATTTAATTTCATTATATTAATAATATTATTATTATAATATTAATTTATTAATTTAATTAATCATTAAAATGGAATTCCAGCATGAATTAACAGTTACAAAATTAGAAATAATAAATTGTATTTTTAGTTTAGTTTAATTTTATACCCTGATGATGCCTAGGCTAAGAGAAACCGGTAAAATAATATTTGTGGTCTTATACAAAGATATTTTTTCATTCCTTTAAATATGTCAATCCACAAAGTGATTGCTTTCTACGAAAATATAATATTTTTTATATTTGTGTCACGTCACAAGAGCCTTCTTGTCTGTACTATTTAGCCACCGGTTAGGCAACGTTATGATGGGGGTTAAGAGAGGGACGTTAGAAAGCGATTTATCAATCCAGATTTTGAAGAGATATGAGAGAATAAGGGAGAAAAGATAAATGCTTGTAGCTCGTTTCACATGCGTGCCGTTTCGAGTAAGAGCTAGTCGGATACATTAAATGTTTAATAGCTCTATACATAATAATGAAAAAGATTTTGTGAGCTAAACTCAGTTTCGTTGATGTGTAACTTTCAGATAAAAGGCTATTCGAATTTCGTGACACAAGAGGTCACCGTTGGGGAGTTTTTTTAGTGCTTCGAACCAACTTGTTCCGCTTTACAGTCAATATAGTGATATTGTGGTATAATATTTACCAGTACGTATCAGCAGTATGTTTACGTGTCAGTGTTCTGTATTTGAATGTACATACATTTTGAAGCTTTTAAGATAAATAAGATGATACCACGGAGATACTTTAGGTTACTAAAGCTTGTGAGAACTTTCATAAATGTTTATTTTTCAGGTTTAACATGCCATTCCCTTCCAAACGACGCCCTGGAATGCTTTGGACGGGAAAAAGCCTCAATCTAACATAGAACGAGCGTTATGCAAAGAATGGCAAAGAAGCCCAAAGTAAACCTGATTTCTACAATGAGCTAAAAAATATATATTACATGAAAAGGTTACGTGAACTGGTATATGAATGATCTCCTGGGGATAACAGTGGTACTTTACCTAGATGCGCGCAATCGAGTTAGGGATATTTAAAAAAATAAGAACAACATAATTGCATATTTAGGGTCAGCACTCGAAAATAAACACTTTTAGGTTTTCTAGTACAAGCAAAACTAAATATTATTATTCTGTTAATTTTTACGTGTTATTAAAAAAAACGTCTAAGTTTTCCAGTGAATACAATTTTTACACAGTGATCTTTTGAATTCTTTATGAAATGCATTTTGGAATTTTAGGTAAAACGCTCAAAAATGCCTTTGCTAGTTTTCAAACTGCATTTAAAGGATTACAGTTGTAAAAATGTATTCACTCGAAACCTCAGATATTTTTCTAACTACCCATGTATTATTTATAGATAAAAAAATTGTAATATTACTTGTATTAGAATGCTAAAAAGTGACGTTTAGAGCCATTTTGGGTGCTGAAGCTTAAGGTGAACCATATTCCGAAATGAACTTGGAATTCAAAAGTGGCCTAACAGGGTAAAATTGCTTCGTAGCGACATTTATTTAATTTTATATGAAAATCAACCTAGTAAATCTATTAGCATGTAGTTTATCTGAGAGCTCACCGTTTACAAGACTCACGAAAAATGCAAAAACAGTCTGTGTCAGAATTTAGGCAAAAACTTTTTTCTAACTATATTCAGTATTATTTTGGACTATTAAAAAATCATGATTTTTAAAGAAATCAAATCTAAAAAAATGCTACCAACAACACATCCTGTCAAATTTTTTGAGGAGTTTTAATATATATTTTTTTTTATATAAATAAAAAAATAACTTTGTATAAGACCAAGGATGTTATTTTAATTTCATGGCGGACCAGTTTCGCTTAACCTAAGCATCATCCGAGTACAAAATTAAACTCAACAAAAAACATAAAATATGGTTGTATATACGCATAGAGGGAGAACAAAATATAAAATAAAACAAAAAACATGATTTTTGTTCCTAAAAATTCAAAAAAAAAATCATTTGTGTGAATGAATTTATAAAATATGCCAAAAACCTACTACAAAATCCTTTAACTGTTCTCTTACTCTGGTAGAAAGCCAGTGTAACTATTTTCTGGTTAATTGTTTAATTTGAAATCTGTAGCTTTATTTTAGAAAAGGAATTGGTTGGGAAACTAGACATTTACGGATGATCCTAATGCGTGTGTTAAATAGCCTATATTACCTGAATGCTCCACAAACAGGTTCACCCTCGAGATTACGGGGGGCTGGGACCAAAATAATAAAGAAATGGTTTTTACGAAAACACAATTAGACTAAACAGAGATGTTACCAAATAAAGATGTGAAGTTACATAATATATATATATTTTTTTTAAATCTCTGAATATAATTATTTATTATAAGAGACACAGAACACGAAAGGTATATTTCCTATACATCGTATGGATGTTTGGGTCAGTCGACTGTCATCGGCAAATACGTAAGTTTATTGAAGGCCTTGATAACATACAAAATCCAAATTCGAATGATTATTGAGCGATCCGACGGAAGTGAAACATTGATTGAAAGATTAATAGTTAATTGGATTATAATTCGACACACTTTGCTTCTCGTATCTTATTTAGTTGTGAAAGTTAAATAGACGAAACATACCTAGAAATGTACATTTGGAAGTCTTAGAAGTTTTAGAATATTTATAATGAGAAATCCTGAACATTTTTTGCAGTAAATAGATCGGTAAGAATCTTAGGGGTTGAGAATCAGGTGAATTATTGCAGAATCTATTATATTTGAAAAAAGGACATAAATTGGAAAAGATTGATGGAGCCAGCATCCGGCATTTCAATATTTCTCCCCCTGGTTCCTAGAATTTCAGCAAGTCTTTAGAAAAACGTTTCTCTGTCCAGGAAAAATATTAAAACCCCTGTTTTCAAATTCTTCTGGCATCCGAGAGCGCCATCTGTCAATATCTGAATATTTCAGCTTTTTATGAGCCAAAACTTACAAGGACATCAATAACTACGAAACATTTTTTATACGGTTTTACTACTTTGTCCTTCCTTGCTTCGTGCCAAGGGAGCAAAACGTTATAATTTTTATGGATAGGGTCGATTTTGTTATCATGAGTAGTTTCATTATTATATAAGTATGGTAAATGAGAAATACACGAATAAGAAATCAATTCATATATCAATTATAAACAAAATAAATATAGTGAGAACTTAATAAAAATAGTTGGTTCAGCTTAATGCTTCGTTATTTTTGTGAAATATTTCTTGTTTCATTTAATACAACTACTAAGTATAATATTACATTAAATAATATATACTTAGTACTTATTCAACAACGTGTTTTTTTTATAAAACGGTTGGGTGATTGTTTTCCTACATACAAAAGTTTATTATGGCGGTCATAAACAAATACAGCAATATGAGAAAAAAAGTTATAAAAATAAACGTAGGGTGAAAGTTTAATAATAAATTACTAATTTGAATTCGCAGGAACATGTGGTGTTCCTTCATAAGAACAATTAATACCGCCCTATTCATAGAAAATGTTATTTATGCTACATAATTACTGATTATAAATAAAATCAAAGACGAAATTATAAAAGAAAAGTTCATGTCAATCAAAACGTTAAAAAGTAGTTGAATAAAAATACGCACCAACAGATCATTTTTCACATGGAATATTACTCGTAAGAAAGAACATTAAATTAAAAACACTTTGACGAATAAAAATCTGAAATTTCGAAAGCTTGCTCATTTATCAAATCGATTGATCAAAAGTATAAATTTATTTTCTAGAAAATGGTCAATCATTTTGAGACTCTACAGAGAAAAATATTAATTTTTCACCTTTGATATATGATTTTAAAAGAATTTTAAATTTGTCATTTAATTTATTTATTATGTATTTCAATTTGTACATATCGTAAATAGATTTTCTAATACTCGTGAAATTGGGAAAGCACCTTGATTGTAAGAAATATCCAATAATTTCACATTTATTGATTATACTGTACATATCGTCGCCGGAAAGGCAAACCTGTGTCGCTTGAGTCAAGACTTCTCCCAAATTGTAAATACATTTGAGATGGCTGAAGGGCCACAAAACTCTTCAGATTCAAACGAGTCAGAACATTGGACGGAGAAAAAAAAATCTGATCAAAACTGCACACTCGTATATATCATTTTTGCCTGAAGTGTAGCTTAAGCCCTTTTGCCTTTTCAGCGACGATATTTATGGTAAGTAGATTTTTATTTTAACACTAAATTGCTACGTACGAATATACAAATTTGTTTTTATGTTCTACGGAGGTAGAATGACTTGCTTTTATTTTCGAAGTAGATGTCTCTTTTAATGTGCTCAGATACTGCGTTCAACATTTCAGAAATGTTATATCGCTTTGACTTGTCTCCGTGTGATTTTTTAATAATTACTTCTTCTGGCCTAGCCGTGGTGGTAGATTCAAGATGTGATTAATGATTTTCATGACCGCTAGTGTGAATACTGAGACATGTGGGGTTTTTAGTCATGTTGCAACCCCCTTCGCCTTGAGCTATTTTTTCGGGCAGCCTTACAGTATTCATCATTAGAGCGATAATAAAAGTTTATTTAAGGTTAGTTTTTAAACAAAAATACTTTACACAAAATGTTTACAAAAAAATACTTCTTAGTAGTTCTTAGATGAAAGTCAAACAATAATGCTATCTTTTAATATTTTACCTGCAGATAGCCTACCTACAACAAACATTTAACATTTTTGTAAAATAGTAGGTAAAATCACGGAAAAGGAAGCTCATATAGGAACGTAAGTAGGCACTAAATCCACAGTGTTAATAAAAGCTATACTTATTTTCAAAGCTCCCATTTGAATGTTAATTGAAGATAATGCTAATAAACCCCCAATTAAGTTCATAAGGTAGACAATCGAAAATAAAATCAGAACCCTTTAGGCCCTTCTCCGTAATTAAGCAAGGGGAATGGATCAGATTGCCACTCTCCATCTAAATCCAAGCACGCCATAAAAGCCTCTTGTGGCTATCTGAAAGAACGGAAGATAAAATGTCTATCTATCGTGTTTAGGTGCTAATATGAGCTATCGTAAAGCGGTAAAGTGTTCTTCAAAATGAAAAGTGAGATTCCTAAGGGTTCCTAGATATTATAGAAACATTGTGAAGTGCGATTTGTGTACACATTAATTTATACGAAAAATAAAGCATGAAATTTATGTGATAATGCATCAAAAACTCTCGAATGGAAAACCGAGTGGTAGAATAAATAAAATAATTTTTAAGTTTTCACTTCGCAAAGCGTTCTTCCGTGTGCTCTTGAGCTTTGAAATTTTTATGTAACTCTCAAAAACGAATATCAGGTGCCATGTCGTTTATTTCATATAATGCATGCGTCGAATAACTGAGTAACACAACTAGTGTGAACACACAAGTGTGAAATTAATATACGTATAAAAAATTTAAATCATGGTCAAAACCGAGAACAATATTAAAATTATACAATATTTTTTAAAAATAATTGTTAATCTGCCTGTTTTAATACTACTATTTAAAGTGTAAGTTCGTTTTAAAGTCATCCGTTACTATTTGCAACGTTCCTCAAACCAAAAAAGTTCTGTCCATAAGCGTAAGTTCTATCGTTCAAACTTGCCGAAATTTCCCGTTAAGTGCCCTAAAAAGGGTTGAGCCAGAACTGAACGAACTTTCAACAGATCGAGAGAAATAGTCTCCCGGAAGAATGCTATTTAGAGTAAACTTGTGCAAAGGAAGCTGAAGAGAGATTAAATTAGGCTCATTTACCGCAGAATGTAACGAAACAAAAGTTATCTTAATCCTTGGAATGTTAAGCAGTTTCTCGAAAGGTGGCTGTCCGCGAAAATGAATGAAACTTTTCAATTATTTGTGATGGATTATCTTATTTGATTGATGAAGTATAAATAAATCTATTGCTGAAGTCTTGAGAGGAAAAAGTGTACAGAAAGTTGAACAAAGCGTGACATTCAGATCTTGTCAGTAAGAAATAACTAAAGCCTTTTCAAGTAACATATGAATTCCGAAGGAGGTGTATTCCACTGTGTACAAAATCAATCAATTCATAAGTAATTTACTGCCTGTCACAAAAGGAGAGATCAGATGCTTAAATATAGCTTAAGCACAGAGTATTTGCTTAAGATAATGACGGGAGCTGCTAGGTCGGGTATTAAAAGGCTGGCTTAGGCGACAGTCCAGGGTATACCATAGTCAACATAGAAGTCGAAAGACGAGAGTTGAGAGACGGAGTGACTTGTTATTTGGATTTTGATTTAAGTTTAATGTCCAGTTTATTGGTTAGGTTGTTCCACCCGAATTCACATCCTGCGCCCGACTGTATGTGATTCACCTCTTCAAGTTCTTTCACTTCTCAACGTGCATGTTCCTCGTTAGTATGAGGCCCCTGCTCCCCGCGTCATCCGTTCTATTTGATCATTCAGAGGGGAAAGAACAGACTGAGTGCATGTGTTCCCGAGCGCGGAGAATCTAGAAAACGAGGACTGTCTTGGTTTGAACGTCCTCGTTTTCAATCTTCGTTCATTTTTAGCGAGTTTTTTTTATAATCCAAAAAAAAATTAGGTTTCAGGTCTATCAAATTTTGTTGAAGTGTAAAATATTTTACTTAAGAAACTTTTTTCGGATTAGCTTGCATATGTAATATAAGCGTTTTATACTCTGACCGGAAAACATTTTAATATATGTGCCCAAGATCACAAAATAAAATAAAACAAGCATTGTGGTGATGTTTTTTTGCATAAATTGAAACCGGCGGCCGGCGTCAGGTGGCAATATCAACCTTATCAGCACTAGCAGTGCCTGATTTCGTTCGAGTTAATTGGATGGGATGGCTTAATTCATATTCATAAATTGCTTCGTACGCGCTTCTCTGTTTATCCGACCCTTGGTGTTCACGAATTGATTTAGTAAAATGATAAAAAATAAAAAACCGAAGACAAAAGTCCATAAAAAAGCTAGAGACACTAAAGGTATAATTAAATTCGGAGCAGCCGAAGTGAATTTCCCCCTGAGTCAAGTTAACCTTTAGTTTAAGTATTTCATTGTTGAAATAAATTCACTTTCATAATGCATTCCTACTCAGTAATCCATAGTTTTCGCGAACAATTATAAAATTGTGTACAGAGAAATTTCAATAGAAACCTTGTAAATGAATAGTTTGTAAGAAACTTCTCCAGATATCGTGCCCTAGTTTGCTTAACCCTGATACCGCAATACAACCATCGCATCGATTTGGGGTGAGATTTAACCGAACAGCTTCCCTTAACCCCTCTTGGAAATTCAGGTCGTTTGGCCTGGCGTTGAGATATCATAATCTATCGGTATCGCGTTTCAGTATGACAGAGTATTGTATTTTATGTTATAAAGCAAAATACTGTTTCGTCGGCGTCACGGTGAACATAACTCAGTAAAGATTTAGATTTCAGTTTGCGAGTTTAGTCTTGTATAAATAATTCTGTTTTCTCGGTCGCGTGTTTGTGAAAAGTTTGCTGCAAATCACGACGATTGTTGGAAAAATGTAAAAAGTCGGAGAGGAATTATTATTACTGTCGTCAGTTTTCGGCAACTTTCGTTATCAAATTTCTTACAATTGACAGTAGTTTTGACGATCGTCTTTATAACCATAGTCAACAATGCTGTGTGAGTTTCTGATGAGAAATTAAAAACTAAAACCTGTGGTCTTAAGATCCTTAGGTAGGTAACCTGCATTACATTGAATGAAATTACTGTATTCAGAAATATAAAACGCCCGGACTATAAGGACGCCCTATAACGAACTATAAGGACGCCCGAGAAAGACATGGCACGATCAAGTAAATCAAATACTTGAATCGGGTCATGTGAAGTGTCAGAATAACAGAAGAATATGTATGAGACGATGTATGAATGTAAATGAAGCAAGAAGTGTGTGCCAAGACAGAGTTGTATGGCGGTCCGTCCTCTCTGCCTACCCCTGCGGGGAAACGGCGTGATGGTTAGTTAGTTAGTTAGTTCGTTAGTAATATAAAAAAAGAAAATGAAATAATAACTTTGTACAAGAGCACAGATTTATTTTTTATGACCGACCGGTTTCGCTTAGCCTAAGCATCACCAGAATACAAAATTAAACTTAACAAAAAATACATAATGTGCGATTATATATATATATATACACAGCAAGAAAACACAATATAAAATAAAATAAGAGAACAGTGAGAAAACAATATTATAACATTTAAAATTATAACAAAGGAACAAAGAGAAAGAGACAAATAATATGACACGAAAGAGGCAAAACGTCAACTGAAAAGGTGACTACATAATCATGAGATGTTTTATTAGTTTACAGGATATATATATGTATATATAAATATACCTAATATTGGACTACTGGACAAATTTAATTGATTATTAAGAACAAGTTTTTTAATTTTATTAACTTTAAAATTAATAGTCATATTTTTTTATTAACAAAGACTTGAAGGACTTGTAGGTCAGGCTTTATTCCGAGAAAAATTGACAAATTTCAATTATTTATTTCAAAAATTAACATGGCCGAAATAAAACTTACTATTGATAAATGACAGCGGCCTTCAAGAAATTTTTAAATTAACTCATTTCAATCAATGTGGAAAGTTGAAATTATATCTTCAGTTTCGTTTTCGTTTATTAAAGCTGGCTTCAATTGTGTTATAATGTAATAAACATTCTGGGTGAGTGAAGGCGAGGGCGAGAATATTATGAACAAAAGAGGGTTCTATTGTTCTGTTCAATTTAGGAAAAATTCATTAAAAATAACAATGAACAAAGACATTTCAAAATAAGCAAGGAAGTGACTGCTAGTTTATCCGTTTGAATGGACAAAAAATGAACAAATTTTCAGGATTTTTCCACGCGTTCATTTAAATATATCTTTATTAGCTTCCTTGTCTCATTGTGCTGAATAATCTGAAAAGTTACTAAAATAATATTACGAATCTTAACGAAATCAGTAGGTAAATAGTATATTTAAGGCCTGCAGAAACAAACACGGCTAAGTCCATTGACTACAGTTTTCGAGGAAGAACAAAAAACGTTTAATTAAAAAATTACTTGTGATACTGTCACTTAAATAAATTCGACAAATAGTACGTACTAAAAATATTAATTTTCTTCTTGATACATTAGTTTAACTGGTGCAAAACAAAAAATATATTCAAATTAATGGTGGGCTTTGCCGTGTTTGTTGTTCACATTTGACAACTGCCGCTTTTGTTTTCAACACAACTGGACTTTGCCAGTTTTGAAATGGACACATTTTTTCATAAGGTTGCAGTCAAAGTCAGTAACAAAATAGTTTTACATTTTAAAAAGTATTTATTTTGATAGAAATACAAAACAATAATATCTTACAAAATATTTTGAAAAAGTTTGTAAGTTATGATGACCTAATTAATAATTGAAAAACACAAAAATCGAGAAAAAAAATCAGAAAAGAATAATAACTATTATTCTGGTATTTTTTTAATATAAATTTGTTTTAAAGGTTTAATAAGATATGAATGTGGAATAATATTCAAGAGCAGGAAGATTTCTCCAGTTATCACCGAAATGCTTGGTCAAAACATAGTTGACATCTCTTACTTTTAACGATTTCAAAACAACTTTTCCGGGTTCTATGTTGCTTGGAATTATCATTGATACATTTTTCATACAGCAATGATTTCTACAATATTAATGACATAACAATAACTACTAATAAAGTAATCATATAATTCAATAAAACTCTAAATCGTAAGTAAAAACTCATTTATTTTACCACTATGTTGTTTAGTAAGTCAAAAAATAATGTCCATAAAAAATAACAAGAAACAAAACTTCATTATGCACGTCAGCGGACATTTTCGGTAATTTGCGAAATTGTCCATATCTCAACTTTTACAAAAACAATGTGGTAATAACCTCTGTTTTTTAGCAATGTTCACCTTCCAATTTTGGGGCTGTTTTATGCGTTTCCTCGCCGATTCTTGTACTACTTCGTTGGGGGCACATTCCATTTTTATAAACTATACTTTAAAAAATATATATTACGAAAATATAGTAAAAAACACGTAGAATTTAAGCAGCTGAGGAGACAATCCGGTTGTAATGTTGTATGAAACATAAAGAGCCGCCATCTTGAAAACAGCTATTTACAACGCTCCTATTGGTCCGTTTGAAAACTGCCGTCTTTGATTTGGAAAGAAGTGGACTTTGCCGAGTTTGTTATGGAATTCAATTTTAATCCGTAAAAATAAATGGTTTGGAGCCGTGTTTGTTAGAAAAGCAACATTGCATCATGAATCATTTTTTTTTACCATTTCGAACCTCATATTTAACTCATTTTCCATTATTGGTGGACTTTGCCGTGTTTGTTTCTACAAGCCTCATTTGAAGAAGCGCAAACTATGGCGTCGCGAATTTGCACAGCTTTTTAGGTAAAAAAATTCTATTAACACTGCAATTTTTTTTTTCATTTCATCAATAGTAATAATTTCCATCGTAAGCTATAAAGCTCTTAAATATTCAGTAAACTATTTAATTGTTGCAAATATTTCAATACATCTCATATTCAGATTTAATAACCAAAAGTATGAGGCTGAGTAGTATTTTCCTTCGTGACACACAAAATACACGCATCGCATTAATGGCACTGACTTTTCAGACATAATAAACTATTTAATTGTTCTAAGTATTTCAATACATCAAATGTTCAGATTTAATAACCAAAAGTATGAGGCTGAGTAGTATTTTCCTTCGTGACACACAAAATACGCGTATCGCATTAATGCACTGACTTTTCAGACTAACATAATAAACTATTTAATTGTTCTAAGTATTTCAATACATCAAATGTTCAGATTTAATAACCAAAAGTATGAGGCTGAGTAGTATTTTCCTTCGTGACACACAAAATACGCGTATCGCATTAATGCACTGACTTTTCAGACTAACATAATAAACTATTTAATTGTTCTAAGTATTTCAATACATCAAATGTTCAGATTTAATAACCAAAAGTATGAGACTGAGTAGTATTTCCTTCGTGACACACAAAATACGCGTATCGCATTAATGACACTGACTTTTCAGACTAACATAATAAACTATTTTAAATGACAATTGTGTTGATTTAGTAACTTAGTCAAATATTAAAACATTATAATAAAAAAACTATGAATTTTATTGTTTGTGCTGAAGAAATGGCACGACAAAGCAAGACAAATACTTAATCCGTGTAAAATAAGGGTTTGAATGAGACTAATTATGAACTAGAGCAAAGAAAGTGTTCGTTATTGCAAGCCGATTTTTAAGTTAAGTGATTGAATTTGAAAATTCGTAATCATAAAAAAAATCATAGTGTGTGGTTATATACACTCATACATAAGGTCGGTTATTATTTTATTTTCAATAAATATGTCAAATCACAAAGTGATTGCTTTCTACAACATAAAACTAATTAAACCTAAGACTAACAATGTATATATTGTTACTCTAAGGTTTCAAGCAGTTACGGTCATCTTCAGATTGATACATCATCAAATAGATACATATTAATATTAACTAGAAATTAAGATCTGTACAGCGCCGTTGAGGTGATATTTCACAAAAACGGCAAGAAAATTATCCAAATATTATTATTAATACTATTCAAACTACGGTATTTACATATCTCCGGGTGTCAGAAGTGGATAACTATGAGTTTCCGTAGTGGAAAAAAGTTTTAGTTTGTTTTATTATACATTTAAACGGAATCACACCAAAAAAACTGTTAGTTTCAAAAATAGAATTAGAAAGAAAATATATGCTTTGCAGTCTTTTTACCGCTTATCGTTGCCTTCTTAATATTGTATTTTCTCTATTTCATATTATCAAAGAATAAATAAATTTGTGTTTGCAATGCGACGAGCTAAAAAAATGATAATACAATACCAATTGTAATTAATATTCTCGTCATTTCAACTGAAAAACATCAAGGCTTTGATTTGAAATGTAATTTTGTTTTACCGAAACAAAGAAAACGCTTTTAAATTAAATATCGTATTAACATCCTCACAACATTGATTTGAAATGTAATATTTTATTTCAACAAGTTTTATTACAATGTTGGCGATACATCAGTGGGAAAAACGTGAGCTTTGTAAATATACTACGAGAGTGAGTCGCTTTATATTCCCCGTGTTATCAAGAAATCGGGCTTTGATGGGAAGGAATAAAGAAAAAAAATTGAAAGCAAGACATTTGAGTACAGGTATGAGTCGTTATTGTGTTTCTTTCTTCTTCTCTAGTGAGTTGAGAGTGGTGTGAGAACCTGATCTCTAAACCAAGAATCTACACTGAAATGTAGAGCTACGGGCACCTTCAGATGCTATCTTGGTAAGATGGGGTGAATATTGCAGATATTCTTTGTCGCTTAGCCAAAACATATGAAACTCCCTTAGATATATTACAATATATTAACCGCAATACGTTTACTGGGACCAAATAAAGATAACATAGGCCCCGAAGGATACCTCAGGTAACATTCCGGGTATCCTGCGTGGAGTGAGAATAAAAATGAGAAGCACCAAGCACAAGTTCACTCAAATGGTAATCCAAGGGAAAATGGAATACGAGATAAAAGTAAACGCTGCTCCTCGTGACTTCGAAACTTGTATGAGTAGTTTTTATTAGTTATGCGCAGAGTGAAAAGTTCAACAATGATCACCAATTTCTGATTGGTGAGGAAACCAGAAGAAGAAAATTAGACTCTTATATTTTTATAGAGTTTTTCAAATAAATTATTGGCAACATAAAAGGAAATATATACAAAAAATGATTCTTTGTAATATACTCGTATTATCCTCAGACCAATATATACCAGGAGGGATAGCTTTGCGAAACAGTTTAGTTAGGATTGTTGATTTTTTCCTGACTCGGGCGTTGCTAGGGTTTTCAGAGACACCTTTTTACATCCATTCATAACACATGTCGACATAATGTTAAGTTTATTTGTATAATTAACCTTTTCACAGTATTGTTAAGAGATAACGAAATATAGTGGGCGGAGTCACCGGATATACGGGAGACGGAAAACATTACATACCTAAAAGTGGTGCGATATTATGTGACAACTTGTCTCGTCTCTTTCTCTCTCACGGTTTACGACGTAAAAACCCGAAGAAAGTGATTTATCGTACATTTGTATAGGTTGGGTAAAAATATTTAGTAAATATTTATCTCCATATATATTTTTACTCCAAGATATTATCATTGTAATAAATAAATAAAATATGTTTTCATCTTAACCACTAAGCAAGTGCGTAAATTGTAAAAAGATTTTAATCAAACAACTTCAATAAACAATAACGATGAGGTACCTATTCGCTTTCCAGGAATCGAACCAATAAAAATAATATTTGCAACTAAAGGTGATTTTATTCCAAAAAATTACATTCCTGGTTGTTGTTAATTGAACAAATTTCATTAGAACGGTTGTACGAGTATATTGAATAGTTGCAGGGTCAAACAAAATTAAATAAAAAACTAACATCACACCACCCAGGCAGGCAGTGCCTAAAGTAATCAATGTTTGAGTTGAAACATCAACCTCCTACCTGCGTTAGGTGGCTAAGTACGTTATGGAGGGCGTATTTTTCTAAACATGTATCTACCAAGAATTCCACTCATCAGATCCAGTTGATCATTGCTAATCATTGAGAAATACTGAGAGGCAGTAATAAATAAGGTAGAAGAAAAGGGCATTGGAACTATGTACATTCTGTACGATTAAAAAAATATATCTATTCACACGTTCAGCAGTCAATGCTAAGTTCATGTAAATGTGAAAGGTAAATTTTGAAATATTGTGAGACGTACAGATTGGAGGTGTCAAATAAAAAAATAGACGTTAAATAAGGAACAGACAAATATGTAATAGGTTTTGGCTCTTCAGATCAAGTCATAAAACACAGTTTCTTCCTAAAGGTAGTTTCAAGCCACAATTCTACTCTGAATACATTTGGATGATTTAACAACATTTTTCAGTTCACTGTCGGGTTTTCGAACCCACAACCTCTGGGAACAAATCCGAGAGTCTTATCGTTATTACGACTGAGGTCGTCTTATTGCTACTTATTTTTGAATTATTGATTGTCCTTCCAATATAATGAAACACACCTATCAATTATTTATAAAATAAGCGATCGCGTGAACTTATATACTTAAAAAAGTTAACAATGCCACTCAAACTTCAAATAGCCGAGACGTCGATGAGTTCTTACTATTATTGAATCTAACATCACGAGTTCACGAAAATAGTGATAAATCCAACCTCCTACATGATACCTTCTATAATATTCTGTCAATTCAGCACTTTATCAGCATATCCCTAAGGGAACGATGCTTTATAATAGCTCCAAGTAACTTATTAGTTAAGACGGTGATTTCAATACCAAACAATGCCCCTGCTTCGAGGAATGAGATATTTAGATCAACATTAAACAATCAAATGAATCAATAAGAAAGATCAGCTGAAAACAATCTGTGTAATTATTAATACGTTTTATTTTCAGCGTTAAATTGTTATTTTTGTATTGTACATTTCAGAATATTTATAGAATGCTATGTCGGCATGATGGCTTATGTTATCTATGCTCCACAGAAGTTAGATGTAAACAAGTTTAAAAAAAAACGTACTTATTTTATGTTTGAAGACGTTGCAAATAATATCCAGGACTTCTTAAAAATTATTGTACGTGTTTTCATACAACATCTCAGAATATTATTAATATGCACAATTTTCACAGGTGTTAAATTACACATATTCACAACTTCCCGAAATATTACTCATGTTCTACGTTATTTATCGTAGATTATTAAAAGCCTAAACATTTTTAATCATTCATTAGTTTCCAAATAATTGAAAAAGCATACTTATTTAAGGTCAAAAGTTTTGAAAGTTTTCGTTAGATTCTAAGAAGTAATAGCTTATTTCGAACAAAAGTTATATTCATGAGGCATTTAAAATTCAAATATAGTTATAGTTAGTAAAATAAGAGGAAATTGCTGATTTATTTCACAAAAACTTTCAAAGAAAAACCCCTCCGAAAGCCTGAATATTCATATACACATAATTAATGAAAAGAGAGTAGCATTCGATGTTTTCAAAAGGTCAAAGCGAACAAATAAAATAATTAAAAGGGAACTGAATTCTAAAGAAGTTCATAAAACTATATAATTTGTATAATCCTCAAGTTAACCCGAATTGAAAAACTGCTAATCGATTTGTGCTTTCGAACCTCGCTCCAACAAAATCACATAAAATAACAATATCAATTTTGTGAATTGACAGATGCGGTTGATATGGGCAAACTAATTTGGAAACCAGGCATTCGATCGAAGTGCAAAATAAGACGACATTTTTAAGGGAAACTTTCATCATACAAGTTTTGTAGAAACGACATCAAAATGTGATTGGATGAAAACCAAAAATTATTTTTTAAAGTGGTCGCTAATCAAAGTAAATAATCTGATTAAATTCATACCCTTTATTTAACATTCAGCAATTTTGGTATTTTTTAAAGATTTAATAATAATCCTATATAAAAATTAATACGGCGTCATTTTTGTGAAATATCACCTCAAGGGTGCTTGATTTAATGTTGTTATGATAAAAATAATCTTGTTTCTATTTGTGAATATTGCGAGATAGAAAGTAGTGGAAAGGGAAATAAAAAAATCAAGTAATGTAGTGGAAAGGGAAATAATTAATTGTAGTCAAAACTATTTTCAGCAGTGATTTGATTCCGAATGGGGAACTCTCACAAAAGCGATAGTGAAAGAATTATCGAATCTCTTTGTCTTTTAATGTAAGCTTTAACTTTCATAATCTATCTTGACCTTCTTTACCAGTCGTTTCCTAATTTTCCTGATGAACCAGACTTAGTCCTTCACACGATCCAGCGCTGCATCAACAGTAGTGGAAACTGATGAGACAGGATATTAATAGATTTTTTCAAGTCAGCTAATCGATGATATTTATTTACTTTCCTGCCTTCTGGGTACTTATTTTATCAGTACCATAATTGCATTTTTACAATTTACTTAACCCAACCAAACCTTCCTGATAATTAAAAGTGATCGCTCAAGTAAAGTAAATGCATACCACTGCAAATTCAACAAATTTTCAAAGCGATTTATTTCAAGTTCAAATACCAAGTTGTTTCACCTTTTAAACATTGAGCTATCTGGTTTTTAATACATCAGAAAGCAAAGCTTAAGTAATGTGAATTTAACCTCTTGAAACTTTTATATCAAAATGTTTTGTGAATACACACGTTTCTGAGTAATGGCTTCCAGCCTTGAATCCGCAACATTGAATATGAAAAGCAATATGGCAGATAGTTGTAAAAAAGTTTTTTTTTAAATTCTCACCTATTTTATCTTTTCAACAGAGGGCACAATGATTTTTAAACTAAAGAACCGTGAGCAGAGGAAAACATTTTTTGATCGCAAACAAATGTAAGGAATAAAAAATGCGAAAAGAAAGGCGATTAAAAAAAGATTTCAAATCTTTGAGTTCCCTTCTTTTTCCAGTGTTTTTTTCAAGGAAGGCATTTGAATGACACAAAAGGTAAAGGAACAAACTCAAAATTGCAAAGAAAAGATTTTAGATTTTGTACTATCTTACCAAATACACTTTATGTAATGAAAATGAAATAATAATGAATTGCATGGATGTTGGTATGGATGGTTTGCTTTTTCTAAGCGAGTTAATGTGTTTGAAAAAGTGTTTGATATCTGAAGGAATAGACTGTTCTGTATTATGTATGTGAGTTTGATATAATTTTTTGGAGAGAGTTTTGCATTCAGTTCTGTAATTGTGAAATGTTTTGTAGTCTGAGATTGATTTGCTGTTCTTGTAATTTTTATGCCAGATTTTTTTATTTACTATAAATTGTTTTAAATCTTTGTTAAACCATTTTGGAAATTTCAATAGTATGAGTTGAGTTGAGGGTGCAAATTTTTCGATAGCCGTGTTAATGATGGAGAAAAGGAATCTAAATTATGGTTAGCATTATTGTTAGTGTCTAGAAATACTGCACTTTCTTAATATTTTAATATCAGTGGATAGTCTGCTTTTGCAAAATTATATGAATAGGATGGAACGATTTCGGGTTGAGTATTAGGGTCAAAGTTCGCAATGGTAACAATTTAGGGAGGATGGTGAGAATCGATAGGCAGAAGTGGATCAATTGATTTACACAATTTTACAGAAGAATCACTAATAAATACGAGGTCTAACAATTGGTGATTAGGATTAATTACATTATTGATTTGTTTAAGATTTAAAAAAGTTGACATATCGATAACTTCACGAGCATTAGCGGAGATATTAAGTTGGTTATTCGAATGACTATAGGTGAGCCAGTATATATTAGGTAAATTATAGTCCCCGATAAGCAGCAATCTGGCTTCAGGATATTTTGGTTTGAGAGCTTCGACGTTTTCAGTGTGGTTTTCGTAGATTTTTGAAGGTGATCCAGGTGGAATGTAAACGCAACCAATAATAAATTTTCCTAGGCTAGTCTTGATTTGAACGAACAGCTGTTCAACATTTTTATGGATGCATTTAAGTCTAGACGATGTTATTGATTTAGAGACAGATATTAAAACACCACCACCTCTAGATTTGGTAATGGTAATAGTACTTCTATCGTAGCGATAGGTGATATGAGAAGTGAAGCATAATTCTTCTGTGTTAACAGACGAGTCCAACCAAGTTTCAGTAAGGATATAAATATGACACGGATGGAATAGAAGCGCTCTTCTTAGTTCATCAAATTTGGTGCGGCAGCCTCTGATGTTTTGGTAATAAACTAAATGGGTTTCAGTTTTTTGGATTCGTATTAACAATTACTGGTTTATTATTTATGTATTTAATCGTTAGTCCTGATTCACCGTCTTGAATTTTTTTATCAAGGGTTATTCTAAGGTTGGCTAGATTGTTTCTTTGGGCTGGTGTTTGATCGGAGTAAATTTTTAAGCCTGGGTACTGAGTTATGTTGTTCTTTTTTTTTAGAATATCGATAGCTTGTGTGGAATTGTCTTAAATGACTTTAAGAGGTCGGGGTTTATCTGTTTTATTGATCCCCAATTGAAAAGCGGTAATAGTGGCTTGATTTATAGCCGGATTTAGAGCTGCTAGTGTGGCTGATATTTTCGACGTATCTTCAGTCATTGTATCAACATGGGTACTGGCTGAACTTTCCGGGAAGTTGAATATTATAACATTTTTAGATCTTTTTTTCCTCTCCTCTAGCTCATCTGCAGCTTCACATGTTGATATAGTTATAGAGTCTTGTGGTGGCTTCGATTCTAATAGGTTGGATGAAATCATGTATTCGTATGACTTTACCTGACTCTCAAGAATGCCAACATTCACACTAACGTCCAACATGGCGCCGGAGAGGTTGGAGAGTTTGGTAAGTAGTTTAGCCATCTGGTCTTTAGTTAGCTTTAATGCAGGATCCGTAATAGTATGATGTAATGCATTTATTTCAACCTTGGCCTTGTTAATATTTGATAGTACGTCGGTTACACTCATTTTACAGGATAAAAATTAAAAAAAATTGTGACAGATGAAGGCGAGGTGACAACCCTGTTTTAGAATTGTCTATGCGATGTCCGTTCCGTTAACACACTTCAATGTTATAGTGGTGGGCAGTAGTTTGCTGGGCGCTTAGGTGTGGGTGTGAGTGGCGACTCTGTTGACAGTAATGTTGTGGTTTTTGGTATAATAACAAAGAATTACCGGTTGTTTGGCTGGCACTGCATCTAATTACTTTTAAAGTCACTTGAGATGTAAGTTAAGTTAAAAGAATCAGTAAAAAAAGTTCAAAAATCGATGTTTACAGTTATATTTTAAGGAACGAAAAATTTACGTGCTCTCTCTATCTATTTTTCCATTTCGTGTTTTAAATGTATTTTTTGTAATTGGATTTTAGTCCGTTAATTTATAAATAAATAAGTTATATTGGACTACTGGATAAATTTAACTGATTATTAAGAATATGACTATTATTAATGTGAAAGAGTTTTTTATTTATTTTTTGTTCGTCTAAATTATTAAATATGTTGCCATGATCATTTTTATAAAGAAAATGAGCACCGGCGCTTTATGTAAATCATATTATGTTTAAAATATTGGTGAGAGATCAAAGGTGGGGTTAGGTAGATATATTGATAATTTTCAGAATAAACATTATAGTTCTGTTGTCTGCGCCGTTAAAGTTAATGTTAGCATAATTTTATTTTTGTTAATAGACGCTAGATTAGATTTATTTTAGCTATTTTTGTTAATAGATATAGATATTTTTTTTATCTCAGCACACGTTTACAGTTTAAATTTCTCAGAATTTGCATTAGAGATAATAATAGTAAACAGCAGTAATTTGTTACGTTTACAAGCTGTACAAAAAAAACCTTTTGCTGTTTATAAATATTTCTTTCGACAACTGAAAAGAAATGCTTCATTCAACTTATTAATACAACTTTTAATAATATACCTAGCAAATTGCCTTTGAATATATGTTTACACCGTAACCAGAATAGAATCTGCAACCTATTGACTCGACGTCTATGGCGTTGACGACTACGCCACAAAGATTGTAGAGACAAAAATTATATTTTAAAATCGACATTCCATTGAATTGGTTTTTATGTGTATATATACACAAAGACAAACATTTCCTGGTTGCGAATAACCTGAAAATATTAGAAAAATTCCTACAACCATCATAATAAGCGGAAAATGTTGATTTTCCAAGGATGGAGGACTTAGCCAGAAATGTAACTTTTATGTAATAATATATTTTGATGATAATTTATTGATAAGATTTCATTTATTCGGGTCATATTCACAGTTATTCGGGTTACCAACAACCACAAATTCAACACAAATTTATGCTTGATCGATTTCATTACAAAAGCACCGCAACATAATCTGTTTGTGAAGTTTATTTTTGAGAAGACATTCCTGCATATCATTCAGCCAAGTCAATCCAATGAATATTTGAACTGAAATATCTACCGAGTAGCTACTTAGTTTGCCCCCCCGTAGGGGGGAGGCTTCGATAAATTCATCCAGATTCCTTCTCTAAATTAGCCGCCCTGATGACCGCAGCTGTGCCGCAGGCTGTATTGATAAGAGCGGAAATCCAACACGGACCCGCACTTATAGGACGGCTTACCACTGTAAACCGTTGCAACTTTAATAAATTGAGATTAAACTGCGAAATGGTGAACTCCGGGAAATTTAAACGATTCAATATTTCATGGCAAAATGATTTCCGGGGTGAGAGAAAATCCGTAAGCGTATGATATGGATCGAGATGATCTATGAATAATAACAAGCTGACATAAACAATAAACAGCGGTGAAAAGAAGTGTTCAGTATTTACTTTACCAATAACAGTTTCTAAATATCTAACGTGTAACTCCTGAACTACCTGGCATCACCCGAAATACCGTCAATTTTATTTTATTTTTATTATTATGCCTGCCATGTTTTTGATTGTTAAAGAGATGAAAAAAAATGCATCGACCTAGATATTTCAGACAGAAAGATCTTTAAAGATTTCATGACTTCAAAACTCACCGTTTTATAGTTTTTTCTGCTTCAGACCACATTTATTTCTGTATTAGTTTCTTCAGAACAGGTATATTTTGATTTTTTTTAACTGTCTAACTAAGATTATAAATATATATATTTTTTTAAAGCAGTCAACGTATTTCTGATTTTAATTACCGTATGATAGTACTGGGTACAATAAAATCAAAACATTGACAGATTAAAGCGTTTTTTTTCTATTTTACTAGAGAGTAAGAAAGCCAAATAGATCTCACGCGTTATATAAGTATTCTAATAATATTAATAATAATAATAAACACAACTTAAAAGATTTTTTTTTTTTAAGCTGCTTAAGGAATACTCTGAAAAGAAATTATTCGACTTTCGCAGGGCGGAATTACGCAAACCTAATGCTCGCACGTCCGGTTTATTCTTTTTTTAATATCAAGATATGCCGCCGCATGCGTAAGCAATAAATAACCTCCTATCATCGCGCTGCTATACGATAATACTTGAATTGACTCGAACGATAGACTCATATTAAGCTATATAAATTAGCCAAGTATTATTATAAATCAACTGATGTATTCTGAAGAAAAAAATTATAGAATTTAGGTAAATTGAGTCTTTATTCATTGTTTTTTTCTTTAGCGAAATCGAATTCTTGTCTCACACCGTTCAAAATAGGTGCCTCAAGTACCCAAAAATAAGTTAAATATTTCCCCAAAAAATGTATGTTTAATATTCACCACAAACACAAATTTCTAGGTAGTAAATAGTCCATTACTTACTTTTCAATCAATTCCCGCTGTTAAGACTGAATGCTGTGGAAATGAGGTTCCTAAGGCGTATGTGCGGTAAAACTATGAAAGAATGCAAGGCTAATAATGTAAGCGTAATGAATATGATAAAGAAAGGGACGCTTAGATGGTTTGGGCATGTAGACCGAGTGAACGAAGAAAGGAGTGTGAAAAAAATATATGATGCGAAAGTGAATGGAAAAATAATTCGGGGACGCTCGAGGAAGACATGGCACGATCAAGTGAATCAAATACTTGAATCGGGGCATGTGAAGTCAGAATAACAAAAGAATGTGCCAAGACATAGTTGTATGGCGGTATGTCCCCTCTGCCTACCCCTGCGGTGAAACGGTGTGATGGTTAGTTAGTTAGTTCATTAGAAACAATCAGAAATAACTCTTTTTAAAAAGTACGTAAATTTAACTTGTGCACCGAAAAGTGCGGACAACATTGTCAACACATAACCCCGTAATGAGATCCGACCGACAATATAATGTGCCGAAGGAGCATTTGCAGGCGATACCTTGATCAAAGTGTTTAACAGCCGCAGGGTCGATGGTTCACTCCTACCCGTCTTCCCATACGTTTAAATTTCTCGATGAATGGAAATTAATTTTAGAATCACCCTGCTGAGATGAGAATTTACATCTAAATGATGAAATAGTAACTTTGTATACCGACTGGTTTTGCTTAGTCTAAGCATCACCAGGGTACAAAATTAAACTAAACAAAAAATACAAAGTGTGCAATTATACATTATACATAAAGGGAGAACAAAATGTAAAATAAAATAACAAAACAATAAGAAAACACTAGAATTTTATTTAAATTATAACTAAAGAACAGAAAGAAAGAGACAAATAAAATAAACTGAAAGAGACAAAACATCAAATGAGAAGGTGATTTAAGAATAATGATAAATTTTATGAGTTCACAGGAAACATATCTAATATTGGACTACTGGAAAAAAATACCTGATTATTAAGAGTATGACTATTAATTTCATTGGCTTTCTTTATTTCTAGTGCTTCTAAATTATTTAGTTTATTGCCATAATCATTTTTGTGAAGAATGTGAGCACCGGTGCTTTATATGATATGATATTTTTCAATAAGATAAGGCGAATTCAGGAAAAATATGAAAAGTTATTGTTTAATTTTCAATAAATACGTCAAACCACAAAGTGATTGCTTTCAACGAAAATATATATTTTATAATATCATCCAATCGGGTGTGTTTTAGTTCAAACGGCTCCAGGGTGTTAGACGTTTGAAAGGTTCTACAAAAAAACCATTGATAATGTATTGTAATTTTTACAAACATCAGTAAATCAACGATTCAAATGAAATGAAAGCGATATATTATTCTGCTCATAGCGGTGGCCGTTCCAGTGATATGTGGTCAAACACATACCTTCATCCGAATAGATGCATAGATACACCCATGGATAGCAGTATGTATGTACTACTTACATACAGACGGAATGTGAAAGGGTAAAAAGGTACCAAGTCCACAATAACAAATTCCTCCGAAGATTAAAAAAACTTCCTACTTTTTGTAAGCTTAAATATGGTTCGAGATATCAGTTAAGCAGAATGATAATAATGAGATTTTTAGTTTTCTTTCAAATTAACTTTACTCAAGAGACAATGAGTTATTTTTCAAGGGACTATTTAAAGTTTTCAGATTCTATGCGGGTGGTCGTTTTAAACAAATATAAAAGAGTTTCCACCGTCGAGCTGTTCGGCACAAGCCGTTAAAGCAGCCGTTAAAGCAGCCATTACAGCAGCTCACACGCGGGAAGCCAGCCATGTACGAATGATGGTAACGCGCTTAAGGTGCCTCCCGACCTTGGAGCAACAATATACGAGTGCAAGAGGTAACGCTTTAGATCGATCTGTAGTCAGTTTTTACTAGGTTTTACTGACTCGGTTGAACCTGCGTGGCTAAGACTAGGGTTTCGGCATTTATACATCCATTCATAGCACACGTCAAAAATAAATATACCATATAACATAAAAAGCCGTTGAGTTATGTTCAGTTTAGTTGCACATCAAAGCGTGTGGACGGAGTTCCGGGAGACGCACGAGTCAAACAACATGGTTACAATACTTTGAAGCGGTGTGAAATTTTGCCAAAATTTTGTTGTTTCTTTCTCTCTCACGGTATACGACGTAAAAACCGGGAGAAAGTAATTTATCGCAAATTTGTTTAGGTTGGGTAAAACAAATAAGCTCTCTCTCCAAATATATTCTTACTCCGAGATCCCGGCTATCCACCGGGGCAGAATAGATCAACGACGCTTGTTTTTCGGAACGCCTTCCAAAAAAATATCTTTGAACAAGCACAGAATTTTAAACTGTCGTCTGGTTATCGAAAACCATAATTTATCCCTTTTTCTAATTTTGAAACTGTTAATTCGTGGTGGAACTCCATTTAAATAATTTAATATAACCAAATGTTTAACTTTATTCCATTACTTTTTATTTAAGACTTGACCGGTTTCACTTTATGACGGGCATTTTATAAACTACTAATGTCCGAAACGAACGCTTATTGTAAACATCTGTGACTTAGGGTTCTGTTTTATTGCTGACAGAGGCAGTTTTACAGTTACAATAAAAAAATACCTTCTTAAATAAATAAAAAAAATAGTGGAATAGAGTTAAAAAAATTTGGTATTATCAAATCATTAATAATATATTCGTAAAACAAGATGATTTTTTTCATCTTTCTTTTTTGCAAGAAGTCAGTAGTTTTTAACAGGTTTCAAACTAGACACGGCTACCAAACTCAACAGAAGCACACTTGCAACTTGTATGCGGTCTGTACATGAACTTTGTAGGTACTGTTATACGGTACAATACAAGTTTGAGAAGCGAACTAAACTCTTCTTAGGCTTCAATGAAGCTCCGTACCTGTGCTGGTCACTTGAGCTTACCCTGGGTATCTTAATGTTCAACTTGTTGGGAAGATTTCTTCCGACTAGACTAGATTATCGTTGAGATCCCTTTTTGACGCGGTACATTGCATTAATCAATACAATAGTAAAACAACAAGTAAAACTCACAAAACCACACATATTCCACTTCTCATAAAACATTTTATGCTTCTTAAAGAATTTCGGGTGATATATTAATTTAGACTTGCAGTAAATAAATAGAAAAGTAACAGTTTTAAAAGAAAATGATTTAATCTGGCCTAGCTCCCTTTATCCTATGGAAAAATATACTATTAAAACGGCTAAACTAGAACATCCTTTGAGTACAGGTGAAGTTCAAATGATATAAAACATATTTACCATGGATGTGTATTTTGTCACAAAGAGAAAATGTTTTGTCGCATAAGGTGGGTGTTTCTGTATCTTAGAATCAGACGTAGTCAAATTTAAAAAAAATACGACTAATGCTTTATTAGAAAAAAATAATATCTATTGAAAAATACTTTCTTTTCTTTCAAGAGTGGTCAAATCCTAAAATTTTTAACCCGTAAACAAGATAAACATTTGTGCTTAATTTTAAAAAAAGTGATTCCAACTGATTTTGCTTTCAATATATCGTACTGTTGAAATTTTTAAACAGTGCCAGGGAATATTTCTCCCTCTCTCTGTGTCAACTGCGGTTAGAGGTGCAATGAGGAGATAATCTTTTCTACCCGGTGAGCGGGCTGTCTTTTGCTTCTGTAAAGCTTTTTGGTGAATATGTTTATTTACAAGTACTTAAAGTGATATTTTGTAGACTGTGTTTTGTGTGCTTATAGGAATCTTTTATTTAAGCCCACTTACCAAGATCGGGGAGGGTATAAGATGGAGTTTAGACGGAGACAAAGGGGGTCCGTACTGGGGGTCCAGTGGCCAAGGTTGGAAATAGAAAGATTCGGATTTGAATCTAATTTGGAGAAAAATCGTTAGTTTCAATATGGTTTACATCCATTTCAACTAATAAGAGTAGAGGAACCGCAACATATTTTAAAGTTTTCTCGCACTTTTTATGCTGGTTTTTTTAGAGTTGATATGTGTTACCTTTGTGTGAACCACCTATATATGTGACACCTATGGTACATACGAATGTGTGTAACATTTGAGTTATTATTCCCATGTGTGGGTTAACTGTCAGCCCGGTCGGTGATTATTTCCCTGGGGGCTTCATTTGCTACATGTCAGGAATTATACCCAGCCATTAGTGATATCATTAGGTTAGGAATAATAATATTCTCGCAAAATGTCAAATTTCGCAACTTCTTGTTCACATTTAAATGATAATTTGGTTTTTGCGATGAATGAATACTCTTTGAAGTTTGAGTAATTCGATTTATGATGTTCGTTTGCATAATGACTGCAAATATGTCAGACATTGATACAAAACGTTCTGCAACGATGTTTGCTATTAATTAAATCATTATTACCTCAACAAATAAATAAGGGAATTCGGCAAGTTTATCGTCGATGGAACGAATCAAACAAATCAAACAGTTAACAGTTTATTTTTTTAACAGTTTTTTTTTTTAACAGTTTGACAATGGCCTTAAACGCCGAAACAGCTGTCACTAAAAACTAAAATAAAAAACTTAAAATAGCAGAACACAATAATAATAATATTAAATTTAATTCAATTGAATTATATAAAAATTAAAATGGAGTTCTACAAATTAAACACAAAAACTATAAACAAACAAATCAATGTGGGAAAAGCCATTTAGTATAAAACAATAGGACAAATATTTTTCTTAAAAATAATATAAAAGTAATTAATTGGGCGTAGTTATGCAGAAAGCGACCAACCCAAAATTTGCAAAAATCGAGTTTTAAATGTTTTCCTATAGATAAATACGAGATTTCTATCTGATGAAAACATCCAAGCTCCAAAAGTAACAGATTTCTTGTAATTTATTTTTTACTAACGAACACTGAAGATATTTTACTTAAATTGAAGTTTAAAAACATTGAAATGAAGGGTAAAGTGGGAGATAGGTTTTTAAAATTAAATTTATTGATAGACTTTATAAGTTACCTATTTATAATAATTCTAACAAATAAAAAAAAAAACACTGAGATTCACTTTACAAATGCCGATTACGCATAATAATGCTTTTGTATTGTCATATTTTCATACGCCTTTTTTCAGTTTCATCTTTTTGGGGTCGGATACTTTCTACTTCGTCCAATTCATCATCAAGTTATATAGAAAAAAATAATAAATAGTAATCATCAATAAAACTGTCATAAGAAGTGGGGCTAGCAGTTAACAACGAAGTTCTGATACCAACCCTAATGTATGAAAGTGAGGCATCGGAGTGGCCGAAGGAAGACAAACGTACACTGAATACATATGACATGTTCGATCGTATTACATACATATGAATGAGGAGATCCAAAATCAATTAAAGCCAAGATAAGCGTAATGAACTAGAAAATATTTTTCAAAGTGGCCATATTGTTAAAGGAACTGAATTCGTTGACCGTAAAACAGATGCTGATATTGAACACAATGCTATTGTATTATTTATTGACGGCCGTTAAAGGCTTTTACACAAATATTAACATTAAAAAACCATTATTTTTTGCACGAAATAATAGACAGCACGTTACTAAATTACTTTTCTGCCAAAATTATATACAACCGGGCAATTATCAACATAATACAATAAAAATCAGATCGTCAAAAATAACAAAGCCAATACTCAAAACAGTTTACACTTCAAAGAAATGAAAAATTACAACGCGCTGCCGGAAAATTTAAAAGTTAAACCCATCAATAAATTCAGTAAATACTCCAGGAATCACATAGTTAAGTCTTGAAGATAACAAATCACAATATTAATACTGTGTAAGTTTTTAATCAGGTAATCACAAACTTCAATGTATTATCAACTTATTGAAATGAATAAAATAACGAGATGCTTAGATGGCTTAGAGATGTAGAGTGGAAGGAAGGAGAAAATATTTTCAGTAGAATATTTTGCGCATGTGAATAGAAGAAAAGCTCGAGCGGAGTTTATCATTTTTAAAGTTAAGTCATGTCAAATATCGGACCATGTAAAGAGACGGTATAATATGATATAAGAGAATAGAGACGATGCGTGAATGTGAATGAAGAAAAGGAGAGTGTGTCAAGACAGAGTTGTGCAGCATTATATCTCCTCTGCTTACTCCTTCGAGAAAATGGCGTGATGGTTAGTTGGTTTGTTAATCGTACCATATTAAAAAATAAATTTGACCTTTTTCTATTCCAATATAGAATCCATAAGGTACCTTTCTTCTTGACACTCCTTTCAGGGCTGTTCAATCCGTGTGTTTACGTAGGTACCTAAAATATTGGGACAAGTCAGATGATAATCGTTTTTTTCCGCCAAACTTTTTATTTTCTTGCGCATAAAGGCGTCTTTTTCACCCAGAATTTACTTATTTCTATAAAATCCATCAATCATTTTTGCATCTTATATTATGTTGTGTGTGTCAGAAAACTTTGATCGGATGTGAATATAACGATTTGAAAGATATTTTATCGAAACCAACAAAAACTGCCAACAATTTATTCGAGAGAATAGTTTCGTTCAGCAGAGGAATTGTATTAATGTTTAAACCATTGTAATGATTAAGTTATACGCAATAGAAAATCAAACAAAAAAGTTATTGCGGGAAAATGCGTTTTATAAAATTTTAATTAATAATAGGAGGTTAACCATAGTACGCTATGGATTTTAAAAAATATCTTTCAACAATAAACGAAGTTATATATAGTTATGGATTATATATATATATTATCCATGTGTTGTGAAAAGAACTTTTACTTCGCCAAGACGAAAGGAAACATAAATTAGATAAACAAAACCTTTTTTAAACCTTTGTCCCAACGAAGGAAAGGTACTTCCAAAACAGGTCGAGAATAAAAATATTGTTATAGTATAATTGTATTTATCTCCATAAAAAAACTGTAATGTTTGAAAGAATAACCTTTGCAAATCTAGACGAGAGTTACTGTTTTATAGACATTTATAATTTGTATTAAAAAAGAGAAAAATAATGAATAATGTTATGAAATTGTTTACTGTTTTTATGAAAAAAAATGTTATGCTTAACGTTAACACATATAAACTACTAAATAATATCATTTGTGAGTACGTACAACCGCAGTGTAAACTTTTCTTAGAACAGTAAAGTTGTTAGTTGAAATAATCAAATTTTAAGAAGAATATTTTTAAATCCCTACCTACTTAATAAAGTGCCTGAGTATTATGTATTAGACATTATTTTAGTAGTCATATTGTACTAACGAAAGTGAAAAATAACCATAAATATATTCATAAATAGAACATATATACTTTGTTTTTAACCACTTTTTTATTTCATATTTTGTCTACCATAAAGGACAATATTAAATTAATATATTCGTACAATTATACACAACGTAAAATAAATTAACTTTATAAATGTTATGCTTTTTCCACTTTTTTCTAGCCGGGTCGGGGAGCAATCACATTTTTTTATTACGTAATTTTAAATATTAAAATAATATCAACAACACAAATATGGAACAGAAAAAGCAGGAAATAAAAAAGACAATGTTTACAATCGAGACAAAACCATTGTATTTTTATTTTCTGGCATTTTCTGTTTCATATTTGTGTTGGTGATAATTGATTTTATTTTTTAAAAATATAAGCATTAATGCTTTAACCTTTATGTGACTGAAAAGGTACCCGGGTACCCTCTTCGGTTTTCAACATAGATTTTTGTTGATGTTCCAGTAAGTCTAACCGGCTGAAACTTCCTGACTTCTCCACAATAGTGAAAATGAACAATTGACCATAACCGTTGGATATGTGGAGGGTGGTATGTTAGCGGAAAACGAATAAGTATAATTTACAACTTCTGATGACTGAAAGAGTACCCGGGTACCCTCATGAGTTTTATATGGTTTGTTGAAGCTTGTCTGTATTTATAAATCATTTAATCTTATTTTAAATGATTAATATGATGTACTGTTGTATTCAAAATACATCACCTGTATCCTTAATACTATCTTCAATCACATATTTAATTAAAAACCCCAAGAAAAGATGGTACTGGGTGAAATTCCTATCCACTTATCCAAGTATTGAACTGAGTCGAAGTATATTACGTCATAAAAGTGGTCCAGCAATTTTCAGCAAATGATATACTGTAAAAGAAACCTTCAAAACAATTTTAAAAAGGTGTAATTTTCTTCAGTCACATAAGGGTTAAAGTTAATTCCATTTTCAAAATAATTTGATACTCTATTTTACTTGCGGATAGCTCTAATATTCTTACAGTGAATAAAAGGATCAAAATAAACTGATGGTGTAAGTAAGTGATATTGACTTTAATTAACCAACGGATTACTTGAAGTGTTTACATTATCAAAATAGACCGATCGGGCAATCCTACAGGAGTCCCGCAAGTAAACATTCTCAACGACGATGATCGAGCACGATACCGAGAACAAACATAATACTTGCACTTTATAAGAGCTTTATGGAATATAATAAAGGATGTATTTAGGTACGCACAGTTCAGCATAACACCAACCAAAGGGTTATTAGTATTATCATTAAAATGGATGTAATTAATGTACTCGCCTGTTAATACACGATTAAAATAATAAGAAAATGAACATTTGGCAAATATATTGAATGTGGGTAGTAGAAATGAGATCAATGAAGCATATTTGTGGTAGAACCTTGACCGTATCACCAAGTCAATGTGCAAGCGTAATAAACAATGTTGTAACAAGAAAGCGACGCTTAGATGGTTTGCATGTAGATTGGATGATCGGAAAAGAAATGTCAGGAGAGTGCGTGAGAAATAAGTGAATGGAATAGAAAGTGTGAGAAGTGGGAAGACATAACACGAACAAGTTAATCAAATTCCATCTCGACACGGGAACTTCTCAAATTGAGACAGGCATAGCAAAAATCGTTGCAATATTTGTTAAGATGAATAAAGAAAAAATACTTGACGTGGGTCGGAATAGCTGTTTGTATGAGGTGATGAGTAACACAGGGACATCCCATGGCGGATGATCCTTGCAAAACCAGACCAGAATAAACAGAAAATATGAGTTTACGTAAGCGCAATACATTATCTCCTGAAAAAAGGGTTTACATTGACATAATGTAGGGAAGTTTTTTTAATATCGCTCTAAAATCTGATCAGTGTTTTTTTCGTCTTAATTCAAGCAGAAGTTTTTTTGTGCCCGATACTTGAAAACGCGATCACAGAACATAATGTCTGAGCTGCGGCGCTTTAGTCTCTTCAACCCTCATATCTATTAAAATTGTAATTACCTTTGCCCCTTCCCTTGCTTCCTTGCTTCCCGCAGCTCTTTATCTCACATTGTGCGCTTTACAAGCAGATAAACACAGTTGAATCTAAATGCAAATTTGATAACATCAGTATGGTAAATTACCGATAATACCTGCCAAATGAATGATTAATAGTTACCTGGTTATGGGAGTAATAATCCGGTGTAATTGCGCTCCCATTAGCGTAGCGAAACCTGTAAGGGCTGTGCACGGGGCATCCTCTAAAGGGGGTCGGTGGTTCCTGCCGAGGGGGCGGGGGCGGTCTTTCGCACCACCTTCCCCCGCAGCCACCTTGGGCCTGCTGTTGTTGCTGCTGTTGCTGATGGATAATAGTGCTCCCGTGCAGGGAGCCTCCCCTCATCCCGTGGTGGAGCTGCCTCCTCTCGCAGTGGCCAGGTGGGTGCATGATGGGGTGGCTCATCTGCGCGTGGCTGAGAGACCCGTGGCTCAGAGAGCCCCCGTGGCTCAGGGATCCCATATAGGCGAGGTTGCTGCAGTGGGGGCTCGAGTGTGGAATGGGCTGGAAGTGGGCGGGGCAGGAGTGGGCCATTCGGGGGGGACGGGGGCCCCAGCCGCCCCCGCCACCCCCGCCGTAGTGATCCAGTCTAGATCAAGTACAACCCCATTCCCAATTCAAACATCACAGAAGAGAAAGAAGTTTAGGATTGAATACTATTTAGTGCCTGATTTTATGGCAACTAAACGGTCCTTGTTTCTTTGGAAGAAAAACATTTTGTTTTTATTCACTTATTCACTTTTTGAACCTCATATTACTTATGATTTTTATTTCACTTTAAGATATAACTCTCAGCGGTTTTTCATACAGGTTCCCTTCAGCATTCTTAGTATCACTAATGTTGCAATCTTTTTTATTGTAACTGTAATTCAACCTGTAAAATAGTTTTTTTAAACCGTACATTATGTTATGAACGAGTATTGTTGGAGCACTTGATCATTTTGGGTAAAGTAGTTTGCATAGGTTATTTGGTCTAGGATAAAAATATAAAAAGTCCCTTCCGGTGGTATCGAATAATTGAAAAAATATAATTTTGTTACAAAATAATTGTTAATCTACAGCCTGCAAACGGTTTCTCTCAGCGCCGTGAAAATTTTCCCCCGACTTAATAGCAAATTTAAGTCAAATAAAATGGCTACATGAAGAATAACCACATTACGGGACAATCTCGAAGGCGAGTTTAATGGTTTTCAAATTAAATTTCAGCTTCTCTTCCGAACCTTTTGTACGTCTTCGTTAGGGTTTTGTCTCGCAATATTAGCATACTGGCTTATAGCTCGAATTGCGCGAGTTATTCCCTAAAATATTCATCACTGAATCAATGCCAAATGTAAATCACCCTCGATAAGATACCTGCCTCAATTATTCATATCCCACCCATATTGGGTAGGATATGAATACGTTCATATGATATTATGTAGGTACATTTCTAATACCTACAGAGATTCATAAAAGCTTCCTTTAATATGAACCAGAACTTTCATATACGTTGTATGTGTACACGTAGAATAAACGAGTGTGTATCTCTGGAACGGAGAAAACCGTGGGCCTAAACTATTGCACAGAAAAATAAAGCAGAATCAACAAAGGTTTTTCTTCATTTTTGGTGATACTATAAAACTTACTTCCAAAAACAGGGTGGAGTGAACGTTTAAAAAAAAACAGACTTGTGGAAAACGATTCAAAACTAGAGATGGTCGATATCAGAATTGGGTGTACATGCGGTCCCAGTTACCGGTGACCGGCGAGGAACCGGTTATTTATCCAGTTCTTTTTAGAACCAGTTCCTGGTGTCAAAAAGTTCCACGAATGAGATTTTTATATTCAAATCGAAAATTACTAGAAAACTGATAAAAAATCATCACCGAAAAAAAAAAAAGCACTAGTCGGTAGAGATTGGAAATCGAAAAGTGCTAGCAAACCGATAAAAAATCCTCTCCGAAAAAAAGCACTAGTCGGTAGAGATTGGAAATCTAAAAGTACTAGCAAGTCGACAAAAGTTCCTCCCCAAAAAAATACTAGCAAATCAAGAAAAAATCCTCATTCAAATCGAAAAGTACTAGCAAACCGACAAAAATTCCTCTCCGAAAAAAAAACACTAGTCGATAGAGATTTGAAATCGAAAAGTACTAGCAAATCAACAAAAAAAACGGATTTTTTTTAATTGCAAAAAAAAGGAACCGGTCCTCAGAAAAACAATATATATATATATATATATATATATATATATATATATATATATATATATATGTTCTTTTATTAATAATATCTTGCTAACATACATAGCAATCCAGATGAGTTATAAAAACTCACTCTGGGACAATGGAAATTAAAGAAATACATGAATTATAATAGAATACATAGATCAAACTAACATAAATCAAACAATATAATACAATATAACATAAAAATAAATACAGTGTATAAAATCAAAGAACAGTACTGTAGGGACAGCTTTCGCGAACCCAGCTTTTTCTACCCTCAACATTCAGGTCGTACATATATATAGAATATGTTATGCGACTTGTACCTTCAGTTCACCATTTTCGCTCAGTCGTATAATATGTATCTCCTAGCACTACACACTATCCTATATTAGGCACATAAAGCGGCACAGGTTAAATAAGGTAGTTTTTAATTATTATTTCACTTTTCACAAAACAGCTCGTGTTTTTTTCCACACAGTGCGTGCCTACGATGGGCAAAATGGCACACAACAAAAAAAGATTTTCAGAAGCAAGCATTTATTTTTCATTTAGTTGTGTGTTTTTTTTTTTCTCCTTTTTACGTAGTGCTGTTGGTAAGCAAATGAGGCACATTGCGGCCGGTGGATTACAGTGGCGTGACACACTTTGCGGGGCGTAATTAAAAACGGGTGCCGTACACATAAATTAAAAAGTAAACCGAGCCGGGATACAAAACACACAGGCGTACGTGGCAGCGGGCTTATCAACTCATACATATGAGTGAAGTAAAGATACGCACACCGAAAGAGAATAGTAACAATGTATGGCACTGCGAGCTATTTAGTACTCACGTTGAACCAGAAGGTAGAAGTCGTTGGAGATATGAGCGTGTAATGCCAAAAACTAATTCATCAGATATTTGTACGTACATCACAGGGATGTGGGCTATTCATTGCTAACTTCAAATATAATAACTATTTACGTTAGGTATATTGGTAACGTGACATATTTAAATAGAAATATACAATAAAGCATCCACTGTTGATTTTAGTGAATCACAAAGATTAGCCACAACAAATTATAGAAAAAAGTGCCGAACGTCGTTGTAAATCGATATGTATAAATATAAAAACATATGTTTTCCTTAATTCACAACGTATCAAAATAAAATGTACTAAACATTGACTTTGAACCCCTTATGATAGCGAACTAGGTTCTCACTGAAAAATAGTATTGAGGGGCAAGTTACGGCGTTTGCAGAACGTCTTGAACATAATATTGAATACCATATTTTTTCTCAGATTACGTGATATTTGTTTTTAGCATGACCTGTATTTGGTTCTTAGAAGGCATTATTAAACTTAGGATATCAAAAATAAAAAACGAAGTTTTTTTGCATGAATTTATTTTTTTGGGTTGGTTCGTAAGTATTTTTTAATAAAATTTATAGTTGTTTGAATTCAGAAGAAAACAGATAGTGAGATAAATCTATTTTTTATAAAATGAATAATTTAAACAAACTATTTCTTCTGAATCCTGAAATAGAAAACATTAAACCCTTAAGAAAACGCGATAGTTTGGATGGGATACTATTTTCCCGAAATTCCCCAAACAAATTATATTAGTTCGGGGAAAAGCTTCGAATGGCTCGAATTCGTTGGAAAACTGTTCAAACCAAGTAATAAATCAATCAAAATCAAAGTAAACGAATCTCGATTGCTTCGCTATTATTTTATGTTTCACATATATTTTTTTTATTTCTATAAAAAAAAAACAAATTATTTATTAGTTATTTTATAAGCCCTAAGAAAGCTTAAAAATACATTAAAATAATGATAACACATAATAAAAAATAAAAATAAACGTTTTTTTCGGCCAAATAGATAAAAAAAAATATATATATATATAGTTACAACACGATTTGATGATATTAATCAATTGAATAAAAAACATATATAACTTTAAAAAACGATCGTGCCAGGATTGGAACCTGGAATCTTCTGAGCCGTAGTCAGACGCGTTTTCCGTTGCGCCACAAGACCAATAAAAAGAGTTTTTAATGCTATACAAATAAATCAAATTAATAAGTACGGTTTAACATATTATAGTATGTATATAATGCAAATGCCAATTATTATTTACGAGTATATCATACTAGCTTTACTATCGACCATCTGAGGCACGGGGGCTCCATCGAAGTCAGAGTTAAGTTAACCTCTCAGAAATTAGGCGTACTTGACATACCCTTATTCTACTGGTATTTCAATGGAAGATGCTCCGAAGAACTTGCGTCATTGATCCCTTGGATACCGGTGCATAGCTAAAAACTAGCCAAACGGGCGCTCAACATTTGTACACGGTTGACATCCACACAAAGGGTCATTTCTACGACTCATCCTTTCTTCTACATGGGCCTCCTCAAGACTGAATGTTCAACATTCTCCTATACTGCTCAATGCCGTCGTCATACTGTCTATCTTCTTTTTCTATTTTTTTTTATTTGAAAACCGCACAAGAGTCTCAACTGCTCCCAACCGTCTAGAGCCAGTGAGATTGTGGCATTCGCAAATAGGGCAGGTTGTGAGGCTGAAGGTAGTGGGGAGGGGAAGGAGATTGGGAAGAGGAAGGTTGGGAAGTAACTGACTATTCAGATCTGGTCACCAAACACGTCTAAAGCCATTTCAAGCAACGTTTCGATTCTGAATGGTGGTCTTTCACCAGGGCGATACTATGAGTATCTACCACTCTGGGACGTGCCGCAAATGTACTTTTTATTATTTATATATGTACTAAATGTGTTATGACACATATTAATTAAATAAAAGTTATTGGCGCATGCCGGGTTTGAACCCGCGACCTTTGGATTCGTAGTCGAGCGTCTTACCACTTGACCATGGAGGCCGTCTTTAAAAATATGGGCCGGATATTTCACCATTTTGTAAACTTTTAGGGTCGTACCGTTGATACACACAGGGATTATTGTACTTTCATATAATATATATATTTTTTAAGTTTATGTTCTTTTTTAAACATATGTTATTTGATAACATAATTTAGTGTCACGATCTGTTTTAAAGGGCGCCTGTCAAGAAACATTTGCGATGTGACGTGTGACGTGTGAAGTGTGACGTGTGACAGGTCGCTTGTGATCGTACAATTATTACGTGATGCCTGTAAATTGATTAATCAACAAGGTTATCAAGGTGAAATTGAAGGGCAACTATCTGTAGAAAACTTGTTCACGCAACAAAGGAATAATGGTTTCAGATATATTTCTATATTGTTCTAAAAAAAAAACACTGTTCTATTTTCTAGACCTTTTGTTACGTATTAGTTAACAAGTTTGAAAAAAATTGCTCCTTTATACGAGACCTTTAACATATAGGATTTTCTCTATACCTAAACAAGAGTCCTAAATACCTACAGCCAGTGTGACAATGGCAACGCATTAAATGAATAAATAAGACGACATTTGAGCAAGGCAATGGGAAGACATAATGGAGATGAAGGGTGTGAAACTAAGTGATGATTGGTGAATATTCTAGAGGCATTTTTATGGGTTTATGTAATTTCTCTACCTTAATGAAATCCTCCAGTAAACAAGGCGATTTAATTTTCAGAAAGGCATATATCCCCAAATATCAGCAAATGTTGTGGAGCGAGTAAATAATGACAAGATCTTAGAACCTAGCTATTCGGGTGTATAAAATAAACAAAGCTAAAGCCAATTCAAGCAAAGTTTAAATTGTGATACCAGTTTAGAGAGTAAAGATACCGAGTATATTCAGACTTGGTCACCAAACACGGCTTAAGCCATTTCAAGCAACGTTTCGATTCTGAATGTGGTGGTCTTTCACCAGGGCGATACATAAAGTATCCACCACTCTGAAACGTGCCAAAAATATGCTATATTGTATTTTTTATTAATTAAATAAATGTTATTTGCGCACTCTGGGTTTGAACCCGCAACCCCTGGATTCGCAGTCGAGCGACTTACCACTCGACCACGGAGGCCTTCAAATGCATACACATTAGAATGTGAAGGAAGAGAAAGAAGACAGATTCATAATGTTTAGTAAGCCTCAAACCATTTTCCAAATTGGGGACGCCATAATCGCAGTGAGACTTCTCCTGGCATAAAAAAATTTCAAAACAAAATTTTGGAACTTGTTAAATATTTCACGTTAGTAAATATATAGTGCAGGCTACGTACGTGCCGTTACCCTTAAAACCAAGGTTCAACAAAATGGTTAATTTCTTTGGGCATCATAAGTATCTTGCACGGAGATAAAGCATGTGCAGCGGGGCTTGCAATTTACGAGTTTAAGTGTGATTTGCAGTTTCGTATATTATCAGATAAACACTTGGGGTTGGCGTGGTGGTCTTATTAGCAGGAAGTTAATTAGGCGATAACTACCCGCCTAAAACATCTAAGCTTCTTCGCTTGCGGTTGACAAAACTAAGGCAGAATGTAACTAACTAACTAACCATCACGCCGTTTCTCCATAAGGGGTGGGCAGAGAGGACGGACCGCTATTCAACTCTGTTTTGGCACACACTCCTTGCTTAATTCACATTCACACATCATCTTATACGTACTCTTCTGTTATTATGACTCTTCACATGACCCGATTCAAGTATTTGATTCAACTGGTTGTGCCCCGACTTCTCCTTTCATTCAATTTCGCATAATTTATTCTTTTCGCACTCACTGGAGTGAAAATGATTAAATATTTTCAAAAAAGTATTTAAATGTTTTTTCGTAAGAAGCAATCACATGGTGGTTGGACATTATATTAAATAAAAGAATAATTTGTTTTAAAACCCCATAATTTATCTATTTTAAATATGTTTCCTGTAAATCCACCTTCATCCCATCAATTGTCAACTTCACCCTCATTTGATGCTACGAATCACTCTGTTTTATTCCATAACTCACCCATTTAATTATTATTATGTATCCAAATAGCTTATTTTCCAATAACAATGTAAAATGTCTTTTTCATATATAAATTCAATATAGGATCTTTGTCTGCACCTAACATTACATCATTATCTTTCTATTATGTACACTTGTTTATTTACCAATTCTTCGTAATATATATTAAGCACTTTCAATGGTTCCCTCCCTCTAATATATGCTCTCTCTCTTCCTTCTTTGTATTATATACTGTCTCACTCTATCATTAACTGTTGTACCTATATATACCTGTTAACTCTGTATTTTTTCTTTAGTTATTATATGTGCCCTGACGAAGCTTGATCCAAGCGAAACCGGTTGGCCTTCATCATAATAAATTTTGTGGTTTTATAAACAAAGTATTCTTTTATTTAATATAAATGTTTTCTTAAACAGATTATTAATTCCAATGGCCCATAATAGTAATGTCCCACAGCGCCTTTGAGGTAATTTTTCACAAAAACGGCGATGTACAAATTATCCAAGTATTATTAAAAATATATTATTCACGTAGTAACGGTCAGTGGCGAGCGAGTGACCCCGAGGAGCGAATGTGCAGTGAACTCCCAAACAGTAGCAACGACGAACAAGACATACCTGGATTATTATGGATTATTATATCATTCCACTTTGAACGAATGTCAATAAAACTCCTTAGAAAATAAACCATACATAGGGGCAGAATCCTAAATGCACATATGGACAAACAATTTGCATGGAATATTACAATTAAAAAGATTGATTAAAGATCACGTATGGTGAAAGAACGTACTTCACTATCTACAGAGCCAAAACATTCGTGTTTTGGTCAGGTGCACCTTCCACTAGCATCTATCATTGAATGTGCAAGTGACAAACGAGCTTTCATGAAATTTGTCAGATGTCACTTTCGGATAATATTATAATCCCCGTAGTTGTGTGCGCCTCGGATGAAAAAGATGCACCCAAAATATTTTTTTTTTTGTTACTTTTTTGACTTATTGTCAAAAACAGCATGGAGGGTTTTTTTTATCGTTTTTCTTACTTGCAAATAAACAAAACGTGAACTGATTTTTAAGTGAAGGAAGATTTTATTTAATTCATTTTACCTCTCTTTAAACTTTGAACTTTTCACATCGGAATGACTACGAACCTCCACTAGTAACGGGTACATTATCTTCATTATGAAAAATCGAAAGTATATCAATATAACACTGGTGTGGAACTTGATCCCTATTTTTATTAAATGAAGGACTACCGCGGTCCTGGCTTTACGTTTATTTGGTATAACACAAGGCAAACACAAAGCCGAGATGATCTAGAATACACATTAATACAACTAAACCAACTTCTTGCAACATGTTGACTATGAATTAGTTTGGCTAGTTTCGAAACATTGTCATGTTGGAATGAGGTATTGAATTGATCGCTCAGACACTGCTGAAATATTTTAAACAACTTACCCCGAGGCGATATTTTCAGCGCCTAGGGGAGAGGACAAAATAAATTTGAATCGATTATGCCAGTTACTCTTCTGAACGGTGCTATTGTGCAAGAATATCGAATGAATATTCCTTCCTATAACCTTTAACGCATACTGTTTGGTACCGTGTTTTGAACAGTCTTTCCTATTGCCTACTATTTTAAATCGTGTTTTCTACTGTCTTCTGTTTCATTAACATTTTTTAAACACTTTTTTTCTACTGTATTTATGGTCAACTGATTTTGTACTGTGTTTTTTTTATCGCCTTCACTGTCTAAGGTTTTGTATTACTGTGTTACTGTTTTTACGGCGTGTTCTATTACCTTTACCTTCTACCCTTTCTATATATTTCTCGACTTCTAACATAGAAGTCAAAATCAATTTAATAATTGTTCGTGCTCTATGTATCACGTCATGATAACATACATAACTGTATTTTTGCATAAAAATACCGACATTGCTATTGTTTCTCATTTGTTTCCGAAGAATAATTAACGTAATCTGATGTATGTAATTACCCCAAAAGGCCCAAATTACGCCATAAAAAGTTTTTTAAATGGTTTTTCGGCAAAGCGTTCCCAAACAAAGGAATAATAAATTTCATAACTTCATTCTACTGACATTTTTATGATCCGATTACGGTTTGTGATTTTGATGAACTTTCTGTTAGTTAGTTTTAATATAAAACAAAATCTGCAAGCATGGAAGCATTAAGGATCCATTCGGCTGATTTACCTAACAGAGCGGATAATAATTGAAATGCCAAAGTAATGGTTTAAATAAATTCATATTGAAACAAAAATACGTGTGTGTTTATGAATGTTAATTTAATAAAGAATATCTTGGAAAAACTAAAATCAAAATAAGGTTAACTACAGACCCTCTACTCCTGCTGCATGTTATTTAGTTTTATTTTAGTTACTTGTACATTCAAGTTTACAAAGTTATTATAATTCATATACTTTTTAACTTTATAATAATAACAACTTTTAATACATATTTATGTGTTTTATATGGTTTTTACAAGCAATTTTTAATTTATTAATTGGTATAATTTTGATGGTTTCTGGCAGCGAATTATAACATTTCATTCCTTTAAAAAGTAAACTTTTTTGTGTACTGGTTTTATTATTTTTTGGTTGTTCAATGTTTTTGCATGTCCTTGTATTATGTCTATGAATATCTTGTAAATAATTTTGTCAGAAAACTATTTTGGTAACAAGTTGTTTTAGGTTTTATGAATGAATATGTGTTTAATGTCAGAATCTGTTTCACTGCTGTCCAATTTAGTTCCTCTGACATTTTAGCTACTTTTGAGTATCTAAGTAAAATTCTCAGTGCTGTATTTTGGAGTTTAACGATTTCGTAATGCTTTGTTTCTTCTGAAGTTGCTCGGATACGCCCAGGAATTATAAGCAATACTTTGCCCGGTAGGACGCAAGTCTTTCCGCCGCGTCGTTTATTATTTTTTTATTTTTTTTCATAAAACGTGAATTTTGTGTTTTTCTAAGAAAAGACAAATATCAACAGTGACCTTTTGAATGAGCTAGCCTGCACACTAAAACAGTAAAACTGTTGAGCTCCAAAGTGGACGGTTTCGCAAGAGTTGACTTGTGTAGATTTTTTTATAAATTAAATAAAAATACTCGATTAGAGCAAATTCTATTACCAGAATGTTAGTGGGTTAAAAAAAACTAGCTGTTACTGTGGTGTCATAGCGCTGACCGAGACATGGTTAAATGGAGGCGTTTTGAACTCTAGCCTTTTTGGTAGTGACTTCTTAGTTTTTAGAAGAGATTGAGACAGTAGTGGCCACAGGCGGGGTGGCGATCGTCTCTTTGGCTTTAAGGGTGAGGATAGACTGATTTCAAATGCATCCACACTCTAGAAACTGAACAAGAGGATTTATGGGTAAAAATGTCCTGTAAACTCCCCGTCACATTCATTCGTGTAGTATATTTCCCACGTAGCAGTTAGTGGGAGATAATTGAGCAATTTTATTGACAGAATTCGTTTTAATTTTTGAAATAGTATCAATAATCTTCAACGTAAATATGAAACAGAAAAGCCAGAAACTAAAAAGAATAACAGTCGCGACCGAGACTCCAAACTCGGAACCTCTACTCTATTCGCGGAGTAACGCCTCTGCCAATTGAGCTACCGATACTTATTGGAAACCAGGCAGTGGTCGCTGCAAGTATCCAAAGTGGTTTTCAAGAGAAATTATTTCGATCGTAGAGATCAAGTACACCCATCATAAGCGTTGAATTTTTAAATTTTTTTTGTAGATTTTCCATATTTTATGTCTTATTGTTTTATATTTACTAAAATGATAATATAGTACAAATAATACATTCCTTGGTATATTATGCCCAAGGAGTCAAATAAAACTCATTCCTACTAATTCTATATTCCTTAATTTGTAATTATTTTCAAATATTATGTCTAATTTCTTATTTGTATTAAATTGTTAACGGTTCGAAATGTATAAGAATTATTATCAAAATATATATTTTATTATTGTTTGTTTCTCATGGTACCTACATTTCATTTTATATTTTTTTCCAATTGAACTAAAAAATATGACTCAAGCAATTCAGTGTCTAATAAAAAAAAATTGTCAACGCTCCATAGCTCATGCTCAAAAATAAAATTCTACCAAAAAATAGTTACACTGTCCTAGAAAGTCTTGAAAGAAAGAGATTTCTTCTCAATTTCTTTTTTATTTTACAAGAGCTTTTGCGTTATCGGACATTGGAACGCTTTCTGTTTTATATTTAACATGACAAAAAGAAGCTTCTATGTGCTTCGTAAACACCACTGTATTGTATTCAATAAAGGGTGAATTACAATAATAAATTGAAAATTTATAAATACATGTATAATATATTCCCAATATTTAATTTGAGAAAACTAACGTTAAGGACCTCGCGCACATGTTTTTGCCTCATAAATATATTATACTATTATATTATATACTGTGTGTATTCCTGATCGAATATATTCCGCGAGTTCCACGAGCTCCGACTATCATGCCCCAAAGGATACGACCCAGCCAAATGTCCGCCCGGGGCAAAAAGGCCCCACAAAAAACTAAAACATGAGGCCCCAAATCCTATTACTTCAGAAATAACGGTGAAGAAAAACTTAAAAAAAAACAAACAATAACGTAAGTTAACTATACCGCTGTTTTTCTCAAGAAGCAAAAACTCTCCAACAATAAGCTTTGGCGTTGTGTAATTAGCACAGATTTATTTTTGGGACTACTAGGTCGATACAACTATTTTTAGCTCAAAACGGTATATACCAAACGTGAGGTTTAAAATGTTCAATTATTTGACAAAAAAAAAGATCGAAAATTGTGAGTTCCATAAATCGACGGATTAGAGCAGACATTTCTTGTCTACTTTGGCTAAACATGAGTTAGGAACTAGACTCTACTAAGAAGTACTCGTATGTGGGTGTTTTATGTATAGACATATCTAAGTTTCACTATTCTCAATATATATTATGTACATATTTTAATGCATTTATCTATTTTTTTTTAATTCATTTATCTTAAATGGGACAAGCTTTTAAATTCAGTCACCTCGAAATGATGGTTAAAGGAGATACAATGTATGTGCTCCACGTCTTTGGTAAATGCTTGAAATCATCACGATACAAGACAATAGAGTTTCGAACGATAACTTCTCAGGAGAAGCCGGTTTGTAAAGACTAGATGAATGTTAATTCATGAAACAGTATTTACAACAAAAGCTAAACATTATTTATTAATTTTATAATAACTTTCAACTATATTTAAACAAGTGTTACAATCAGAAATTTCCCCGATTTTTACAAACTGACCGCAAATGGGATAAAATTGATTTGAAAGCACTAAAAAACGATTCCAAGTGCCTATAAGAATTCTACGCTTTAAATTACAAAAACTATATTTGATATTAAAATAAAGTGAGATTCGTGCAAACAAGTTTAAAGACAGCATAAAACCAGTAACACCAACACAGCAACCTACAGTCCGCCTCGGAATAGTAATCCCTAGTGAGGAGTACTGTGAATAAAATTAAAATATATCTATATTTCAAAGTGTTAAATATTATAAAATAATAAATTTCTTGAATGGTATTTGATAAAAAAATAAAATAAACACAAAAACAAGCACAAGTAGAGAAAAGTCAATTAACAACAAACCGCGTCACAGAACCTGCTTTCGTGAGCAGTTTTGAACGTCCTTATTAAAATCTCAAATGACAAATCTTTTATCCAAGTCATCAACATTTTGCATACCTTTTATTGTAGTCGCTCTTACATCAAAATAAATTCTTAGTCTGAGAATCAGAATAGGCAAAGTAAGGACATAATAAAGAAATGTCTCGATAATAAAATTTGACGTCATTCGGAAGATTCGTCGTTCGTCATTCAGCATTTACGGTGATTTTCATTAATCAACCCCTCCGGACTGTCTTGATTTGATTGCTCTCATTATACAGGGCACAACTTTTTATCTTCTTCCCCCTTTTGTGAGGAATATCTGGAGTGGAGATTTAATATTGTCTCTTTCGTAGACCCGAGGGGTGAGATATGGCCAAATACTGCGGTTGGGTTACAATGGTCAGCTCAATTTTGAGAAGAGTTGGTATTAATACAGACATGGCGTTTTGGGCTATCGCCTGTCACTTGCCGATGGTTCGGATGACGTCACAAAAATGACAAATTAATAAAAAAGCAAATCAGGTATATACGAAAATGTTCGAACTCTTATAAAGGTATTCAAAATCTATCACAGATAAAACTCTTTAACGTGGTAACACAAGGAATAACTGTTTAGTTTTATTATCTAACGTGATTCTTAAAAAACAACGAAATATCGATGTTAAGCAAAACTAGAAGAAGTCAACAATTGGATAAGTGAATATTTTAATGAAATGTTTATTTGTAAACAATAGTTATTCTACAAGGCTTGACCAAAAATTGGAATTACGAGTAATTTATAAATATGTAAAAAATGCATCTTGTCGTATATTTTTATCACTTATACGTATGTAAGAATATTTCATATCTCATAATGGAAATAACGTTGAGATCTGAAAAGTTACGAGATTTACAAATAGTACAATTTTCAAGACGTCAGAGGTCACCATTCGAAATTTGCTGCTTGCAGACAAATAACGATTTCCACAAATAGATCAATAAATGCGTTTTAAGACTGAGACAAACGTGCAGAATTTTACCGCTACCTGTGGAGTAAAGTGAGAAAGACACTTTTAGTATAGCCTTGGTGAAAGATCAATCATGGTGACATAAGCGTTGGCTGAAATAAAGGGCTTTAGCTGGGTTTAGTGACGAAGCTTAAAAAAATAATATTAAAATTGAGAAAACAAGTTCCGGTAAACGTCAGACCATGTCTATTATACCGTGGCGGCATCACGTTTACTGTACTTTAGCCTCTCGGTAGATCTAAAGCGTTACGGAACTGATGAATAAGGGCGATATTTGTGTACACAATTACTTTTGTCTTGCTGTAAGAAAGGTTTTTCGTTTTGTTTTTTCTGTTGAAGGGCGGCAGTTTAACCTTTAGTGACGATGTATTTAACAAAGTTACACGGTTTTGTGAACATTTGAAGGGGACTTCTGTTTTGTTGGATTTCGAATAAGATGTGTGAATTGTTGTCATGAAGCCGTTGGCTTCCCTTAGTGAACAGTCTTATCTTTGAACATTGGGGAAAATTCGTGCTTGGCAAGTTTTTACTGAAAACAAAAAAAAAAAAACTGTGAAACTAGCGTAAGATGGCCTACAATAAATATGTCAGGAACTTTGGCTTTACATCTACCGTTTGTGTTAAAGATTTTATTTGTAGGTTTAACAACAATTGTTTAGCCATTATCCATTAGGATCAACGAAAAATTATATATTTTTATGACATAATAAATAATAGTAGTTTGATTCCTTGAAAAAAAAATGATAATTTTTATGCTTTTGTTAAAAAATCACATAAATGTGTTAAATTTAATTTTAATTCCAAAGTCAGGCATTTCCATTTAAATAAAAAAATATCTAAAACATTACATGTAAGTATAAAGATTGAATGATATTTTAGTCCTCCGAAATACGGAATCTTGAAGTTCTGTGATTTTATCTGCAAACGAAATGAAAAATAAAACGCTGGTTTTGATTCGTAGCCATTTAGCTGAAGACGTGTTTTCGTGCTCCGACTAACCCGGATACGTCCTTTTGAAAACATTTCCCATCGCAGAAAACAAACCTGAAGTATTTATTTTCCATTGAAATGCAAATTTCTGTTCAGCCGCCTTTTGCTGGACTTGGACTACAATCCCAGAGAGAAATACCAAAAACCGAATTCTTTTATTCATCAAAAGGATTTTTTCCGGTATGAGGCTAACAAATAAAATCCTCTAGATGAGCCCCACAGCCTTGAATCGAGTCGAGTTTTTGTAAAAACACAAAATAATTTTACTGCTGTCAGTATGTCTATGTTACATCTAATATGGCTTACACGTAAATGATAATGGAAGAAAAAGATGAGGGAAAGAAAAATAAAAGGTTCATAAGAATAAATGGGAGCCAGAAATATAGGAAAATTGGCAAAACAATATGACAAGATCTAGTGAAAATTGTTAAAATATGTGCAAACAAACAACCACAATACTGATGCCTAGTTCACACGAGGACAGGAAAATACTGTCTAGCCATCTCCGTGTGTACTAGCGATGGGAAAACTATCGATATAAATATATAAAACTAACGATATTTTGAGAACGAAAAGAACTGGAACCGGTTCCTCGCTTAAATAAAATTTCATGGAGAGGGGGGGGGGGATGCTAGGGATATTCTGGGACCGAAAACACTGGAACTGTGCCGGCTCCTAGTTTCTCGCCCACACTACGAATCATTACTAGTAAGAGATGTGTGAAGTGTAAACTACCGCAGAAATAATTACTTATTTGTTGTAGTTCGCACATTCGCACAGTGAGGGATGTGTGAGGTGTGAACTGCCGCCAAATGAAGTAGTTCTTTGAAGTCTCTGTAGTCAAATTACAATTGAAGTATTAGCACACTGAGAAATGAGTGATGTGTGAACTACTGCAAAATAAGGTAGGTCTTTGCAGTAGTTCGTGCATAGCGGTCGCTCGTACGGTGAGTCGTCGTGTATCCATTTCAGTCTTTTTTTTTGTCTCTGTAGTCAAATTACAATTGAAGTATTCGCACACTGAGAAATGAGTGAAGTGTGAACTACTGAAAAATGAAGTTGGTCTTTACAGTAGTTGTGCAGAGCGGTCGCTCGTACCGTGAGTCGTCGTGTATCCATTTCCGCAGCGTTCCGCGTTTAAACTACGGTTGAATTGTCCTTCTGACCTGTCCTGCGCGGTAGAGACCGTTCACGCAGCTGGAAGAGCACAGTATTGTCCTGTCTTCTATATTGTCCTTGTGTGAACTATGCATCGAGAATGATGGTCACAAAAAAGGATAATAATGAGAGCATACTAACTCTAAACAAATATAGGTTTTAGTGAAATCGTACCTTTGTGAACACACATTATCGAGTTATTGATTGACATCATCCAAAAGAAATAGCTTTTCATTTAGATATTGAGGCAGCAACCTCTGAGATCAGATGCGCAAGTCCTCCCGCTAAATTAACGAGCTTTTTATAATACATCTCAACAAGGATGAACAACACAAAGTTCTTAGAATTTAAGGAAAAGTTATGTAATTAAGAGGTTTATCGTAGAGTGACTAGAAGGCAGTTGTATAGGTATAGGTGCGAAAGCATTTACGTAAGACGGTAAAGGATTTAAATAATAACTGAGAGAAGCTTAAAGAGGTTACGTGACCTTAACCCCAGGTAGAATAAGAAGAAGAATATAATAATATAATTGAAGAACATTTTGCTGAATTAAAACTAAAATTTTCATACGTTTCATGCAAAGTTCAAAATCATCAATATTAAAATTATTTTAATATAGTGTCGTAAAGCAAAGAATAAACGGCTGATGGAAATCAATTTCTTAAACAGATCAAGTATGTAATCAATTATCACAAAAATAATGCTTAAGTTAAGAATTCCTATAAACAATCCAAAAGCGAAAGCAGGAAAGATAAACGAGAAAAGTTTCAACTAAAAAAGCAGCAAAACATTTGTCTAGATTCTGGACAGCTGTATCAAGGGTTCAGATGTCAAAGAAGTTGCCTTGTCTCTGATAAAAGCAGAACATGAAGTAAACACAGATTTTTTTTTAAATCACCATCGAATTTTGTGTCCCGAGTTTTTTTATTTGTGTCGCAGTCTCGTGTATTTTTTATCAGTGGCGCGCAGACAGGGGAAGATTTTCGAACGGTCCTTAGAGTACGAGATTTTTTTTAATCTGCACGTTAAGTTCCAAAGTGGGTAGAATATATAATATTCATTCCAGTCTCTTATGAAATACGCACTCATTTAAATAATTTACATACCGAGAGCACATAACATGCAATTATGAATTTAGATACACGAACACAGAATTTATTATTTTCTTAATTATTGATACTTGGTGAGATAACACTAACGGTGGTTACCTAATTTTTAATAAATTGACCTGAATTTGTAACTTTTGTATTAAATGTTTTCTATGGATATACACAGGATGTAAGTTATTTACATTTCAGATTGATAAAATCGACTCTCACCATTAATTTGTTTTATCGTTTTAAATATTTTTACAACGATTTTAAATATTTTTTGAGCGTTAGCTAAAACATTTTGTTTTATTTTTCCAGGAGATGAATTAGTTACTTCTCGAGGTATTGAGTAGAACAATTTGAAATTAAAAATAAAATGTTCACCAGAATTAATTTTAATTTAAGACTTGAGTAGTTTTTTTCTTCTAATCCTGCTACAGAAAACTCAACCCTATAATCCTTCTCTTAAGCAGTGTGACAAAAAATATTTTTCCGTCGAGTGTTTCGAGTGACTCTTTATTTTTTTGTCGCCGCGAGTATAAATATTTTGCGAAAAAAAGTATGATAAATAAAAAAAAACCGCTTCATGAAAACGCTAGAATAAATTATAGCTAAATTATCACAAAAACTGGTTACGTTTCCCAAAATTTGTAGAGTGAAAATTGTATCAGGCAGCATTTAACCGAAGTTTTCCTATTTGCTTTACGATTTTCAACAATTTTATAACCCAATTAAAATGTTGCAAATTGTTGTCTATCTCTACGGGATTCACCTAACGAGCTTTCTTATGAACGTAAAATTTACCGCTATAAACATAATATTGCGTAAAAACCACCTATAGCTTTGGTTGTGTTGTACTTATATTTCGACCATGACACAAAGAAAACATTATTTTATCCAATACTTTTACTGTAACGTCATAGCTTACAAAAATGTAAGAATGGTCGTACGAGTATGTGGTGTATATTGATGCTAGTGAGAACTGCAATACCCGCGAATGTAGTACAGGCTGAAGAACAGATCGAATTACAGATGTAATAAAAAGAATTAAGAAAACGATGCTTAATCGGATTAACAAAGAGACATGTATTTCTCTTCATCCACTTTGCCTGCATCTTAAAAAAAGTGAGTGGAAAATTATTGTTTATAGTAAATGAGAATAAAAATAGTTTTTTTATGCCAGTGGGACTATGGCAATTGTGGTAAATTATGAGGCTGAAGGGGGGTGGGGAAGGGAAAGAGATGGAAAAGATGAAAGTTAGGAATTACCTGGCTATTCTGATCTGGTCACTGAACATGACTAAAGCCGATTCAAAGTTTTGATTATAATCGGTTGTCATTCATCAGGGCGATACTAAAAGTAATTTGAAATTGGAAATAACTTTAAGCATTAATGCTTATGTTTTTTTTTTAAATTTATATTTTTGTATATTTTTAAAGTCACCGCGGACGAGAAGTCCCTTTCGCACAAGTTAAAAGTGGAAAATGTTATTCGTGACAAGTTAATATACATTATTTTTCCCGATAGTAATGACAAATTTTGATACACGTTAAAATATATGCGCAAATAACTTTAATTTAATTGATTTGTGTAATAACACATTTTAATTCACATTTAATTATATATAGTATATTTGCGGCACGTTCCAGAGTGATAGAAACTCCAAGTATCACCCTTGCGAAAGACCACCATTCAGAATCGAAACGCTGCTTGAAATAGCTTAACTCATGTAAGGTGACCAGATCTGAATAGCCGGGTACTTTCCAACCTTCTTTTTCCTCGTCTCTTTCCCCCCCTCACTATATTCAGCCTCACACATACCCCGCTTGGGGAGGCCGTAGTCTCACTGGCTCTAGACGGTTGGTAGCATTTGGGACTCGATAAAAAACATAGTGAGGAGGTCGTTAGGTTTTTTACACTATTTTTTGCCTTTGTGGCACTAAAAAGGTTGAAAAACGATGCCCCTAAGCAATTTATTGTTTTTTTTTTAATCTCCGTAAGGCAGTTAATTATGCTTAGAAAAAAACGTGTCAACATTACTCAAGTTTAAAATGCATCGGAAAGTACGGTTGTACTTCGCACATATGGATGGCATAATATTATTTCAATGGTGGCGACTTCTCGTTATAAATTCAGTTAGCATGTAAGCGGAAAAGCCATCTAATTAGAACATCGCATTGTCTGGAAATGATCTCGGAGCTGAAGACACAAAGCCTCGATCTCAGGCGGTGCACCCGCGACGCACGACATGCAGCTTAATGCTGCAGTGTCGTAAGGCTGTATTCGGTGTGTTAACGGAGCGAGGAATATATTAGTTAGTCTCAACAAAAGGCAGCAGTGATAAGTTGCATTAAAACACTACGAATTAGATTCCATTCTGACGTCTTACTTTGACAATAACTTTGGAAAATAATTGCTTTGTGATGAAATACGCTTTAATAAATGTTGAAACCGCAGACCAAGAATTTATATGGAGAAAGAGCTATAATGTTTTACCCAACCTATACAAATTTATGATAAATCACTTTCTTCGGGTTTTTACGTCGTAAACCGTGAGACAAAATGAGATAAGACAAGTTCTTACACAATATAGCACCGCTTTTAGGTTGTAAGGGGTTGTTTTACCAATATAAAATGTAAAAATATTACAACAATCAAATTTATAAATTCTAGAGTGACTTAGTTTCTCATTTTTATTTTGTATTTTTTGTTTAGTTCAATTGTGTACCCGATGATGATTAGGCTAAGCGAAACCGGTCGGTCATAAAAATTAAAATATAATCTGTGGTCTAATACACAGTTATTATTGCATTTTCATTAAATATATTTTATATGCACCAACGATCAAATTTAGGTCAAGGTATCGTCAAATCTATAATAAAATTTAATCTAAGATTTAACCTATAAATCGACAAAAATCAAAAATGTAGCCATGTTTCCTAAAGATAGATATTTTTTTAATCGATTTCCATAGTTTAATTTCAAATTTATACTAGCCAAGTATATGGAAATGGATGGAAATATATATTTACGTTAGGGTGGAAGAGCTAAACATTTGATTTATGAGCGATTTATAGCTTCAATCTTCGATTGAATCATAGATTTGGTACCGTGACGTAAATTTGATAGTTAGGGCAGAGGAAGGTTAATTATGAGGCGCTGTAACCTGTAATGCCAACGATGGCGGCATTTTTAGTAGCTAGGAGTCAGTGCTATATATATATATCTCTCCCACTTTAACGCAAATTATATCCGTAGTTAGTGCCTACAGAGGATTTTCTTACTACAATATATAACTAGTGTATCATAATAGCATTTAGAATACAAAAAAAATATTTAGAATTTGTACTACTTTAAATGGAAATATTTATGCTCTTGCGCATTACGTAATAATGTGTTTGGAGGCGAAAATATAAATTTATTACTGCAGAAAAGTGACGTCTGAAATGTTTTGGTTGGCTATTAATTCACCCCTTGCCAAAACCTACCCCTTAAAGTTAATTAATTGAAAACCTTTCGGAGTAACCGATTTCGGGGCCCTCCAGAAATGGACAGTGAGTATATACTATTATATACTAAATTGTGTAAACTTGATGTATTTCACCCATATACTGTTTACGTTAAGTTAATAAAATAAAATGTATTTATTTACAAAAAGGGGTAAACTTTTGACTGTAAAAAAGTTGGAAAAATCTGTTTACAAAACTATTTTTGGACACAAGATTTACGTATATTTGTAGGTGAAATGAATCACTAAAATATTATTCAGTTAAACCGTGAATTTGCGGAATCGTGCGGGAGGAAGAACGGAATGAGTAAAAAAAACAGTTTTTAATTTAAGTATGCAAAATTGTTATTTGCATACATAAAGATATATAAAGCAAAGAAACATAGGATGAATCAGAAAATAAAATAATGTGTTTTTATTTTTTTTAAGGAGATCTGACATACTCGTAATTACATACAAAAAATGAAATTCCTTAATTTTTGTTTCGGCTCTTCTGAACATCTGCGTATATTGACTCATTCCGTTCTTCCTTGCGCACACAGATATTTGATTAAAAAAACACGGATAAAGAAAATCTAACGGTACCACCGTCTGCAAAGTTAAGCATATCAAGCTGTACCATGGCGATTGTATATTAACCAAATTCATTATTTGACTCTAATAAGAAAAGCAAAACTAGTTAACGTATTAAGTACAAGTATGAAATTAAAAAACGCAATAAAAAAACTAACTGTATGCACAAGTCACATATTTTGACATGACGGAATCATAACTTAAAACCGTGAAATAAATAATTATTGTCCACAGTCTTGCATTTTTTGTGAAATACTCACATATATTTTCGTAGAAAGCAATCACTTTGTGGTTTGACAATGTTTTAAGAAATTTAAAAATAACTTTGTATAGGACCACGAATATTTTTTTTAATGAACGACTGATTTCGTTAAGCCTAAGCATAATCAGGGTACAAAATTAAACTTAACAGAAAATACAAAGTGTGTGTTGTTATCTCATTGTTCTCTTATTTTATTTAATATTGTGTTCTCCCTCCGTATGTATATATATAATTGCATATTTTGTATTTCTGTTTTTTTAAAAAATTATTTTGTACCCTAATAATGCTTAGGCTAAGTGAAACCAGTCGGTCATAAAAAATAAAATAATATCCGTGGTCTTATACAAAGTGGTTTTTTATTTTTTTTACATTTATTAATTTATGTTTATTTTCTGTATTAAAATGTAAGCGCATACAATATTTGATGAGAGTTTGCAGGTGATATTGAAAACTGTCTCATTGCATAAGCTTCCGACGCCCTACAAATGGCGTCGGTAAAATGGACGTCGGGAGGCGTGGGCGTCATTGGTGACATTAGTTGCGATAAATATTTAACGTTTCGGCGCAACCACGGAGGCTACCGTCATGACACGAATACGCTAGCTACTTTACGTGTGGGGTGTAGCTGAATGAGATATCTGCAAGGAAACGTCGATTTAGTAAAGGCAGGCCGTTTCCTGTCAACGGGTCCATTAGCGATAATCTGCGATTGTGCTCGAAGCTTTACATTGCAAGTTTCGATATTGTGTTTATTTAAACATCAATATTTAATAGTTTAGTTTAAAATATGGCTAAGCTATTATGTCGAAATGTTATGTTGATGTTTGATTTACTTTACATCTTCTCCCGGAAATATATAATTTCTATCGTTTGACTCGAACTTATTTTATTTTGAATCATTTAACAAACATGACATATTTTCGAACAGTTAAACAAACATTTCAAAGATTCACAGCTCCATATAAGATTAACGTTGCAAGCTGAAAATAATTGCATTCAATTTGAAATTTTAGGTGTAAACTTTGTGCAATAATACTAACAGATAAAGTAAAGCCATTTCAGCCAATGTTACTATTCTGAATGGTAGTGTCTCACCAGGGTGACATTGTAGTTTTCCCTAGAATTGGGTGCAATTATAGTAAATATTAAAAATCATGCATGAACAAAAAGTTAGCCTAAAATTTACTTAAAACGAGGAATCATTGACGTACTATTATTCAGTTTTGAAATACTTGTAAGAAGGAGTCAGATCACAAGTTACGTTTTACCGTTAATGCAATACTGAACTCTTGATAAGATTAGAAATATGTCAAATGCGAGATTTGAAAAAATCAAATAATTGATCAGCAGGCTTACATTTAAATCGATAATATACCGATAAATATTAGTTAATTTTAAATATTAAGTATTAAATAAAATAACACCCTTCAATCAAAACTCAGAATAACGATAATAAGTGCATTTGGCTTTCTCGGGATGTACATTTGGCTATCCCAATCAGACCAGTAATATTTGTAAAAAACGATACCAAAGAAAAAGGTGTGAAAATTATCTGGTCTTCACAATTAAGGCTGTATTGGATATTATAAATTAAAATAGGAAATAACATTCAACGGACGAACATTAGAAATCATTTTTTTTTTAACAAAATAAATAAATATTATAAAGCTTTCAGAGCGAAATATTAAATCATTTCAGAATCTAAAGTGTTTTCACGAATGTTCTCGGGAAAGAGTTAGGGACTTAAGTAAATACAATATTTAATGAGCGAATTTTCCACTGTCTTTATTCCAGAGCTCGCGAAATGTAAGCAGTTTGTGAGGTGTACATCACATTTTAATTAGAAAGAACAATAACGAAATGACGTGTAAAATGATTTCTGTAAAAATGTTTTTATTTCAGCCATATTTATTGAAAGGAACATGAAGAGTCTAAATTTTACTTTGACTTTAATGTAGAAATCCTACCCATGTGTTAAGCCTTTTCAATTCAATTCACGGTAACAATAACAATTTAACGGTGAGCTGTGACGTTATGAAATTAGAAAGTTTTTTTCTTCTAAAATATCTATGTTAGTGTTACTATTTTTAGCTTGCACTGTCACTTTCATTATAAGCTTTTAAATAACCATTAAACTTTTAAAAATCATACAATACGCCGTACATATTCAATATTGAACGAAGCCGGGTAGAAGAGCTTTTATGAAATAAATTAAAAACTGCATTTCTATGTATTGTACCTGGATTGAAATAACTCCTTTTATTTGTGTTTACCAAAAATATCGCACCCTTTCCACACGGGTCTTGTGATGTGACGGATAACGAGTCTTACTACGCATCAGAAGATTCCAGGTTCGAATCCTGACAAGATGGAAATATTTATTATAATATCTGCAGATTTCTTAAATGAATAAAAGAAACAGTAGTTTATAAAAACATTAAATAAGTAAAAAATGTTCGTTAATGTCTTTTCGTAGAAAGCAATCACTTTGTGGTTTGACATATTTAATGAAAATGAAATAATAATTTTGTATAAGACCACAGATTTTATTTTCATTTTTTATGACCGACCGGTTTTGCTCAGCCTAAGCATCCTTTGTTGTAATTTAAATGTTATTGTATTGTTTTCTCAATGTTCTCTTATTTTATATTGCATTCTCTATTTGTATAAATGTATATATATATATATAACCGCACTAAAAGATTAAATAAAATCTGTAATAATGTACAAAGTTATTATTTCATTTTCATTAAAGTAATTATGGGTCATTTGAGTATTATTTTATTTAACATTCGTGTGAAAAAATATATGCACAAAAATAAGTTTTTCGTTAAGTCATCGCAAGGGGAATTTAATAGGCAAAATAATTTCGATAGTAGAGGAAATATTTGGACGAAAGGCTAGTCCATGAGTCAAAACTTATGAATTAATAGAGAACTCAAATAATCAGAAAAATCCAATATTTTATTTTTGAGACTTACTTCTTTGGTAGACTTTCATTTTTTCTCATTATTAAAATACTATTATATATATTGAAAACACGATGAGATCACAACCATGGTTTCCATGCAACGGTTGGGCTCTAAGCTTCCTGTTTGTCATCTGTCCGGGGAAAATAAACAAACTTCTCGCAGTTTCTCGACAGAATCTTCTGCAGTAAAAGCAATTTATACTACGAGACAAAGATTGTTTCCCAAGAAGTGGGAAACGAATGAGATGTTTCGGGGCAAACTTTCCCGGACGGCCAAAGTGTGGTTTTATGCGACCCTGGTAATTGCAATAAATCGTACAAAACTTATGATATTTCAAGTAGTAAAACAAAGTTAGAAGAGTGTTGTTGATGATGTCCGTTAAAAGGCAGAACAAAACGGGTTGAGGGTGAAGTTTTTAACTGCATCTAAATATGTCACAACTTTACAGGAGATGAATATTCTGTACCTCTGATGTTAAAGCAGAGAGTGAGAGCTGCCAAGAACAGGAATATCTGAAAAAAAATAACGGACGCCATGTTCATAGCAGGACGCTAGAAGGTTAACGAAGACGTTTAAGTTTGGTTGACACTTTTTTACGAACATGATTTCTGCATGAGACCTACATTAATACTTCTTTAGATACCTACAATAAGATATACAAACGATATTCTACAAATACATTTGACGAAGTTAGGTCATCTTAAATGGCTGAATGTCTTAGCAGTGATCAGTAATCAGTAATTCTTAGTCAAATTATGTTAGATTTAACAATTTATGTAGACTTTTAATCTTTTTGTTTGTCTTTAAAAGGAAGAAATATTTCTTACGGCAACTGAAAAAACACGGGGTTCATCCAACATAATATACATCTTTTCATAATATAAATAGGAAATAAAATTTGAATATATGATTACAGCGTAACTAGAATAGAATTACGCCATAGAGACAAAAGTTCTATTGATTTCTTTTTATATTTAAAAAAAATGAGACAAGCGTTCCCGGGTTTAGGATAACCTGACAATATTTGAAAAACTCCTACTGCCATCACAATAAGCAGAAGATGTTACTTGAGTAATGATGGAGGACTTAGTTAACAGAGTAATCGAACCCCCAACGCCAGGGTGGGAATCAGACGTGTTTGTCCACTAAGCTATGATATGTAACACGATAAATTGGATTTTTAATTTACGCGTTACTTAAAATCTATTTATTATGGCGTAATATTTTGTTTATGGACCTCCTTGAAATCCAAAAAGGTGGTGGGAGGAACAGACGCCAGGAGCTTGGCTGAAACGGCCAGGAAAGTTAGTCATCGTTTGACTGCGAAACAGTAAAAGTTAGAGTTCTACATGGGACGGCTTCGTAAATTTAATTAAATATTACTCTAGAGAATTGGGTGCCGAGAGTAAGAGAAGAGACGCTACGATCCCCGGCAGCCGCCATCGAGGAGCGAATCAGCGGGATTTCTCGGCTATTAGGCTAGACAGACGGATTCCCAGCGCGCAGGATCCACACATTTTCCAGTATCAGTGATAATTGAACAATTTAAGCTGGATTCACACCAACGTCCGGATCCGCTCAGTGACGATACTGTACGATTAGTAGATTAGTACTGATACGATTTAGTATAATAGTTTGTCTCTACGAGCACCCAATTCTAACGTTATCCACCAAGTTAATCAAGCTTTTCCTGGGCGTAGAATCAATATTCCCAAATATAATACAAGAGAGCATTTGCGAGTGTATTATTATAGTATGTACAGCGCCCTTGAAGTGATTTTTCACAAATACGGCGCTATACAAATTATAAAAATATTATTATTAAAATTCCCTAAGCCCTGAAGGTATGATTCCTTTTTGTAAACCTCATCTTTAACAAAAAAAAGAAGAAGGTCCTCTCTTAATCAAAATAAACGAATTTCAAACACGAAAAAAAACCCATTCTATCCGGTGGAGCTGACCGAGAGGGCATTTAAAAAGGTAAGTGAATCCTTGGGAATCACGAGCTCCGTCATTTTTACATTTTGTGCCGGTGTAAAAACATGCTTGTAAATCCGTGGTGTAACAGCTACTAACCAGTTAGTTAGGTATTTAGTTATTAATATCGAATGAGTGCTATAGAAAACTGATGATTTAACCTGTTACGAAAAAAAAATCAATCTTGCAGTCTGGTGCAAACCACGACTAATTGATAATTTTATAAAATCGTCCCCCGTGAATAGTAGAAAAAAAATGTTAAATCTGACCATTGATTTCTGACGTAGGAACAAATTGAGTGTATTCTGACATTATGTTTATGTAGTAACTACTAATACAGATTTCTTGTTAATGGTTTTCGGAGAAAAAAGGCGATCGTAAAAAAGTAAATAAGAACGGAGACGCGCCGGAAAGATATAGCCCAATCGAGTGAATCCAATACTTGAGTCGGGTCACGTCAGGAGTCTGAATAACAGAATAATATATGAGGCGATGGAATGTAATTATTAAACGAGTATATGCCAAAACAGAGTTGTGTAACATTTCATCATATCTACCTACTTCTGCAGGGAAATGTCATAACGATTAGATAGTTAGCGACCAATCATTTAGCTTTGTTTGGGTAAAAATATACAGTAAAAGGTAGTATGTAGCAAAAAAAGCAGTAAAATATATTTTTTAAACATACATCGTATTTTTGCGGCGGTTTTGTAACCAGATGCAACTGTTGAATTAATGCATATTTTACATGACATTGTATTTCAATAGAACTCCACATATTTTCAGGATATCTCAAGGGTAATTTTGTGAGCTTTCAAAGCTTTTGCGAACCGATTAAACGATTCCTGGTACAAAGCTTTTACATTTTACGGTAAGCTTTTCGGAGAAGTGATTACACCGCGCTGCGAGAAAACTTTTACGATCAGTATGTGGGTAGTTAAAAGTTTATTTTTTATTTTTACAAAATTTTATAACCCATTTTTAAAGAAACCCTTGTTTGAAAAAATAATGTCGAAACCTCTCACTAAATGTTTCCATACCTAAAATCTATCGCTTGTTAGAATGTTATTTTAAATTGTAAGTAATGGAGTATTTCTGGGAAAAGATATATGTACAATAGTTAGTTAATGGTGCATTCTTGGTTTTCAGTTAGAGATCTGGATATCGAATGCCAACTTGTTTATTTATCATAATGGCCATTTCTAAACACCATGAAGCCCAAATTACCATAGTTTTATGATAAATTAGTTCCGATGAGAACCTGGTTGAACAAAACCTGCCATGAATATTTTGATATTATTATAAAAGTGTGCAAATAAAAATGATAAATCTTGATAAAACTTTTACCAAATTTCTGATCTTCGTATGCCTGCCAAAAGTGGTGCCAACACTGATTAGGATTATTAAATTTAAGTTCTTGTTAAAAGGTCTCAGGTTTGTTATTTAAATAATCATTTAAGACAAACAGGATATGTAAACGAATACAATAATCAGATATTGAAAATATATATTCTTTAAAGAGCTAATATGGCTGGTGAGTTAATTAGTATTTTGTGCAAAAGGTGACTGCAAGAGGGCAAGACGGGCAAATAACAGCGGGTACCGAGGCTAAATGGGGAGGGGAAGGAGAGGTTACTCCAACTCACGTCATGCATTTTCCCCCCTAACGAGAAACTAATTTTCACAACGGGGAAGTTGGGGTTAGTGAAATTCGTTAAAGATATGATGCAATTTAAAACGGAATAGCTTTTTAAATAGAAGATGATTTATTCAGGGTGGTCGTAAAAGAAATACCATACAAGCAACGGGAAAGGGGGATTTGTAGAGGGATATACATTGGCAAAGATGTCGCCCTTAGTTAAGATAGCACATAATTATTTAAAAGGGAGAGAAATAATATAAAAATGTTTTTTTTTGTAAATGAAAAATCATTTTCATATTTCAATTGCATTCAATACCAAATCTAGAAAAAAAAACAAACTTTTAGTGATGGTTTTCCGTTTAACGGGTGACTGTTCAACGGAAAATTTTATGAGCATCCGTGATTTAAATATAAATAACAATTTAGTATCAATGTTTAAAATTTAGTTAACACTTAATATTCCATATTTATATATCATACGATTATGGACGTAGTGTCACATGGCATAATGTTGATTTGTGCTACTCTGACTAATTATGTATTTATGATTAGAGTGTATTGTAGTAGGACGGTATGAACATGAGAATGGCATATTCTGTAAAACAAAAATTGCTTGTAATGAAAACGAAAAGTCAGAATGTGATAACGAACAGTCGTATTAAAAAAAAACAAACAAATGCAGCTAAAGAAAAAATATTTGAATTCGTACGTGTATAGACATACAGTTAATATACAGTGTTCGAAATCGACGTGTATACACGTACTGTTTGCGAAAGAGTTAATTGTTATCAGCGGTTAAGTTTACGAGTTTAAAATTTAGATATATTACACGAGTACGAACAACTCATCAGTAAATTTATCATGACTTTGAGGGATGACTTTCCACGAAGGAGTAGTAAGAAGATACGCTCCAAGAATATTTGAAGAGTTTCCCAGCGCTTAGAGTCTTTCCGAAGCTAATTAGTTTTCATTGTTTCACAACACGCCATTATTGAACGCTACAGAACAAGACGTGATATAAATGGCTAATGCATACGTCTTTGGACGCCAATCTCGTATACAGTTTATATTACATTATACTAATGTTAAGAGCATTATCATGTTCAATTAATCTGAAAAGACCACTTTAATAGATAAGAACAGGGCAATCTTTAAAACCAGGAAATTAAATATTTAATATTTAAATAACATTAATAACCAAAAGTACAAATATGAAAAAAAAGACAAAAACTAAAAAGAACAATGGTCATGACCGAGACTCGAAATCGGAACCTCTACTCTATCCGGGAAACCATCTAATACTTCTATTAAAAATTATTAATAGAAGTATTAGTTATTAAAAGTTCTACCCGAACACATATTGCATATCCAGATGGTGTCTTGTATAATTTACATTTTTTTATTCTATGAAAAACATACTAAAATGTCAGTAAAAGGTGCAGTTTGAAAACTAACAAAGGCATTTTTTAACGTTTTACTTAAAGTATGCATTTCACAAAAAAAAAATGTTTAAGAATTGCATTCCTAGCTACCGTTCCTTGTAGTATTGCTTGTATTAGAAATCCAAAAGTGATTAAATTACAAACTTTTTATATTATAAAACGTTATAATACGTAAAACGCGAAAAAATATGTATTTATATTATGAGTTATTGAAGTCATATATAATATGATCTATAACTATTATCATAAATCATAATCATATTTTCACAAATATAACTACTATAGATAACACTAACAAACAATAATAATAATTATCAGGCTATTGCATAGTTCCAAGTGAATTTGAATAACTTGAACAGACACTCACATAAACAACTATTGACACTGACCAAAATATTATGTAATAACGCAAATGTGATTTCTATTGTTTGAGCGAATTGTGAATTTTCATTGATTTATTTCTGGATTTAAGTAAGTTTGAATTTAAAAAAATGGGTTCCCGTGAAATGTAAGTAGATTTACTTATCCACGAGGTTATGAAATTTCCGTTATTTTTCATGGTACATGCTTTATGATATTAAATGTTTGCTATACAGACTTTTCATTTTAACGTTGTTATAATGGACTTAGTCTATCGTTGAACAAACGCTTAATGTCTTATATTTCTGTGAAACACCACAACATGACCTCCAGCGTAAATTAAGTTCCGGTCCATAAACAAAGGGAAAATAAAAAATAGTTTTATGGTGGTATTACCGTAAAAACTCAAAAATGAACAAATCTATGGTTTTATCGGTAAATCATAGTATTTAACATGCCCCATTTGGGGATACCATAGTGGTTGGGACTCTTGTGCGGTATTCACTATAAATTTACTAATACTTATTAGTAAAAGTTGGAAATAGTAAGGAGTATCTGAGCCTTTAGTCTGTACGTCCTAATATGCCCTTGACCAGGGACGTGTAGTATATAAAATTCGTAAAGCTGTACATACCCGAAAAATGAAGAGAAATAATTTAGAAAAAATAATGAAAACATAGAAAAATTAACACACCGATTCCAGAAAATAATCGCAATCATTTATTTTCTTGATGAGAAACACTATAGACACAATATTGAAGGTTTTTTTTTTAAACATGCTTTGTTATTAGACTTTCCGATTTGCAACGCTTTGATAGACACAAAGTCAGTTCACCCTAAGATACCTACATGAAAATACATATAGTTATGCAGATATGCAGAATTCATGTTGGACCTTTGTGAACCATTACCCATTGTGACACTGATCAATGAAAACAGAAAAATTAACACTCATTCAAAAACATAATTCGAATTATTTCCTTAGTGAGAAACGCGGAAGACGCAATATTGAAGGATTTTTTTTTAACATGCTTTGTTATTAGATTTTCCGATTTACAACGCTTTGATTGAAACAAAATCAATTCACCTTAACGTACCTACATGGAAATATAGCTATGCAGATGTGTAAACTTCATGTTGGATAATATTCTATTATCAACGGCCTTTGTGGACCATAGTCTATTGTGACATTGATATAATAGAACAAGGCTGGACTCCTGGGATGTTCGACCAGGGCTACAAAACTGTTCGATTCTGACCTACTTTTAAGAACATTAAACGTTTACGGCCCACACAGTCTGATTAAACACAGGGAAGGGAATAATTTTATCGCAGTTCTTTTTATTCTAGGTTTGTGTTTTTTTTTTTGATTTCAACAAATAGATATTTATTTTATTTATTATTTTAACTAAACATATTTTTTGTATCGGTTGGTATATTGGCCATCCCACTAGGCATAAGCCTGTGTTGAGATGACAATTGGCAAAAGTGGTTTTTTAGCTACATAGTACATATTAATTTAGAAAATATAGTACCTACATAATAAGAACAAAGTTAAAATTGGTTTTTAAGGTGAGTGATGATATTGCTTTTAAAAGAGCGTTTGGTTTGTATGTTTCTAATGGTGTTGGACAGAGAATTGAATTGCTTAATGGCGTTGTACTCAAAATCTTTTTTGTCCCTAAGCGGTTTTATAGGCTGGGATATTAAATAATTGTATGTGTGCACCTTCTAGGTTCTACTGGTTTTCCTTTTTTCAAACACATGGACATTATTGAATTGGTGCAATGGAATACTTTTTGGGTACAGTTGTTTCAAGTTTAGGACGTTGAGATCCATAAAAACAAATTCAGTTTTCGTCCTTAAAGGAACTTTAGGGATAACTTTCAGAATTAATTTTCGGATGTTTATTAGAGGCTCCAGGCAATTGTTGGTGGTACTACCCCAACTGATAATGCCGTATTCTAAAGATGATTGCACAAGTGCACAGTAAACTTGTCTTAGTTGTTTTTTCATTATTTAATATGTGTCTTACGTTGTAAAAAAAAATGAGCCTCCTAAGTTTTGTTATTAGATTTGTGACATGAAGTTTCCATTTTAGGAGATCATCTGTATATATGCCAAGGTATGTTATGTGTTCAGCTCTATTTACAGAAGGACAATTGCATGTATTTTACAATGAATTACAGCTATGCAATATAAGGTTATGTTGTGGTTGGTAATGGATTGGTTGTTATTCTAAAAGTAAGGATTTTTTTCTGTATTATGAGTTAACACGTGTGAATCAAGTCAAATTTTGATGGGTATTTAAACCATTTTCGACCATAGTAAAAGCTTCATTCCAAGATTTAGCATTAAAGAGTGACACAGTGTCATCGGCAAATGCAGTAATCTGTCAATCTATTTACAGGTTAGATAAATCATTGATATATATTAAAAACAGTAAGGGATCTAAAATGCTACCCTGTGGGACACTCCATTTCGCTATTAAAGGGTGACTAAAGGTAGTGTTTATTCTGACACGTTGTTTCCGGCCTGATAAGTAACTTTTGAATAGTAGCACAACTATATCAGGTATTCCTATTTTTTTAAGCTTAGCTTCAAGTATTTTACGGTTCACAGTTTGATCACAAAACTAGAGCACAGTGAAATCAACTGTTAAGATCTTCAAGTAACCCAAACATATTTTACATTTTTTAAATTGGGGTTTGCTGGGAGCAAAGAGTAATTGATCGCTGGAAGAGAAATGGCATTATCGAGGAGTCTGAAGTTTTATGGGAGTTGTATTGCACTTTTTCCAAATATTTCCATGATGCAATTTGGTACGTGTTAAAGAAACATTAGTACCTTAATTGCGTTTATGTTTTCTCAGGCGTGGAAATGACTGCCACATTACTATAAAGAAAAAAAATAATCACACAGAAATCTCACATGTACCGGCCGTCATCTATACAACAAAATTCCACGAGAAATCACTACAACAAACAATGTTTTTCAATTTAAAAAAGAATTAAGAAAATTGTTTCCCATAACCATTACTGTTGGTATATTATATATTTTCCGGAAAGGCAAAAGGGCTGAAGCACCATTTTGGGAAATTAACACCCTCCGGTGGTCATTTTAAGTTTTTTTTTTGTTTTACTATAAAATTGAGGATTTTGAAAAAAAAAAGTTAACTCAGTGCTCTTACTGAGTTACTCGAAGCGATAAAAAGCTAAAAAAAAGGCCCCGAACTTGTGTCGCTTGAGTCAAGCCTTCTCCTAAATGGTAAATATATTTTAGATGGCTGAAAGCCCACAAAAGTCTTTAGAATCAAACGAAACTCAGAACATTCGATACAGAAAAAAAAACTGACAACTGTATATTTAACTCATTTTGAACAACGTGTCGCTTAAACCCTTTTGCCTTTCCATCGACGATTTGTAAAAAAATTGTAATATAATATTTTTTAATTTTGATGTTATTTGAAAAAAATGTTTGCAATAATTTTGTCTGTATACATGTATATATTTGATCTTCCGAATTAGAACACACAATTGTGTGATCTAACATAAGATAAATAAATAAATAATTGGTTTTACCCAAGTTGGGAAATGTATTTCATTAGACTTCCGCATGGCTGCATTCAAGCACAATAAAGGAGGAAACATAATAAAAGAGGCAAAAAGCTACTTTATGAGCTTGAAGCTTTGATGGTGAACTACAACTTCCTGTGCATCTGTCAAGAAAGGAAATTTATCAGGGCTGAGAGCGCCAACAAGCTGATTGCCTACTTACTGGGGCCGGGGTTTAGACTTGTAGTCAAATTATTGTTTTATAACTTTATATTTTATTAATTACTACATTTCGTCACCACGAAGGTGGAGTAAATAGAAGTTCTTTTGTGGCGCCATATTTCAGTTCTTCGGGACACAATGTATACTAAAATTAAATGACAAGTTAAAATATGAACTGTTGAAATAGCGAGAGAGGATTAAAGGGGGGAGGTTAACCAATTAGTTACTTTGGTGAAACCTAATTTTAAAGGTGGTTTTATGAAAAATGTTTTATTTTTATTTTTTATAGTGAATACCGCACAAGAGTCCTAACTGCTTCCAACTGTCTAGATCCAGTGAGACTATGGCATTCCCAATTGTCACGAATATGTCAGAATGATGTTTTATAATAAAATAAAAAAAATAAAAGCGGTATTATTAAATATTTAGGTTCATTGAAGTATAAATTTAAGGCTCAGCAATTAAAACGGCACTAAATGACGCTTTGCAGCATTCTATTACAAAAAATATTGCACATGATTTATCTGTAATTTTACATGGGCAGTTAAGAAAATGTCTGCTGTAATATGTTAAATTCTATGAAAAACATATTAAAATGTCACTCGAAGTTGCAGTTTGAACACCGTTGCGGCCATTTTAGAACGTTTTACCTTAAATTTCAGTGTGCATTTCATAAATGGATTTAAATATTACCGTTTAAATTTGTATTCACTTGGACATTTTCTTTACTACGCCTATAGAATTGACAGATAAAACATTTGTTGTATTGCTTGTATTAGAAAGATAAAATTGTGTATTTTTGGGTGCTAACCCTTAAGTTAAAACATAAAATGTAGTTATGTAACTAAAAAATACATATTTTTAAATAACACTCAAACTCTAGTGCTTGAAAGATCTAAAATGAATTGGGCTAGTATTAACATAGACTGATAAAAAAACAAAAAAAAAATTAATCAAGATTTGAAATTTCTATACCAGAGTTACTTGTAATAAGAAAATGGAAAAACAAATTATTAATCTTCCAAGGGTTTAAAAGAGAAAAAACGGGAAATGAGTTTTCAAAGCACGGAAAACAAATATCAAAGTATGTACAAGTCAATATAATTCGTCGAAACGGAAGGCGGACGTAATGGTAAATCAATCACACTAAAACAACATTTATTTTCCCTACCCAAATAAAATCCTTAAGAAAATGATGTTCGAATTTGAAATTCTTAAAAGCAAAGCAAATTAATTTATTCTCAATACATAAGTGGGTACTTTATTATGCTAAATAAAAAATAAAAAACATATCAAAATAAATTAAGTACCTACCTGCATACTAATGCTTAACTAAAAATGTGACGTCTCAATTACTTGAGTTGATTTAGCTTATTTGCTAGTTTAATAAGGATGGAAACATCCAAACTATAAACCTATCCAAAAAAATGAACACTCCCCCTATATTTATTAACCAAATGAAATGACTTGTTCAAATTCTTATCGTCTCATAATTTTCCGTTATGACGGGCAATATGAGATAAAGGATAAAATATTGTGAGAAAAATGTAACAGGAGACGACAGGACGTTTTACGCCGCTGTAAATGCAATGCAGACAAAAACCTAGCCAAAACTATGATTGTGAGTTTTTTAACCAAAACACCGTTATTTTTTCATGGTGTTTTTAATTATTAATGGTGATTTAATCAATAAAATATAATCACATATAAACTGGTTGAAAATATGATATTTTTTGTAAAAATTCGAAAGGAACTTTCGAACATTGTTTTACGGGGGTGGTATGCAATATTGACTCACTTTTTAGTTAATTGGAAAACTTATTTCACTAAAAATCATGTAACACGTGTAGACCAGCAATCTACAAACAGTTTTATTTAAATAATGTTCATAATTTAAAATACAAATATGAAAGAGAAAAAGGCCAGAAACTAAAATAAACAATGGTCATGAGCGAGACTCAAAGTCGGACCCTCTACTCTATCCGGGAGTAACACTCTGCCAATTAGGCAATCAAGACCTCATTAGAACGCGGCATTTTTAAACGATCTCATACTTATAGTGGAAATTATTAATATTTGAATTTTCTTCCGTTCAAAGGCTGCCATTTTTTGGTGATATTCAAAGATCTACCCGAACACATACTAAAATCGGAATGAAATCGTTTAAAAATGCTGCATTCTAATGAGGTCTTGATGGCTCAATTGGCAGAGTGTTACTCCCGGATAGGGTAGAGGGTTCGACTTCGAGTCTCGCTCATGACCATTGTTTTTTTTAGTTTCTGGCATTGATCTGTTTCATATATATTTTTCAGATTTTTAATATTATTTCAATATTAAAAATAAAATAAGCATTAAGGCTTTAAATTTTATTCCAATTTAAATATTTAGTTTTATTCAAATTATTTTGGATTTTTTTGTATACAGTGGTACATACAACACTACACAAGGATCTGATCAAATCAATGGTTTTATTTCAATCATTGTTATTGGAATTGTGGTTTGTAAAACGAAATGGAGAAATAAGACGATTATTGGGCTAAATAATAGTTGGTTTAACTAGCTATTCGAATTTTGTCAAATGGCGCAACCATGGCCATTTCAAGCAATGTTTTTTTTTTTATATATGGTCGTGTTTTCTTTCTTGACGCTATTTGAGTATATTTTCTATTAGAATAGAACAGGTTTTTTGAAATTGTTATTTAACTTGATCTTTTGGACTTAATTTTATTATTTCATAATAAATGTAGGCATTTGATACATAATGGAGGTAGTTACTTCATTTCTCTTCCTGTTTTCAGCATTGGTTACAGTGCAAATAACAGAGCGTATTATACATAGATGTCGCTTGTTCGGAACCAAATTGCCTCCGAATAAATTGATAATGGAATAAATTTACATTGACGATTTTACCAACGATGTGACAATGATGTATACTGAAATCCAAGGATCCGGGTGAATTTCGGACTGTTAAAGCATTTAGGGTTTGCAACAGCCTTAAATAGTATGTAGAATATAAAATAAGTTTTCCATCGACCGGAGTTTTAAAAAAAGTTCAACCCTTTAAAGTCTAAATCAATGAGTTTACGTACATTTTATTGAAATCTATTGCAAAAACGTAATACCTTAAAACTAGTCGGTTCTAAAAAAACAGTGAAAAAGAAGTGAAAAAACTTTAAACAAAAGTGTTATTAAATTAGTACAATGAAATTCCAACATGAATTAGCAGTTTCAAAAATAGAAATATTGACTGAAAAGTTGAAAACATGATTTCTAAGTAAATTATATATTTGAATTGAATGATTGATATGTTGGAAACTAGTTGATAGAGACATTGGATGATACTACTAGTTGTATTATTGTGTATGAACAAAATACTGGGAATGGATGAAAAATGTAGAACTTATCCATTTATACAGAAATACTTTTTTTTATGAAAAACAAGAAACCTCTGCCTGCGCAAAGAAACCAAATTTATTTTTTCACATGTTATAAGCCTAGACTCATCCATTTACAGCATGTGTGCACAATTCAGAAAGTAATGTGAAGAGTTTTAAAAGCTTCCCTTGTACAATAATTGTGACTTGGCGTTGTCGCCCTTTCTACTAAACATGCCGACTTCTTCGCCTGTATCTCCTACGTAAAAGGAGAAAAACCGCCATATAAAGGATATTAGGGCTGAAATCAAGATGAGGGATGTACACTAGAAAGCCCGGAATAATTTAGTTCCCAATACATCAAGACGTACAGAGGTTTTTCGTTCAAAGGCAAAACCCCAGCCGTATGGTTCGCAGGCAAAACAAAGAAGAAAAGTAATCATCCTACCAGGGGAACCTTAAGACTTGCAATTTTACGGTGGTTTAAGTTTTTTTCATCTAAAATAAGTGACTTTAAAAAGTTTTTTTCATCTAAAATAAGTGACTTTAAAAGTTTGAATTAAAGTGGATCATCCTATAAAAATCAATCGATAAAACACGTTCTCAAATGTATATATTATTTGAATTAAAAAAATAGATATGTGATAATACATTTTTATATTTATGAACGCCACATTACTTTAGAAATCTTGCTAACAATTGCACGATGCATAATTCACAGCACGTTTTACGAAATCCAATAGATTACAGCACTACGCCAAATAGGAAATACATGCACTCTCCTATTGTAGGGATCAAATATGTAATCGATACGACGTTTTATGCACATATTGTTAATAAAAAATAAAACACATAACACATAAAACTAACGGTGAATGCATAGTAAACCTGAACTGGATTGCTGAACTACGAATAAGCGAGTGAGAAATGAGAGAGGCATTAATATAAATGATTGGTGCTTTAAGAAAACGTCTGAGTGATATTATAAAGCTTGCATCTTAAGAGCATTAATGTGATTTCCAAATTTTGTGCGGGGTTTTTGATAATTTATTACAGAGAGTTATAAAAATTCCACGAACTTCACGTCTTCTCAATAATCTTTGCGAAACTTCTTTGATAATATAGTCCAAAGCGGTGGGGAACGGCAATGAATTGAAATAAAATTAAATGGATCAAAAGATAAATTATTGCAAAAGGGAGAAACGGTTGAGTGGAGACATGGGGTTTAAAATATACAAGTACTTCACAAACTTTTGAAAGGGCCAAATTAGCTCAAAGAAGATTCGAAATGAAGTGGAGAAATACGGAGATTCATCATCAGAATCCTCATTTCGCAATGTGTATCCTTCGAACATTTTTGTCTCACCTTGTGAACAAAAAAACATATTTGAATTACCAAAAAAAAAAATAAGTTTCCGCCAATTTAAAATAATGTTTTCTGAAATATATTACAGGTAGATTCTTTATTAGGTAGGTGTAGGAATGTGAAAATATTATTTTTTAAGTTTTATAATTTCAATTAGCATCAGTTCCAAATTTGAAAAGTTCACGCTCGTACGAACGTACTCGCAAAGGAAATTATGTTGTTTAATGAATTGTTATTAATTATATTTACGAATTCTGTTTGCAACGCCAAACTCAGGAAAATAACACGTGTGAAAAAATTAAAAAGCGTAGATAATATGAATTGATTTTAAAATGTCGCTTAATAATACACACATTTTAGAAGTAAAGTGTAAGTAAAAATGTTACCGTTTTCCCCTGAGAGATTTCGATACTTGAAAATGTTTTACAAAAAAAAGTTAACATAAATTACCTTCGAAGAGGGAAGGGTTGGGTTAGTCACTTACTTTTTTATTACTAATTATTTTTTTTATTACGAGTATTAAAGAGATAATATGATTATTTCCTTTTTTTGTAGTCGTAGTTTGCACGTTACAAAATATTAAGTTTTTGTAATTTTATTATACCTCAGATATTAATAACATACATTACAATAAAAGATGAGACATCGCACCACACACAACAATTATCAAAAAATGCATACATAAATATACATGTATATCATTGTATTTTGTTTGTCGTCGTCAGAAGGAATGTTGTAGAATTGTTTCTATGACCTGTAATATAATAACAGAATTTATTGGGTTTTCGCGATAAAAGGCGAGAACAAATGGAAGACAAACGGCACGAGAGTTTAGCGGAACCCGGCAACCGGCATCGACAGAAGGTAGCCTTGTCACAATCAACTTACAACGACTAACGGCTAACGGCTCACGGCTAACGGCAACGGTCGCCGCTCTACCGTCGCTACCTTTGACTATAGCCTCGGCAATCTCACAAAGGACAGAGAGGAATTGAATTACATTTTTGTGGGGTTCAATTAAAAGAAAACTTTACGAATGGCGAAGAACCGTTGAAAGGAGTTTGCTCAATGTACGTATGACGTTATTTTTTACTATTTTAATAATTAAATAATTGATTTTCTATCAAAGTTAGAAAAAAGTTATTGATTTACTCGTGTATTAGCGATTTGAAGAAAATCAAGGCTTCTGGCTCACGTAAGTTAGCATTTTGTTTATTTATTTTGTTTAAGAAAAAACACATTTCGATGAATAAAATGATTACTATGTTGCATTAACCAGTTCAGTTTCCGCTAATAAAATATATATTTTTAAGCAAAATTGTACAAAAATTATAATAATAATTAATCAAACAACATAGTGACAGTAAGGTTGGCAAAGAAAATAAATGATCTATTAATTTAGTTTCAAATAAACAAATAAAAGTATGTACATAGATGAAGTAAAATAAAACTACACATCATAAAATAATATTAAAAAGTAAAAAAATCCAAAGAAAATAAAAGTAAGAAACATAACCTAATAAAACAGAGAAAAATAATCGACATAGCTCAAAGATCTGGTATAACGCACAGCAGCGGTAGGAAGTTTATAATTGACCTTGTGATTTCATTTTATTTCGTATCATTTTAGACTGTTCAATTTTAATACTTTTTTTTTCATTCCACACAAGAGGAAATAATTTCACTCGGGGCCTATATCATCAGGGATGCTGTGCCAGGCAAGAGTCCGTAAGAACTCAACTAATCGTAATATAAATGTGCCATCTGCTCCTAGTTTTCCATTCAATTCATAATTATTGTCGGTTGAAATTTTTGATTAGTGTTTCAATATTTCACCCAACGATTAATAATAATACTGCAGAATATATTTTGCTGTCGCTCGTGCTTTGTTAACTTTTTCTGAAGAATAACGGGACGCAGTACCGAAAAAAAGGACGTTCTCGTTCAAAACGAAATGAATGGTCATGTTGTTTAATAATATTATACACCTTAAATATTTTTCTACGTAGGTTTAACATTACGCAGGTATTTACTTTCTACATGTTTCTGATACCGTAATGATCAATTTTGCATGGAATAAATGTGTGTCAAACTAAATCCATCTGTTCCTCTTTGTATGCGTGATTTGATGTTTTAGTTGTTATTCAGACTGTACGTTGTCTAATATAAATAAGGAAAATGTTATGTCAAAAGTACCATTAGTAAAAATGATTATTTTATGATTTTTTTTTGTAAATATTTTTTTTTAGATAAAAGTAAATATTTTAAAATGACACCAAAATAATTCATATTTTTAAATAGCCGTATCTTAAAAAAAACGTTTTTTCCGTCAAAAATAGAAACATCGATGTTTTAAAAAATCCCAAAAAAATATTTATAAATGTGCAGGTATACCTATAGATAGCTTTGGACTATGATTGTAAATTATGAATGCTTAAAAGTTCAGTGGTACTAAAGTGGTATACTGTATTAATTTACGAATACGGTGTAAGTACTTTTTACGCTCAAAATATATTATTTTACTTGAAAAAAAAAACACAATACTCCGTAATTATCGTTTGCAAGAAAATCATAGATTTGTTTATCAGCCATTTAAGATTTGGCTTATGTCAAGCTTATATACACGTTTGAATACATTAGTGAAAAACTCTTCAAGTTCCATTTGAATGAGAACGCAGTCAAGAAAACTGTTTTATAAGATTAAGAAAGGCGTATTTCAATCACAAACTAGGTCAAAAGCTCGTGAAATTTTATCCGGAGCCAAAACTTACAAATTTTGGGTAAATAAATATGAATTTTAGTAGGAATGAATAAAATTACTAATCAAGGCTGTTTTATCTTTTAAGTTACACGAATCTACAACTCAGTATTTTAATGTAATTGGTATCATTCCACGGAAATATCACTAACATCAGGATTAAATAATTCCACAATTTGCAAAAGAAAAGCTTGGAAGAAGTTCAAATAAATAATATGGAAAAGTAAAAAAATATACTCGTATATGTCGTTGCTCACAAAACCTTTTGAAAAGCAATTAAAAAACAAACACGTTAACTTTTAGTTTGTCACAAATGTTCACTATGAGACTCAATAAGCGTTAATTCCGGATACTAGTAGTATATATGCCATAAATTTAATTAAAATTGTACCAGTCTGAAGATGCCCGTCATAAGGTGAAACCGCTCAGGTCTTAAATAAAAAAATGTGGAATAAAATGGAATAAAGAGAGATGTCAGGATCGGTGGATATGTTTTATAAGAACGTATACCTTTTTCCGTGAAAACTTTAATTCGTACTCACTCATACTTAGTACTCTTCGTACTCGTACTCCTACTGAGATACGTGCTTGTGAAATAACTAAAAGGTAAACATAAAACCACCCACGCGACGTCACGTCGTGCGTCGGTGTAATTCTAGGTGTTTTTCACTGAAATATTGTACATCTCAGGAATTTGAAATTTAGATTTCCCCTTTTTCTACTGAAAACCTGACGTATTTCCAATCAGGGCACATAACCGTCAGAGTGATTTTCCTTTACGAAGGATCTTCCCGTAGGAGTTATTTTGGCATAAGAGTTAGTTCGCCAGTAATTGGACATTCCGATTCCGCGAGGCCCGTTGGTGATATAAATTCCTCGCCAGCCAGTGTGATTCAAAATGACGGACGGAAGGGGGGGGACAAGGTTATCAGGCAGGTACCTAAAGGTCAAACCGCACTAGCGTCAGCGGCGCTGCACTTCACGGCGCGTCGCTTCACCACGAAATATGTTTTCACTGTTTTGTATGAAGCAAACCGCACCAGAGCGGCGCTGCACTGCGCGGCACGGCGAACAGAAAAGTGACGCGCAGCGACGCGCTAGTGCGGTTTGACCTTCACGGACAAAGGAGGAATTTTTGTCAGAGGAACTCGCGAAAATTTCCGGCCAGGCCGTATTTTAAAAGACTCGAAAATAAACTAAAACCGACAAAGTGTCTTACTGATTCTTCAGTGTTTTAAGCAATACCACCCAGAAGGTACATGCACGTAATTTGTTTTACGCAAATGTAAATACAATATAAAAAGCTTTCTCCTCAGCAATTTAAGCCTTAATAAAATAAATACAACTTTTTCAAGAACATAATTTTTGGTAAGGGTGTTGTAATTTTCAGCTTGTTTGCGCTTCGCACCTGACATCGGGTATATTATATGAAAATAAAAGATGACACAAGACTCATTTTAAAAATTGTATCCATTAAATTCCATGGCAATCATTATGTTATTATGAAACAAAATGGAAGATTTTGTATAATGTGTTCTGACATAATGAGTTCATTTCTCTTGCTAGATACAACCGCGAATAATTATCAATAGTTATCGATCAGTGCCTACGGCTGTTGTCAAACGACAAGGAATAATCAGGTTTGTGGCATTACATTGGTAATCAACCATCAAACTGTGGCACTTAGTGTACGTACTCAGCAAAAAGGATGCGATAGTAGAAGACACTTCAAATATTATTTGACAGAACGACCAATGAAGAACGAATCTATTCTGCTTGTGCCCAACAGGAACAAAGAAGGGTCAAGGTCACGAAAATGGTGGAATTGAACAAATCAACTTCGGCCAAAATACGTGGCAGCCAACAAGAAAAAATGAAATAGCTTGGAAAGGCCAGTGACTGGTGAAAAGTGAAGCTTCATTAAACTGAAAAATCGGCCCAGTTCTTAATGACCTTTCACTATTTGTAGGCTCTTTGTTTGTACACAGCACCGGGGTTGTATGAAGTATCAGAGGTCAAATACAGCTGACGGAAATTTATTCACGTTACAAGTGGTGCCGTGACGCCGACTTATTTTATTGTATTAGAAGAAAGAAAAGAAAAAATAAAAAAGGGTCCTTATTGTGGTCCAAAGCTTTGTGGACCCGGAATGCTAATTTGCTTTCTGCCAGCTTTGATACTGGTACATTTTTGAATTTTTCATTTTTAAAAGGACATCAATTTGAAAATGTTTTTTTTTAAACATAATCACGATGTTATAAAATGAGCGCTTTCTTAGAAACAGAGGAAAATCAATTAGGTCCAATAAATTTTTTTGACACTTAACTTTACACACAAATTAATTTAGTGTACAATAGTTACCGCGTTACTTGAAGAAAGCAAAATTATTTTTTTGATATAAGACACTTATCTAATGTTACTGGTGAGAGAACACTTACATAATCAAATCTTTACTTCGGAAATGATTTTAGTTATGTTTAATAACTAGGCATGAATAGTCAAATGCTTCCCAACCTTCCCTTTTCCCATCTCCTTCACCACTTTTATTATCACAACAATCCGTAATTTGGGGATGCCATAGGCCAAGAGGCTCCAATGATAAAACATTGTAAAGTAATTAGTTGAATAGCCCAGTACCTAATTATTTCCCAATATTAAAATGTTTTCCCTGCATAAAATCCTTTCCCCAACAAAACGCCTTCATTAGGGGTATCATGGTTTGATAGGCTCTATGCAGTGAGGATCTAGTTTGTTGTTAATGGAAAAATATGTATTCATTTAAGAAAATAATAATATGAAATTTTATTTCATGGTCCATATTATTTTCATTTTCTCTTAACGTTTTTTCATGCCCTATTAAGGCATGAAGCAATTTCAGTTGAGTAATAAAAGCTTGATTCAAATATCATAAGGCCTACAGCCTACATGCGAGGAGCCCTACAACGCTTTTCGGAACTCTTTTAAGTACCAGACGGGTCCCCCTGTCAGTCCCTACCTACGCTCAGTTGAGGGGAAGCGATCAATAATGCAGATTCTGTTTTTATACGTTTAATCGGGTACCGCGAAAGACAATATTTTCTGGATGAAGCCGAAAAACAAACAAAATGACCTTCGGTAAAGATTACAAGACCACAATAATGGCCAGTTAAATCTAATATTGTTTTTTGCTTCTTTACAGAGTGGCTGGTACACGATGAGAACTATTAAAGAACCCAGTGAAGGTGACATGTTCAAGCGAAAAACTTTATATGTACATAACGTCAATTATCATAAATAGCAGTTATTGAGATAAAATCTCCTCGAAAATTGTGACTCTGAACCTAATATGATAAAGAATAACTCATTGTTGATAACCATCCACAGAAATACAATCAACTAAATACAGAACAACTAAACTACTGAAGAATACTAATTACAAATATACTCAATAAATAGCTCGCTCAGGGGAATACAACTAAAGAAATCGCACCCGACATCACTTATTCCGCCGCAGCGACATGATGCGGGCGGATAACTTTAATATGTAGCCAATTACGGACAAAACTGAAAATATGTATCGTATGTTATTATGTTCATTTTTATTTGCTAACATTATAATTACTATGTATTGATATCAATTATGGAAAGTATTGCATTGCACTGCTCCTGCACACCTTCCGGAATAAAACTTTATTATTATTATATATTACTATTTACGTAATTGTAAAGAATTAACACAATATTCTAAGTTCAGTTTTGCTTGAATACCTGTCTTTTCTATAACGTTCTTCAGCATGTCGCATCAAGAACCTATGAATCATCATAAGCATCTGCAATTAATAGACACTGAAAAATGTTCGAAACGTTTACCAAAGATAAAGAGGGAAAGGTAAAACACCCAAAAAATTAATACACTACGAAAACCCTGGCGTCTTGGGTAAAAAAAAAACAATAAAATAATATTATAAAAATATTTCAAAAAAGTAAAACGATCTGAAATAGAGATCATTAGAAAGAAAAAAAGATAACGTAAAAGAACAGTGGAAGAGTCATCTCATTATAAATAATGATCAGAAATAAATGACGAAATAAAACGTTTGTTAATGAAGGCAATTTTAATACCTTATCACGTTAGCAATTATTATAATGTCTGCACGTGGTCAATCCAAACGAAAAATAAAACCGTGAAAAAGATTTTTTTTAACGAACACTTCAAATTTTTCCGAATTTTAATTGTTTTGTAAGATATCCATATCTTTTTTTTATTTTACTCTATCCGAAATTGACAAAATATCTTCGGTACCATTATTGGTTATTTGCGAATTACATAAAAAAGCATCCCTCCAGAAACTGATATATTACATTAATGAAAGAGATGCTATTTAACGTTGTTTTGTTTACTCGTATATTGTAACTTTGACTAATTACAAATTAATACGAATAAACCTTCTACGGCAAATGAGCATTCAATGTAAAATTGAAGGAAAACAAAGTATCGGTAGACGGAGAGTGTTCTAGCTAAATAACTTTCGAGAATGGTATTTATAGATATTATATATATATATATATATATATATATATATATATATATATATATATATATATATATATATATATATATCAACTAATCATTTGCACTAATGCGTCGAATTTTCAAATGAGATTTCTCTCAGGAAGTCTTGCGATAGAAAGACAATAATAATTATTATTATTTACCTCGAAGACATCAATGCCATTTTCCCAATTTTCGAATCATTGAAAACTCCTTTCAGATTTGAAGAAATTATTAAGCATTCATATTTTCAATAAGTGTGCGCCTTACTTCATTCAAATCAATTATTAAGAGCTTTTGTTGGAAACACAGAATATTCTACTTCAAACAAAAAAAATACTGAACCCTTTCTCTATAAATTTCTTATTTAAACGGTTTCCAGTTAAATAATATCACATTAAATGGAAAGTACACTAAACAGTGTGCCTTATAATTATTTATCTACATAATTTTAATATTTAAATTTAATAAGTCATAAGGTAACATTAGCATTTTCTTAGTAGAGTATACACTTCGTCAAAAAAAAACTGTTGCTGATAATAAAATTACGAAATTCCTGGAAATGCTTTCAGGATTTGTAAGCTGAGTACACAATTTTACTCTGCTGAGGGTTGTTATATAATCTATGAAAATTGTAAGCATCAGTGTGTAATTTGCATTAAATATGAATGTAACAAAATATTAAAAATATACCTTACTTATACAAAGGGTATTAGGAGCATAATGAGGATATCAAATTCTGTTTTCTTAAACATATTTTTTTCAGATTAATTAGACTTTTTGAGATGAGTTTTATGTTACTAACGATGATAATCTCAATTACATAATATTGATTCGACGAAAACGGATTTCATGGCATAACAACAAATCAAATTTTGCATGTGGTAAGTATGTGGTTATCAAGAACTTATAATTAATAACGTTTTAGTGTTTTAAGAGGTTCTTTGAAGAAAATTTACAAATTCCAAATAAAAAGAGTTTTCACCAATGACGCTTTGCACTACTTGATATAAAATCTTTTTTGGTATCCATTCCATTGATTTTTTAAATCATTTCTTACAAATAAGTAAAAATCTAATAAAGAATGACAAAAGATAACAGGTAAAGATAGCAGAAAAATAAAGAACACAAAAAGTTAAGCTTTTTCTTAATTGAATCACAAAACGTCTACATTTTTCATCAAAATTACCTTATAAGTGAAATAACGATAAATAATATTATTTTCTAGAAAGAAAACATCGATTTATTCGTTTGCTTGATAGAAATTAAGGATGACTGAAAATCTGCGCTAAAAACAATAGAGATTTGTCACAATTTGCGAAAATGCAATACCTTTTTTTGTATGGAAATTTTTTCCTTTATTTCATTTTCCGTGGCGTAATATTAATCCTGGTAAAAGGGAATAAGTACTCCGTTCATTAGGTGTATTTATACTCCCAAAATTAGATGGACAACAAGTCGAGGACGCCACAGAAAGACTTGGCACGATCAACTTATTCAAATACTTGAGAACGGTCTCATCAAGAGTGTTAATAATCGAAAAGTACAAATGAATGTGAATGAAGCCTAGAGTATGTGCCAATGTAGAGTTTTGCGGTGTTCTACTCTGCAGGGAAATGGCGTGATGGTTGTTTTATTAAATCATTCGAATGGCACAATAAGGAAGGTAAAGGAAAGACTATAATATATACCTAAACTAAAACTGTAAATTTTCACAAAATCGTACTTGTCTTTTAAAATCAATGTGACTCATTTCAAATAACGAAATAAAGTTTAAAAATAATGGTCATGCTATTTTGGAAATGCGGGATAATTAAGACGCATTTTCACAGACAATTATTCAAACAATGCATCATGTTAATATTACCTCATTGATTTAAATAATGAATTCGCTTAATCTCATATTAATATATAAGTTGCACGATAATGTAACTATTGATCAATAAACTTAGTGCAAAACCTTTGTGTGATTAAGCTTTTCTCACAGTAGAAAGGTTACACAAATTGCCCACCTATCCACTATTGTGCCTACATGTACGAGTATCTATACGAGTATGACAAATGACCCACATGGAAGTCTGTTATCTGGTGCAATGCGTTTTTTTTTTTTACTTTTTCATACTGGCCTATATTTAACCATTTCATACTTGATAGTGGAAAATTGATATTTTAAACATATTATGTGAAATCTTGCAGTAAAAAATACATCAACAAATTAACACAGAGTTAGTACGTAATAACGTAATATATAATTATCGGACTTGTACATCTTGAGAGTGGTAATAAATTAATTTTCTTTTTATCTTTTTTGAAGAAAGTCAAACATTCTCGGGTTACGAATAACCTTTCGTGCAATGATGGAGAACTGAGCTAGCAGAGGAATTGAATCTACGACGCCCGGATGAGAGTCCAGCGCGTTTGTCCACTCAGCTACTACTAACCTTTAGTATATAATATCAAAAAGCTCTTTCTATCCATAACTACGAACATCCAGTATGCTTAGTATAAAAAGAACAAGTTGAAAAAAAACGAAATTCTATAGAAATTATTAATCATTTTTTAGTAGCAAAATAGTACGTAGTTACAAGATTTATGGAAGATATAATTAGCAGAAAAATAGGTTTTACTGCCAATAAGGCTCGAATTAAGTTGAACGCCAATAAGAAAGTGATATACTTTTTTGACATGTACATATTTGTTTGAATAAATTATTTGGCTAAATCCTCATCTCGAAAATAAAATACATTTTCGTAAAATCAATCAAAATGTATAAAATAAGAATAAAAAATACGTGCGTGGCAATTATTAATCTTCAGGTACTGAGTCAAACTCTTTTGCTCTTCGTTTTGAGGTTATGTGCCTGCATGGTCAGATATAAAAACTATAAATTAGCATTATTTTATACCATGTTATTTTACAATGGAAAAAAGCGTAGTGGAAAAAATATTCCAAACTAGATTAAGAATTCCTGCAAAAAATACATAACCTAATCGATCAAATTACTTAAGTACTTTTAATTTGCAAATTACTTCACCCAAAACACACAGTGAATAATAAAACGCTACTTTCCAATGTGTAGATAATCACAATTATAACGTTAATTTCGCAACCACCACACTAACATTTAGATCACTGTAAAAGCATGGCGAGACATGATCTTGCGTTAAAAAATATATCCGTGTCACTAAGCACTGCTTCAACCGAATATGCAAGTAAAACTGTCAGAAAACAATATGGTTGGATTAGAAAACTGGCGATACTAAATGAGAGTCAAACAGCTAGAACACTGGGTAATTCAACGTGTATTTTTCAATTTATTTCACCACTGACTTTTCACTAGATTTGGGGCTGTGTTGGTGAATTTAAGGGATAAACACGCGGTCGCCGCACCCATTTGCTCAGCTCGAGAGACGCTAGGCAACTGAACACTGAGATGGGGAGGTCGGAGGCTGTACCGGGTACAGGGGGTGTTGGTAAAACCAGGGGTGGTACTTTTTCAGTCTGGTAAAAGCGGGGAAATCGCCATTTTCAATTCTTCATTTCATGTGTCTGGAATGTCAGATAGATTTGCGTTCGCGTTGCGGCATTTTATATATTACATTAAAATAATTACGTTAATTGGTGACCTTGACTTGGTTCTACATCCTTAAATTATAAATTATTGGTAGGTGCTCGCTCCACGCGTTTAGTGCATAATTTTCTGTAAACATCAAGTCGTTACGAATAATTCAATTTTTATCGGGATCATTGTTTAAAATATCTTTTTTTTTCTACACTATTTCTCAAATTTTTTTACCTGTCAATTATGAGAGCATATTTTTGACGAATACAAAAAAATAATTATATAAGTAACCATATTCTTTTCGTAGCAGATACGCGTAAGGGCATGCAAATGAATGTTCTTCAAATCCAACAAATTTCGTTATTGATGTTTTAGTTTCAGAATGACTATCGTGTCTTCTGGAATAGAGAAATATGGCTAAAAAATAATCAGTGAAAATCACATTGCAAAACAATGATCAAAAAATATTTAAAGCAAAAAAATGCCATTTTTAAAGATGAATAAAAGATTTTAAGTACTTATCCTTTTTAATTTTGTAAAAAAACAATTTAATGGCATTCTCAAAACAGCTGAATGATATTTCATTCACAGTATTAAACAACAAATATAAAATCACACAGTAAGCGTGAACAGTCGTTAAACAGTAAAGGTGAAATCTTGTCAAAACATTAAGTGTGAAATCCTTTGAATCAATAAGTAATATTATCAAGTGAGAAGTACAATTTTGAGATCTCATTACATAGCAAGTGTGGAATCTCATCAAGTGAGAAGTACAATTTTGAGATCTCATTACATAGCAAGTGTGGAATCTTATCAAGTGAGAAGTACAATTTTGAGATCTCATTACATAGCAAGTGTGGAATCTTATCAAGTGAGAAGTACAATTTTTAAATCTCATTACATAGCAAGTTTGGAATCTTATCAAGAGAGAAGTACAATTTTGAAATCTCATTACATAGTAAGTGTGGAATCTTATCAAGTGAGAAGTACAATTTTGAGATCTCATTACATAGAAAGTGTGAAATCTTTTCAAGTGGGAAGTACAATTTTGAGATCTCATTACATAGAAAGTGTGGAATCTTATCAAGCGGTAAGTTTAAAATCTTATCAGATCACAAGTGTGAGATCTTATTACACCGCAGATGTGAAGGTGAACCACACCGAACATAAATATAATGACGTACAGTTTGATTAGAACTTCATAGCAATAAATAAGGTGCTACCCGATTTGAAATCTAATCTACAAAACTGCACATTAATGTGGTGCATAATATTCTATACAAAATTCCAAGCTTACAATAATTCAAATCAAACGATATAAAATAGTGCTAGCTCCTATTTATTAAGAAATACTATTATATCGAATGCGCGTCTCCGTTTGTGGGGATGTTAAAATCAAACGTCAGACAGTTAAGCTGACTGTTTTATATTCATATTTGAAGGGCGAATGTATAATGGGAAAGAAAGGAATTTTTCAGCATATTTTCAAAGAATTCATTATACTGACTTTTTAATAATAAATCGAAAAGATTGAAATATATTTGACGGGGTGCTGTTTCTGTCAAACATGGAAATTTCCCAGAGATGTACGTCTCTTTATAATAAAAAGCCAAGGTAGCCTGCAATAGATACACATCCAAAAAGTTCAATGTATAAAACTTTAAAATAATCAGAAATTACTATGTATATTTGGGTAGAGCTGACGACGCATTCAGCGCGTTGAAAAACATATTTCAAAAACTTAGTTCTGTATATCGTAATTATATAGTATTATTTTTTTATCAATAATGTATCATCTTATTTATTCGTTTTTGTTTTGTTTTTACATGATACCCCCTGTATGTACGGTGGAACAAAAGGAGTAAGACAGGAGAACTATATCGCCATCTGGCTGGATATCGTTGTGAGGTCGGTCAAGGAAAGGGCTATATCTTTCCCGTCCCACTTCCTTTATCTCACAACAGACCCATAAATGGGGATACTTTAGTTTCACTGATTCCGGGATATTGGGACTCTAGTTCGCTAGTAACATAAAATAATAAAACATACTTTACAGTATGAGACAGCAAACATCTTGAATTTTAAGCTTGAGCGTCTTTAAATGTGCACAGCTTATACATTAAAACATATCATATTTTAGTTTTTGAAATAAAATATGTTGTCACAAAAAAACATGAGTATCAAACTTTTAATGAAGTTTTTAATTGATTGAAATTTTAGTTTTAATTTTCCTTGAAAAGCATTATCAAGTTTCTGAAAGAGCTGTCATATTAAGTAATATTGAAGCTGTAGGTAAAAGAAATTCATTCAAAATTAAAACAAATTATCCAGTGAATGGCTAAAAATTACATTTTCAAATTGCTATTCCAACTCGCCCCAGTTTCGCGTTTAAACACTTTAACAATATTAACATTTTGTATTTATCAGACAACACTAGCGGCCTTCAGGGGTGCCAACGTCCCACACTAGGCGAGAACAACCCTATTTACAAAACGGGTTTACGGAAAGAGGCGGAGATAGCCGAAGTGAAATTCTACGTCGACACTACGTTCGGAAATGAGGCAGCGATTAGGTGTTCAAAATTAGAAAGAAATTAAAAAACTAAAATAATGTGATCTTAATGAATGCATTAAAAAGTGCACATGACTTCGTTTTAAACCTAATGAGGCGTAGTAAATGAAGGTGGGAAAGTTAGTGTGGGGCATTTTTAATAGCGACCCTTAATTGTGTCGGGAGGGGTTCATTTGAGATTATTGTTTTAAAGTGAAGTGAAGGCAGTTGGTCCAACATTTTAAAATTAAATAAAAATTGAGGATGCGCAAAATGATGTATGTATCTCAAAATAGGAACAAAAAGATGTAACTTTAAAACAGCCTAATCGTGTTATTAGATATATACTGTAAAATAATTTATTTTTTTAACTTCAGATAAATTGAGCAATGAAATTATTTCCATTCATTGTAGGTTTTTTTTTTTTTTTAAATATGTTAAAACCAATTTAAGTCGATTTCTATTGATTAAGAGTTAAGGCTTAATTAAATATGTTGTTTTATTTTAAATAATAATAAAATTAAATAATAATTATAATCAGACATCAAGAGCGACATACCAGATTCCGGGAAGTCTTAAAAATATATACTATTAACGTTAAAAAAATCGGTTGTAACAACAAAACGCGTTTTTTTTTAAAGTTACCAGCTACCACCAGTTACAACGCCACTCAATTTGCTTGTATAATCAAAAAAAATAATTTAAAATTACCGTAAGTGCTTAATAGCTACATACGAATATTATCCAACGCAACGCAGTCTCAACACCCACTGAGTATGTACCTATTGTTTTAGCTTTAGCGCCAAATAAACAATAAAGTGTAAGAGTGTATACTTTGTGAACGATAGTATGCGTAATTTGGAATGATATTTTGGTTTTATACCTCCTACTAGACTTCTTTGTGAATTTTCTTATCCAAAACGGCTGATACGTAGCGCCTAAACTGAATTTACTAATGGCAAGTAATATATAGCTGTTATAAAATAACAACCCAAACGGCACCAAAGATCCAACGGTTTTAAAATCAATATCGTCGCGTTAACGTCAGCATTATTTTCAACGGTTATATTCAACAGTTGATAATTGCCGACGATAGTGGCGTTCTTTTGAATTATCGTCAACGCCTTGATGCTTACAATATAACGTTTTCAATTAACCATAGTAAATATTCAATTTTAATTGGATAATTAATTAACGTTTTTCAGCACCTGTATTTTTTTAATGTTGTAAGGTGTGCATAATCAATTTGAACTTTTACAATCGTATGTAGAAATAGTGATTTTGTCTTGATTTAAAAGTACTTACACGATTATCTTTATACTGACGAGACACTGGCAGAAGAGGGTGAGATTAAAGAAGACAAACTTACCTAAAACAAAAGAAGAAAAAAAACATTAGGACGTTTCATTATTCAAACAAGAAAACAAAATAAATATAACATTAAACACGCATACGAGAGTTACAATAATTGCAGCTTTTACAAATACCATTGTTGTTTTTTATGGCAAACTCATTAAAAATATAGAATTATTTTGATTGTGAGCGAAAAAGTCGTAAAAAAAAATTCTGGCAATTCACGCAAAGTAGCTAAGATCAGGGTTTTTTGTTGTTGTTTTTATTTAAACTAAAACAATTCAAATAACAAACATGCACATATACTTACTAGCAAATAAAACAGCTATTAAAATATTGTTTGACCACCAAAAGTAACAGATGGCATATTTTTAACGATTGTTAAATTCGCGTTATATTTAATAACGCAAATTAGAAGAAAAAAGAGTGGTAGATACTCAAAGTATCGCCCTGGTGAAATACCACCATTCAGAATCGAAACGTTGCTTGAAATGGCTTAAGCCGTGTTTGGTGACCAGATCTGAATAGCCAGGACCTTCCTCTTCCCGATCTCCTTCCCCTCCCCACTACCTTCAGCCTAACAACATACCCAATTTGGGGATGCCATAGTCTCACTGGCTCTAGACGGTTGGGAGCAGTTGAGACTCTTGTGCGGTATTCATGTAAAAAAAAAAAAAAAATAATAATAATAATACACGGATAACTTTTATAGCGCCGTTTTCGTGGAAAAATCACCACGAGGGCGATTGAAAGGGCGCTACCCGTGAAAGTTTTATTTATCAACACGTAACAAATTTCGCACACTAATTGTTTACCTCAACGAATTAGTCGTGTTAAAATATTGGGGTTTTACATAGTATTATTATTTTTATAAGGGTGGTTAATCAATCAACGCTATAATAAGCACTTTTAACGAATCAGGATGAGATTTAATTTTGACAGCTTAAACAAGGGGGGGAAATGAATACATTCAAGAATGTATCATACACGCTGAAACATAGTATATATACCAAAGTTTCACTCAAAAAATTACCTAAAAAAATTAGCCTGAATTTCACTCAAAAAATTAGACTGAATATGCCAGTCATAAAGTGAAACCGGTTCGGTTTTAATAAAAAAATAGTGGAATAAAGTAAAAATTTGGTATTATTGAATCGTTTTATTTAACTGTTGGATTCGAAGCTCCGATAAAACACAGAATGTTCTTTTAGATTCAGATGAATTTGGTAAATAGTGGACTGTAAAACGACAAACTATGCTACTTGATGGAAGTGTCAAATTATAGATTTGGAGAGATTATGGAATGAAAGGAAAAATGGGAAATCATTCACTCACCAATTAAGTCGAAGTTATAAGTTCTTGACGTGTTCTTACACAATTATATTATCAACGAACGCGAATAAACTACACCGATTTAAGTATTGTTATTACCAAATTACCTTTTAATTATTTATTTTTTTGAGAACAATAACCAAACCAACGAACAAGCGAAAAAACCAACGAGCCACACTTTTTGTCACATCGAAACTCTTATGTTTGATTGTCAATTATTTCGAACACGGTGTTGTTGAATACGGAAATCGAATAGAGAAATGGTTGGATAGGTAGGAACTGGATGAAAAACTTGAAGGTAAGAACCTAACAAATTATTAATTTGAAATCCAACACAAACTTTTTGAAATAAAGTATTAGATCGACTTTAAAACCATTGTGTTATAGTCGATACAGAACTACACAGCTACAAATAAGAATTTAAAACTCCAAATGTAATGAGTAAAAAAGGTAATAGTTTCGGGTTTTATTATTCTATCACTAATTACAGGTAATATTTTCCATCGGGTAGGTACAGTTTGTAACAACAAACTGTAAGGGCAGTTTATGTTCATTGATAGCAATGTCGCACTAACAACCACTAAGAACAATTTCACTTGAATATCTTGTACGACTATAAGTGTATTTACTACAGGGTGACGTATTGAGCAATCGAGTCGTTCTGCAGAATGAAGCATTTCAGCAAAAGTAAAGAGATGATGTGTGGATATTATTTTAAGGAAAACAAGGAATCAACTTAGGTTTAGAAGAGACCACTGTCATACGAGACCGAAGCCGTTAATCATGCTACAGTCGAGCTGTCGAGTACAAGAGCAAATCATGAAAACGATTCGTTCCTGACTTTCACTCTTCAGTTCTTTGGACCATCGATCATACAAATGTTTGTTGAACAAACACAGCATTTCCGGTTGCAATCGGTCCGTTAAGACGGGGAAAAGTAGCGTTGGGCAAAACTTCAATGTTTTGTGAATGCTTCACGAATTGTTAGTTCTTTAAAATGAACCCTTCGAAGTGAACGCTTCAATTGAAGTCGAACTCGCAAAAAAGAGATTTGAAAATATCCGGTTATTTGTTCAGTTCTTTTTAGAACCGGTTCCTCGCCGAAAAAGCACGTACTAGTCGGTAGAGATTTGGAAACGAAAAGAACTGGAGCTGGTTTCTCGCCAAAAAAATCACGTACTAGTCGGTAGCGCTTTGAAAGTGGAAAGAACTGGAACCGGTTCCTTGCAAACAAAGTTCACCTTCGCAACTGTACTGCTGCAAATTGAAGTTGTTCTTTCAATGAAATTTAGGTCAGTGAGGGTTTTTGAGATGTTGCGATATATGGGAGAACATGGAAACGCCAGTTATTGGCCTTGTTGCGGCGTTGAAGACTGACTGAAGTCTGTCAGTGTATATATTTTTTGGGAGACTTGAGTGTGTGCCGTTGCAGTGGTCAAGTGGTGACACAACGTATGAGCTTACCAACATTTGGATTTAATTTGACGCAGGTTAAAGAGACCTGCGCTGGCTGTTTTGTTTATCTGGGACCTGAATGAGAGATCTGCATGTAGATAAACACCTAAGAGTTTCACGCCATTTCTAGAGACGATGTCACAACTAATGTTATATACTGCTTGATATAACATACTAATGTATTTTATATGGTACTTGCAGGCTGTTTTTGATTAATAATAATAAATAAATAATAATATTTGGATGATTTGTATAGCGCCGCTTTTGTGAAAAATCACCTCAAGGGCGTCGTACAGATCTTATTTTCTGAAGGATTGGGCATCGGCTTGTTTGGGGACATCCGGAGAGTTATTGCCTCTAGACATTCGGCGATACGGATTTTTAGACTGTCCGATTCGTTTGAATTGCAGAGGAAGTGTACCTGTTGGTCGTCAGCATAGCAATGTGTTAAGAGACCAAATGACTCGATTATTTTTGCGACGTCGTTTGTGAGGGGAATGAGGGGAGGTGGACCCGGAACGGATCCTTGGGGTACTCCTGAGGAAAGTGTTGCGAAGTCGGACTGCTTGTTTCCAGCCTTCATGGCTTGAAAGCGGTTATTTAGGTAGGATACCAGCCATCTCTAGTCTTTCGATGAGAGAGTCGTGATCGATCGTGTCGGGAGCGGCGCTCATGTCTGGGAGTGAGATGGGTGCTGGCTTACCCGACTCTGTGGGGGGAGCTATGTTTGACGACATACGGAGTAGTCCGGTTTTCGTTGAATGAAACCTTCTGTATTATGCTGAGAGACTTGTAGAAGGGGTGAACCAGGAACGGAACTAAACTGAACATTTTTTGAATAGCCATGTCGGTATGGGAGTAGGACTGCACTGCTTATTTGGCGTACATGAAATAATTTTTTCTGCTTCTTCCAGCGTAGTGAGTTTAAAGAAAGACATTTTTGATGTCTGTCTTAGTTGGCATAGTGACTTTAGCGATTACAGTCTTAAGTCTGAATCTTTTCGTTCCAGAGTTCGGATCTTTTAGCGTTTGTTTTTCTCAAATATTCTTTTTGGGAGAGGATCCGCTCGTCCCTTAAAGTTACCGCACGAGTTTTTTCTATAAGATCTCCCTAGTTTCCGCATAAGTCTTTTCTGGTTTCGGCATTCATCGTCAAACCGGCCATCTGACTTTCGAACTTTACGTGTTTTTGACGTCATCGGAGCATATTCACTTAACAGAGATCAGAGTGCTGAATTGTATGTCCCGACAAGTTCTGTTGGCGTCTTTGTTTTCCAAATACTGGGTGTACATAATAGAGAGATCTGCAGCTCTTCCAGAAAATCGTTAAGGATAAATTGGCGCCGTTCCCTCGATATAATTGTCCTGTGTGGTACTTTGGGCGGGTTAAAATCAATATCCGTGCAAACAAGCCGATGATCCGACAGTACTATATCATGTATATCTACTAAGAGCGGCGGGCCATTGCTCTTTGAAACACGAAAATCTAATGTCCCACCAGCGACGTGAGTTGGCCCATCGACACATTGGGAGCAGCCGAAACTGCCAAGTGTGAGTAAACTGTTTTTGTTTATTGGATTTATTCCTTCTGGTATTCTGATTTCTTTTAATTTCCTTGTATTATGTCTGTGAATACCCACGTTGTAAATAATTTAGTAAGAAGTTCGTAATAAGTTTTATTTGTATTTTTATTGTATGTGTAAATATTAATGTTTTTAATGTTAGCATCTGTTTCCTGTTAGCCAATTTAGTTTGTCGCCTGACATTTTTACTACTTTTTAAAATCTATTTTGCCATGTATAATTCTCATTCCTCTTTGTTTTTGTTGAGAATTTGAAACTTGTTCTATTATTTGTCGTTACACAAGGAAAGAATAGTTGAACAGTAATGCAAATCTGAAGCAATAATGAAGAGGTGATAAAGTAATAATAATAAAATCTTAGATGTAAGTTACTAGTTATAAGTTATACTCAGTAGTAAGTTACAAGCCATAAGTTCTTATTGTAAGTCACTAGTTGAAAATATTAGTTGTAAGCCATTAGTAATAAATCTTAACTGTAAGTTTTTAGTTATAAGCTTAAGTGATAAATTATAGGTTAGATAAATTAATTTGTAAAGCGCCCTTGAGGTGATTTTCCCACAAAAACGGCGCTATAAAAGTAATCCATTTATTATTATTATTATTTAAATGAATGAACGCTAAAATGAACTGCCACTTCAATTGAAGTATTTGTACAATGAAATGAATGAAGGCTTAAATGAACTACCAACTTCAATTGAAATATTTCTTCAATGAAATGAAGTTATTGAAGTGAATGAACGCTAAAATGAACTACCGACTTCAATTGAAGTATTTTTTCAATGAACAATGAATGAAGTAGGAACTGTTGCCAAAAGAATCAGTTCTTTGAAGTAGTTCTTTCAAAGTGGTCACAACGCTAGGGAATAGTATTATCAAATAGATAGCTATTTTTTGCAGAGTTTAGAGTTTGTTTTCTTAATTCGAATCATTCTACGACAATTTTATTTGGGACAGTTTTAACAGCTATTTAGTGCCAGAACTAAGTGAATCGGTAAGTTATTTGCGAACATTGTTATTGGTGCTACTGCAGGTTGTACTTGTACGTAAAATGTAGTCAAATGTTTTTCCGTCAATCAAGTGACGCGAATGGTGGTTGACGGCATGCTTCCACATCAGATGAGGGGTTTGGATCGGGGGTGCAGAGGGCGCAGAAAGGGGAAGGATTTGGGGGAGAAGTCGGAGTCGACCTATTTAGGGGTTGGGGTTGGGGTTGGTTCAATCACGCGGGCTCAAGCCACACTGACGGGTGACGCATTAAATTTGCCGAATTTATTTGTTTTTTTTTTCCAAAATTTGATGTAGGTACAAAGAAGTTCAGAAAAGCGTGATATTGAGTATTTTGAAAACCAGATATTGAAAAAAAATACAAGCAAATTTTCAATTAATATTCCTATAGTGAGCACGGGCAATATTCTAGATACTATGGGTAGGATCATCCCTTTAATACATTTAATCTACCAATCAGAAAATATATTCATAGATCCCACTAAAACCTCTCCAACGGCGAGGTTCCATGAAATCAGCACAGCTTTTTATTTGAAATATTTAGGTCAATGCAACTGTGCAAACTCGGAAAGTAAGTTTCAGCATGTTTTAAAGTACCTTTTTATTTGGTAAGAAACACAAGCCTCTTGACCGGACGTCGGGCAGTCATCATATTGGAGCTGGATACAATGTGAGCATTTAAGAGCCGCTCTTGTTCCTGGCTGCTGGCTGCTGGCTGCTGGCAGTGTGGATGATGACACCTTTGATTTAATATTTTTTACTTCCGCTATGTAAACTCCTAGCTGCGATGGTTTCACCATGTCCTTTATATTTTTTTAGTACCATCGCTGTCATTCACGCTTGAAAGTTTGGGGAAAATACAGACAAAAGTTCTCTGCTTTCTTATCGAAATGCTGGTACGAATGGGTGTTGGGGTCATTGACAGTTTTTTCTTCGTGACTTCCGCGAAAGAAAGGCCAGTTTCTGTCGCATCGGCCACTCGACGCATCACTGGTCGCAGATCAGATTCTAGCTGCTGAATCTTGTCGAACAGCTGCTTAGTGTAAATTTCCGACATCAATTTTTTAGCTTACTAGACCTAGATGCTCGCAAAGGCTGAGTTAAGATGTCTTCTTAGTTCTTATTTTTCAAGCAAGAGTTGGCGACTGATCCAAGCACAATTTTTACATTTCGAGGCACCTTTACCTGCTGCTCTTTCGATACTTTTGATGGATTTTCTGCCAAATCGTCTTGTAGTTAGGCTTTCAGAGATAGATGTGTTCCAGAAAGTATTTTCAATCCTGATGGATTTCCAAGTTCAGTGTCAATTTCCACTTCTATCTAATCAGGTTGATCAGAATAGAAGGTATAAGGGGAAGCAATAGTGGGGTCATCTTTAATTTGAATATGCTTTTTTCTTACTGTTTACATAAATTCACTCACAACAATAGATTTTATAATTTTTAAACAAGACAATTTACAATTTCACAAAAGTTTAATAAGCGGTGACTGAAGGGAATGAAATCACAACACCAATAGGAGCACTGCAAAGTGAGCTCATAATCAATGCAGCCAATCGGCGCACTTTTACCATTCTAAACATTACACTGTCACAACTGTTCAAGGAACAAAAAACACAAAAACTTTATAACTACAAAAAAGTGCGAAAAATTCACCAGATAACACTACCACATGTAAAATCGCGGTATTTTTTTTACGAGGAATGTATTTCACCCACGGCAAATAGATATTAGGCGTGTAATCGAATAAGATACATGACACGACATACTTATTGCTCAAAAGGAACGAGATAAGATTATTGTTGGAGATATGAATTTAAGTATTGCAAATGACTACTCTTGTAAGGATAAATATAATTATCTCAACATGTTAGCGGGACTTAATTGTTCACCGTACATAGACCCGTATACAAGAAATGTTCGAGGTTACCGACCTTCATGTTTCGAACATATTTTACTAACATTGTATCCTAATAAAATATAACATCCGTTGTCATTCATAAAACTTTCACTGAATGTATTTTTTACTATAAATTCAGCCAGTTATTTGTCAGTATTTACATAAAACAATGTTGTAAAAAGTACTTAATTAGAAAATTCAAAAAAATTACATCAATGTAATTATAGTATTATTTACTGTAAGATGTTTTGAACTTTAAACTTATGAAACCGTGGATTACTCACGTTTTATTAGTATCTGTACGACAAAAGCAAACTCCCAATAGATTAACTAATCATTAATCAACAAATAAATAATGAACAATTACTGAAAAATTTTAAAGCATATAAAAACAAACTCATATATTATGAAACATATTAAAAAAAAGCTTAAGCAAACGCCCGGTACAAAATAAAATATTAATGGATATATGAGAAATATTCTGAGACTAGAAAACCTAAAAAGTGATTACTATTCGATTGCTCAATCTATATTAGAATATGGTAATATTGGCTGGGGGAACATATATGATAATATTTAAAATCCAATTTAAATAATTCAAAGATTGATCATTAATTTGATTAAAAAAACATTAACATTATACCCTTTATACAATTGTCAATGTTTCTACAATAAGTAAAACGTATAAGAGCTATTATATAATACAAATTCAATAAGAAAAAATGTCAAATAACTAAGAAATAAATATAATATCAGAATAACATTAGAATAACAAAATTGAACACTAAGCATTATCAAAGTACCTACTTTTATCTAGGAATACCTTATATTAAAAACCTCTTTTTCAATCAAAAAAATATAAAAAATATTCAAGAATTTCAGCTTAAATTGAAATTACATCAAAAAACTTTAACAGTCCTTTATGATTTGTTTATTTTTTCTGTATTCTACAAACCTCGTGTCATCATTATTTACTAGTATTTATTACAAAAACTAATTTTACACAACTACTTTGTATTTTTTTCTGTTGCGTTGTTAAAAGTAAGCATTATTTTATTAGGCATATGATTTTATTGTATGAGCGAAATTTTCTCACCAAACACAAATAACCTAATTTCTTTATAGTGTGGAAGAGCGATATTTTTATTGCATACTACATAGTGTTAAACATATGACATTTATTTAACTTTTTTTTAAACTATACATATATAAAATACATTTATAAAAGTTAAAAAAATAAGACAAGACGCCGTGTTGATCATTCCACATATTAAAATAAGTATTCAATTAGAAAAATAAGATGGTAAAACTATACCGGAGCCGGGTATAACTGTTAGTATTTTATAATCTTACATGACAAATTTATTCTGAGAAACTAGGTGTTAGAAACCATCTAGTGCAGGTTTGTTTGAGTGGCCATACAACGATCTGGGCAGCTGCCAAGGAGCCTGGTTCTCAGGAGGCGTGTGCTTAAATCTTCATAAAATATTATATTAACTGAGAGAACCATACCTGCAATGTTCACGAGAAGGTTTAAAGCCGTGGAATTGATTTGATTTTACCTTGAATTAACATAATCCAAATATTGTTACGAATGCATTATCATGAAGTTTCGTTTTGTTGCTACATCATTGATTATGTGCTTATAACACATATTGTATTTTAACACTTTTATTATATTGAGGATGATGGACCCAAAGCTGCGATGAAACACCGAATGCGTTTCCAGCTTCAGATGAAAGTGGACTGTAAACGATGAAATTTATAAATACTATAACACTTGATGGAAATGTCTAATTATAACTGTCGAAATATTAGGGAAGAGAAGGGGAAACTATTCACTCACCGATAAAGTTGAAGTTCTTGATTTATGATTCTTCTTACACAATTTTATTTACTAAACGACTCACGAAGATGTAACATTTATTACGGAAAACTAGTCTGTTTGACTGTCAATCGTTTCGAATCGTCGCCGTTTTGTTCAAAACGCCGTGAATTCCAGTAAAATGGTTACGTACGAGTAGATAGAGATTTGGATAAGAAACACCTAGGGTAGAATTCACCAAATTATTACTTCAAAATCTAACAAATAGGAGTTGAATAATCGAGCGATAAATAATACTAATTTCTTGTACATAACAACAATTAGCATAAATCGACGTGATACCACATTTATTACTTTTATAATGAGTGGTGCCCATTAAATGTGGAATGATTGTTAAAGGGGATAAAAGATAGCTTCTTCGACAATGCACGAGTGCGCTCCTTTACGATTAAATTAATTTCGATAATCAGAAGTTTAAATCAATCAATAGTTCAATATTAGGTATAGTTCCTGTAAACTTATAAAAATTCTTGTTTAGCTTACTGACGATGCTTAGGCTAAGCGAAACCGGTCGGCCTTAAACATTAAAATAAAATCAGTGGTCTCATACAAAGTTATTAATATATTTCTATTAAATATGTCAAACAACAATGAAATACAAAAAATAAAAGTAAATTAAATCAATCATTCATGAAGATATTTTTTTATTGTTTTACCTAAAATCACTTTGACCAGCAGTCTACAACAAGGGTTTTATAAAAACGATGGTGTGTGACAGTCAGTGAGGCGTTGAACTAGTAATAAATGAGAGAAAAAAAAATGGAAGTAGACGAGTAGTGAAAGCAGCAGAAATGAGATACCGCGGTGAATACGTGTGAAACTAAACATGCCCGAATAACAAATGAGGAGATTTGAAATAAAGGAAGTCCATCGGCCTTATAAACAACAAGACAAACTTTTAGTACCTAAATACAATACAGCTTTTGCACAAAGACATTATATGTACATCGCGCCTCACACTTACAACAAACTCCCACCATAGACTGTGGCCATCACCAATATGTATTCCTTTAATCAAAACATTACTAAATGGCTAATGAGTAAGGATTGCAAGCAAATTGAAGAACTCCTAAAATAGCACTTGAAATTCTTCACCATGGCAAACTAGAACATTGAGTAACAAATATCATCATTTTTTTTAAATTATTTTACTTTTACTCACTGTCACTTACCTCAGAACAGGTTCTTATGACCTAGTGAGGTAATTTAATAATAGTAGTAATAATGGTATTAATAATGTAAGAAACAAAAAGTTAATAAATAAAAAAATATTGATAAAAGTAATTGCTAAGACGAAGATTAAGTACACGATACTTATACGGTTTAGAAACGTAGAACGGATGAACGGAGAAAGGGGGGGAAAGGGGAAAAGGGAAGAAATAATATTTAACGTACAAGGGAATGAATGACAACGTCGGAGATGTCCAAAGAAGATTTAGCGCAACCGCGATAATCAAATACAATACAGTCGTTTAAATAGAACAGAATATTAAAGGGATAATTCTGTGTGCGAAAGGAAGAGAGGGATGAGTGAATAAAATCGAGCTTTGAATTATATAAAATCGAGTTATTCCTTAGATATTATTAGATGTAATATATTATAAGATACTTAGAAGTTATTGCTTAGACATTATTAGATGTAATATATTATTAGAAACTTAGAAGTTATTACTTAGATATTATATCTACCAATGAAAAATAAGATGAATCAGAAAATAAATTTTATAATAATTTGAAAAAGAACACGTGACATTTGACATAATCACATACAAAAAAAAATCCTGAATTTTGTTTTGGCTCTCCTGAACGTCTGCGTTTATCCACTCATCCCTCTTTTCCTTTCGAATACAAAATTACTATGGTTTACTACCCCTGACATCCCAAAAATAGTATATAAGCCATAGAATAAGAACAACCTGTACTAGTCTTAAGATGGTCGTATTAGGCTGAAACCGGTCCAGTCAAAAAATAAAAAAAGTGGAATAAAGTTATAAATTTGTTTTATTTAATCAACAAAATTACTGTCATGAAAATTGTACAACGCCGCGCCGTTTGGTAAAAACTTCACTCCAAGGGCACTTCACAAATGCATTTTTGACCCTTTGGCTTGTTTAATTTGTAATTTGCCACAATTGAATTGCAACAGTAAAACCCAACACTATTTTAGGATTATTGATTTCATCGAAGCAAACATAGATGGTGTATGAATGTGTGGCGCGGAGTCTGTGCCAGGAGAGAGCTGAACGACGTTCCGTCACACTGCTTACCCTGCGGTTACCTAGGTACATACTATATTACGTAGGTCTCACGGAATACCTCCCGCCTCCCCTCTCAAGAATCTCATTTTGGCGTCTGGACTCCAGAGCGTACTCTCCGTTTATCGTCCAGATTCGTCCCTGAGTAAGGGTGGGACGATACACTGACTTAAACAGTGCTAAATTAGTTTTGACACTTAGTTCTGCTTTCCTCATCGCATAGATAGGGAACAAGATAAGAACGCCTGGAGGCGCCTTGTCGAGGCAATAGCTCCCCAACCCAACTAGGAAAGGGGATACAAATTGGACGTAGTTCTGCAGAAAGCATCCAACCCCGAAAAGAGGAAACCGAGAAAAAGGCGTTTGAAAATATGACGATACAAAAGCATTAATATGCGTAATCGGCATTTGTAAAGTGAATATCAGTGTTTTATGTTTTGTGCGAATTATTATAAAGAGGTAATTTATAATCTATTAATGTATATTTATTTGAAAAATACATGTATTTCCTATGTTGCCCGTTGTTTGTGTTTGGCGGCCTCCGTGGTCGAGTGGTAAGACGCTCGACTACGAATCCAGAGGTCGCGGGTTCAAACCCGGCGTGCGCAAATACATTTTATTTAATTTATATGTGTTGACACATTTAATTTATATAAAATAATAAATAGCATATTTGCGACACCTTCTAGAGTGGAAGATACTCTAAGGATCGCCCTGGTGAAAGACCACTATTCAGAATCGAAACGTTGCTTGAAATGGCTTAAGTCGTCTTTGGTGACTAGATCTGAATAGCCAAGTACTCCCTGACCTTTCCCTTTCGCATCTTCTCACTCGGCTCTAGACGGTTGGGAGCAGTTTGGAAACTTGTACGGTATTAACTAAAAAAATTAAAATTTAAAACCCATATTTTAATGTTTTTGAACTTCAATTTAAGTCGAATATCTACAATGTGCGTTAGTAATAAAAGAAATACCAAAAACCTATTGCATTTGGAGCTTGGATGTTTTCAGCAGATAGACATCTCGTATTTGTAGAAAAACATATGAAACTCGATTTTTGCAAATTGTGGGTTGCACGCTTTCCGCATAACTACGCCCAATTATGATTGTGAGCAAACCATATATATATGTATATATATATATATATATATATATATATATATATATATATATATATATATATATATATATATATATATATATATATATATATATATATATATATATATATATATATATATATATATATCTGTGAAAATAATTAACAAATTAATTATAATATTTAAAACAGAAACTATAACCGATAAATATCCACACTGAGCAGATTTAGCTGTACTTGTTATTAGACAATCATTTAAAGTTATACATACGAAATATTAATTATTATTATTTTAAAAATATTAATTATCATTTAAAGTTATACATTAGTAATATTAGCTAAAAACAATACAAAATTAGAAAGGAGGAATGAAACCTTAATTTGACTTAAGATCACAGCATAGACCATAACTAAAAAAAATCTCGTTTCTTTTGTTCACCAAATGACTGACACTGAAAAGTAATTCTCCACCCTTGACAGATGACATCACAATTCGCTTAGTCATCTAGCAAGCCCCCGATTCCGGATCTCTTATAAGCCCTTATCTCATTTATCTTAGCGGAATACTCGCAATTCTTAGTTAACTTTTTTATCCGACTCAATAATAAAAGATTCGAAGAATTTTGAATTATCTAAGGAATAAGTTTTAAAACACAGAACTTTTATCCCTAGGTTTTCTTGAATGTTTGAAAACATAAATCGATTTATAATCTTTCAACCTTGAATGGCGATTATGTAGTTGTAAAACGAATTTTGAAATTGGATTTGGGATAATTGGAACAGTTTCTTGAAATTCATTTGTGATTTGTCAAGGCTTTGCGTTATTTTATTCCTTTATTAAGTGTGGAATTTTAAGCCAATAAATTTCTATGAAAGGGGTGTTAGTATCATATATGACGCTAAAGGGAATGGAAGAAGAATTCGGGACTCTCAAGAAAGACATGTTTTGAACAAATCATCGTTTACTCTGTATTGTCAACATACAGACAGCCACTCTGTGAGTTCTTTACTGTTTTGAATTTTAAATGTATATATAATATATGTGCAAATTTAAAAAATATATATATATATATTGTTCATTTTATAGGAAAAAATAAAGAAAAAAGACTTGAGTAGGGTCATGCCAAAAATCGGAACAATGGAATAATAAACATGGATGTGAATAAAGAAAGGGGTGTAGATGTGCCAAGATAGAGTTATTTGGCTGTAAATCCTCACCGCCTACCCGAGGAAACAGCAACTTCAACGATACGATCGATTGAACATAAATAAAATGCGTACCTCAGATATGTTTATATGTGAAACCCCTCAAGAGCGATCCTTTCTGCGCAGTGTATAGGCATGGGTAATATATAATCACTCAGTTGGGCACCGTTTTGAGACTAGTTGAGGGAGGAGCTGAAGGATTTTTTTCTTCTAGTCTGGGTCTTGAAGAGGCCTATATTAAACGAAGGAGGAAATACGAATGCTTGTAGCTCGTTCTAAATGATTTTACAAAATAACGAAGCAAAAATAGGATTCGTTATCATGCTTTTAACTAAGCGTGCCAAAGAAATCATCACAACAACAAAACAACCGACAGTACTCAAACAATAGACAGCTTGCATTGAGGTCAAAAGATGTTGATACTACTAATCGATCAGTTGAACTATCTCGATCAAATAAACCTGTCTATTGTGATCGCGCTTTTAGTATATCTGGCCCAGTCATCTGGAATAAACTTCTCCCGAATCTTGCTAACATACTTGAGTTTAAACGGATATAAAAAACTAAATAATCTGAAAAATCCCACATGTAAAACATACCTTCATGTACGTAGAAATAAAAAAAAATATGACCTTTTTAATTATTTATTTTAAACGTCCTTAATTTGCTCAGTTTCGGTTTTCTACTAACTTGTACCCTTGCAACTCGTTGCAACTCCTTGCAACTTCTTGCAACTTCTTGCATGTCCTTACTGTCTACTGAAAATCATATCGTCGCCGGAAAGGCAAAAGAGCTGAAGCACCATCTTAAGAAGTTCACACCAGTTACACAGTTTTTTTTCGTTTCACAATAAAATTCATAAGTCTTCAGCACCTGGTGGAATTTCGAAAAACAAAATTGACCCAGGTAACTCAATGCTCTCACTGAGTTACTTGAAGCGATAAAAAGCTTAAAAAGTCCCAAACTTGTGTCGCTTGAGTCAAGCCTTCTCCCAAATGATAAATACATTTTAGATGGCTGAAGGGCCACAAAAGTCTTCAGAATCAAACAAAAGTCAGAGCATTCGATGCAGAAAAAAAACCTGGCAAAAACTACATTTTTTCACCAAAGTGTCGCTTAAGCCCTTTTGCCTTTCCAGCGACGATATACTTATTGTCATAAAATATTTTTCTTGTGAGACTATTTCACGTTATATTCACACTGTTTGCAGTTTTAAAATCGTTGACTTATAATACTTTGATATCGATGATTTTAAGTACCAACACTCGTTTCCTTTGCTTCAACAAATTTGCTCGTATTTATACACACTTTTCGTGTGGATTTTTACACCCTTAGCTTTTAGTAAATTATCTGTTGATGTACACATCCGCTGTTTTACCCATAGCTGTACATTTTTCGTGATTTATGATGGCGATCATGATTTTAGAGAGTTTTAATTTGGATACATATTATTTTATCGTTGTTTTCAGGTTAGATAATTTTGTGTTAAGCGCACTTGAAGTAAACTATCACGGAACTGCACCATATAAATTCACTGTCACTATTATTATAAGAAGTATCGTAATTGACAAAAGCTAAAAAAATAAACGTCTTTGGTAAGATTTTTTTGGTTAAAAAATGATTTTTGATTAAGTGGTCTTCTCAAAAACAAAATTTTGAGAAGTCGTTAAAGTTGGATATCAAGATAAAGATATTTTCATTTTCGAGACAGACATAGCCTATAAATATTGTTCAATAATGGCTCACCGGCTTTTAAGGAGGGATGTCTGTGGTAACAGAGGATAACAAACTAGATATATGACGGAAGAGTTGAAAGGTTTAACCACCAGAGAGATCAAGAAAGGGGAGAGAAAATTCATGAAAGCGATTTCCGTACTTGGGAAGATACAAACTAACCGAATTGATTCTCACAATCACAACCGCAGTTCAATTCATAAACTGGTCGTATTTTACCTTTTGGAGATTCATCGTCACTTTATCGATTTTCTCTTTCAATGTCCAAAATAGGTGGGTAATTTACACATCATATTTAATACTAAATACCAGTTTTACTATCAGGCTTTGCCAATTATTTTTGGATTCCTCTATATGTTAATAACATATTTCCTAAAATGTTTCCATAATCCAATAGTTAAACAATTTATTTTATCAGCTGTTTAGTTTAAACGAAATATTTTTTCTTATTATATATTTTGGGCACATGAAAATTTGGATCAAACTATTTTTTTTTTTAAGTTCAACGGATATTTCAAAACTCTAAAGCTCATGATTTAATGAAGTTGAGAACTGTTAATAATGTTGTTAACCTAGAAAATCTAGAGAGAGAAAACAGGTCCAAATATAATGATTTCAGAGCTCACCATTTGAAAGTTTTATTGTATCAGATATCTTACAAAAAGTTTTCCTGTTTCATTGTAAAGTTTGTTTTGGCGTCGAAACAATTGATCAAAATATTTAATGGTTCTGGCTTGCTTGCTATTATGATTGAGTCTTCTACACAGTTAAATCTAAACATGGTGAGGTACATAAACTTACCTTTCCCAAAAGCGATGTTAAAATACAGCAAAACCATGCAAACAAATGTTGTTTCAAAACTTGGTCGGTTTGGTTTATCATTTCGTTATCAACCGTTACCTAATACTATGCGAGGACAAATCGTGTTATGAAGCAAGGTGCCGAAATAAGGATGGTTCAACTCCAAGTTCCTGGGCAATTAGAAGGTGGAATTTTTAAAAGAATAATATTCTTAACATATAATATATAGGTTTAAGGTGAGCTTCAACGTTACAAGTTACAACCACTTCACAAAAAATATTGTGTAAGAATAATGTGGCGCCTTGCCTAATTATTGACAAATAAATAAATATTTCAAAGCTATGGAACTCACGATAAAAATACCGCTGCGAAGTGAAAATAGCTGCAGTGGCCTCAACATTTCAAACGAAACAAGTGCAGATTTAAGTTTTTGAATTTATTTATTTATAGCGAATACCGCACAAGAGTCCTGACTGCTCCCAACTATCTCGATCCAGTGAGACTATGGCATCCCCAATCGGGATATGTTGTGAGGCTGAAGGTAGTGGGGAGGGGAAGGAGATGGGGAAGAGGAAGGTTGGGAATGGGAAGTACCTGGCTATTCAGATCTAAAAGACTAAAGCCATTTTAATCAAGCAACGTTTTGATTCTGAATGGCGGTCTTTCGCCAGGGCGATACTTAGAGTATCTACTACTCTGTATCGTGCCGCAAATATAGTTTATATTATTTTTAATGTGTTATGACACATATCAATTAAATTAAAAGTTATTTGCCCACACCGGCATTAAGCCCGCGACCTTCGGATTCGTAGTCGAGCTTCTTACCATGGAGGCCGTCATTGATGATTTCAGAGCTTATCTTTCTAGAGGTTTTCCTGTTTGATAAAACGGATAATTAGAAAATCTAATATTTTTCTCAACCTCTCAAAAAAAGGTGAGCTTTATGTTGTTAAAACAAAAACACCTAATATAAGAGTGCGCCCTCGCACCGTAAAAGGTAAGTTTCAGAAAAACTCATTGCCTTTGTTCATTTACCGGATAGGAAGCAAATCCAATTTTGATGATTCTCCAAACCAATCATCGACTCATCAATACACATATCACGGGAAAAGGCAGGAATAGCATCCAACGTTATTCTACCCGCATTACGGAACACCCTTCGCGAGAGGCCGCCCTTGCCACAGGAACGCGTGGAGGGTGGGTCAGTAGGTTAGTCGCGCCCGCCCCCCGGCGCCACCCACTTCCGGGGCGCGGGCGAATAGCGGTAACCATGGCAACCCGCACCGGAATTAGTCCGACGCCATTGCTCCACTGACACAGTAACCAGTAGGACGGAGGCTGCGACAAGACGCATGGCCGGAGTGGACGAGTGTCGACGTGTCGCAACGGAACGTGCCTGAAATATTACGAATTGTGTTCCTCTCACTCCATATTGAGAAAGCGTGGGCGATTTTGATAAATCTCTTTACATTTGTGAGAAAAGCATTATTCAAAGCAACGACTAATTTATTAGATTTAAAATAATGTTCGCGAACTGCTAGTTCTTTAAAATAAACACTTCATGGTGAATGTTTTAATTGAAATCTAAAAGAGCTGGCACCAGTTCTTTGCCGTAAGATAAAATTTCAGGGGGGGGGGGGCGACCAGCGATCTGAAATCGAAAAGCACTCAAACTGGTCAAACCTACGTGTGCTGCTGCTAAATGAATACTTCTTTGTGTTTGTTTTTCTTAAACGAAATACGATTGAAGTGGGAACTGCCGCAAAGTGAAGTACGTCTTTGGAGTCTACAAATTTCTTTGTTACATCATTTGAAGTATTCGTACACTCAAAAATGTGTGAAGTGTGAACTACCAAAAGGTGAAGTAGTTCTTTGTAGAAATTCACACATTGCGGTTACAACGCTACCTAGAACGTAGAAAAAATGTAGTCATTTTTTTTATGTATGCGGTAAATTTACTCCATCATCGCAAAAGAAAATAATGACATCTCCAAAGAAAAAAGCATACACACTGTATGTTAGGTGAAAAGTAGGTGATCAGGACAAACCATGGTAACCTCACATAAGCTGAAAATAAAGAAAAACTCATTATGAAGGTAATTCTCCCACGGTTATGTGAGTTTTTTTATAACGAAAACTTATAGACCAAATAATAACACAAGAGAATCTTTTTGTTCAAGAATGAACAGTTGTCTCTATGAGGTACATCTGTTTACATGTAGTTATACATGGTCTGTTCACAAGAAAAGGTGAATCTTGAATTTTCGCGGGCTGTGTACATTCGATTATCGTTTTTTTTGTTATGTTGGTACACACTTATCATATGTTAGCATTATCAGCCATTTTTGATTAGTGGTTTGTTTTTGACAACTGGAAAGGTTAGTCACGTTTTTGTGTGTTCTTCGATTTTTTACTTTTGAAAAGAATGTAATCTACCTTGTATAATATGATTTTGCTTTTGTTTGTTATTCATTTACTTTTGCATTTTTCATAAACTTTTACTTGATTACCTACTGTTGTTAAATATTCTAATTAAATAATCACTCATGTATTTATGTTTTGCGCATCACGAATGTTATATGTACTAAAATAATAAAAAAAATAAGTAAAATAAAATACCTCTTGAAAAACGATTATTTTGAAATTATTATTCGACGTTAACTAACAGCCTAGGGTGAATAATAGTAAAGTTCATAGTTGCATTGTATCGTGGCGGAGATAGATTGCCAAAGCTCCAAGGAATACAGGTTGTTTGCAGCGAACAAGCAAACAATACTGGAGCGCTTCATTAAATAACATGATATATTTCACTGTCTCGAAGACACAACTAGGGAATTACAAATATCGCTTTTGGAGAATTCCTTAACTATTGTTCAAATAACGATCTGACATGAATACAAAAAAAACGGTTGATAGCAAAAAAACGTTTTTTTGTTGAAATCAACATGAAAAAAATCAAAGAATTACGTCAAACGAATTCGTGAAATGAAATGCGTTACACATGAGAAACATCAAATACCAATTAAATAATGATCCCTTCATTAAAATAAAAATCATTAAAAACATTTATAATAAATAAATGTCACAGCCTATCCACATTTATTTTAACATATATGTGTGTATACTAGTACAAAATATTTAAAATGATCATACTTTAAGCGAATACTTTTTTTGAATTACTAATCAAAAAGAACTCAACATTAAATTAAACCGATTTAATACAAATATGCCCTGAATTCAGCCCTGAAGAAGGTTCAGGTAGAGCCGAAACCGGTTGGTTTATGTATATATGTATCCAATAAAGTGGTGTTAAAACTAGGTTACTTTTATTTAAAAATAAAAATTTTTAAAAATTAAATTAATTGATGTAATTTTGTATGTGTTCCTTTTCTGATCTTTTTATTTTTATGGTTAATACTGCACTAGAGTCCCAACTACCTGGAGCCAGTGGGACTATGGCATCCTCAATTGGGGTATGTTGTGAGGCTGAAGGTAGTGGGGAGTGGGAGAAGATGGGAAAGGGAAAGGTCGGGAAGTACCAGGCTATTCAGATCTGAACACCAAACACGGCTAAAGCCATTTCAAGCAACGTTTCGATTCTGAATGGTGGTCTTTCACCACGGCGATACTTATAGTATCTACCACTCTGGAACGTGCCGCAAATATATTATATATTATTTTATATGAATTCAATATGTTGTGACAAATAGTAATGAAATAAAATGTAATGCGCACGCTGGGTTTTAACCCGCAACCTCTGGATTTGTAGTTGAGCGTCTTACCACTGGACCACGGAAACCATGAGGTAATTTTGTGTTTTATTAATATTTTTTTTATTCAGATGAACTGGAATAAATAGGAAAAACCTATAAATATTATGTGAATTGACATACCAATTTGTTATTCGTAAAATTGTAATGTTTTAATCGAAAAAATATGTTTTTATTATTCTATTCATCAATCTCAGCTTAGTGTTAGATATTTTCTGCAAATTCAAATTTGAAAGGGAACTGAAGAAAAGTGTTAATTCAACCACGAAACACTTTGTATTTGACACGTAATTTTGATAATGTAACTTTTTGGTTTTGACAATGTTTTGAGACTGGCTGGCACCAAGTTCTTTAGAAAAGGCAGAAATAAATTCAAATTTTGATATTGATTTTGATACAATTGAACGTTTTGCTTTATATTTATGACATGTAATTGATTGGTCAATTACAGATCATTTGGGCGTGATGTTTGATGATTAAATTAATGGTTTTAGTTTTCATTTTCCGTTTTTTAAACCACAAATAAACAGAATAATAAGTATTATAATGTAAAATTAATTTTACGCGATGCATTATGTACGAATCTCGATTTGCGGTATTTTTACATAAATTAAGTTCCTGTGGAAACAGTTTTTATCTTTTATTCAAAGGCAGTGTAAGAAGAAACACCTCATTGCGTCTTATTAAAACGAAAACGGTAATCGAGAAATTTCGTTGCTTCATTATAAGAATAAATAATAAATTTGTATTTATTGTATCACATTGGTTGTCGAGAACTCCCAAATCAAATTTTCAATGGAAGGAGTTACCGAGAATTTTGCCGTGCAAGAATAACTGAGAATTCTGATGGTTACGAATTCTCTATAGAAAACCGGACAAAGAAGTGAGATAAATAAATAAGACCCCCGCAAAGCCTCCTGGAAGCCTTCTCTAAAGACAGCAGGGTTTTTAAGCTCCCGTCATCTTCCCCTAGATTGGACCAATCCATAATGACTATTTTATTGTGTTCCTCTAAATAAAGACCGCGGTCGTGACGTGAATGGAGGCTTTGTCTTCAGGCCCGTTTAACGATACCTTGGGCAAGGGCGTCAATTCCAGAAAAGGCCGCAGTTCTATATTCTATGAGGTAGTGTTCAATTGATCGGAAGGCAAGTAAGAACAGTTTAACAATTCAGGAAAGGTCTCCAGAACAAAAAAATTCAAGCAGATTCGGTTAGGAAGGAAATTAGGGTTAATAATTCTAAGCAAGGGTGGCTCACCTAGGATAAAAATACGTTTGAAACCTGCCGTTGAAAGATTAAAAGAGGTGAAGTAAAGGAAAGTGAAGTAGCTGGGATTGAACGCTTTTGCAGGGTAATGTCACTTGGCATGGAGTCAAGAATCCAGACGTTTGGGTTCAATTCGTGAGAACGAAAAAAACGCTAGAAAAATTAGTAGAATAAACGAAATGTTATTTCAAAAGCTACATATTCTTACGAAGACTGTTAATATTGCGTCCCTTGGAACCTAGGTTCACTCCATCGATTATTTTAAGTGTTGCGGTTTAATCCTCCGCTAGCTAAGCCATCCACCATTGCATAAACATCATTTTTCGCTTTTAATGACAATCATCAATGATTGTCTTTCTTATTTAAAAAAAGTAAGAGAACGTTTTCAAAGATGAAAGAAGTATTAATACCTACTCGGAAAAGTTTTTTTTAAGCAGATTTTAGGAAAAGCCTTGTTAGGAAAACAAAATACGATATGACTGACAACATACACATGAACAGGTTATCATTGAAAGATGCAGAAAAGAATTGCTTCAATCATTAGAACAGCATGCAAACAAATTGCTTAATCGACCAAAGAATAATGCATCAGTCAGGGTGCAGAACGAACTGGTCGACCAGGTTTTAATCAATGCGTTGTACGTTTTATCCTAAAGGAATCGGATTGATACTCGACCTACTGTTTTCCCGACAGCTAGGAAATGCAAGCACAAGCGAAATGCATCTTTGCAGCATCCAGCCAATGCACTAGTAAAACAATCATAACAATGGACCGGGGGTATCTCTATTCAGGCCGGCCGGACAGCATATCCACCGGGGCATGACGTGCGCCAAACACCAGGGGACGATAAGATTGTAGGGGCTGTTGTTCATAGAGCAAAGTTCAAACTTTAAGCAGGGTGGACGGTTATGATTTGCATGCCAAATACAGAATATGTTAAACAAAATAAATGCATCATAAGAGAGTGGATATTATGCATAGCTAGAGAAGAATTGGTAAACAGGATTTAGAAACTATTATATTTAGTTATTATATAAGTAGTGAGCTTTATAAAGCGCCGTTTATTGATTGAATAACCTAAAGGTCGCTTTACGTTGGACACTGTAAGTTATAGCCTTTTCTAAAAAAATATGTTCATAATTGACTTTTAAAAATTAAGACAGTTTCTGACCTCGGATAAAACCAGAGATTAAATGTGAATTTAAAAATCTGAAGAGTTATCTAAACATCTCTCTCTTCGCTATTTTTTATAACTACCATTTACAGATACATAATTTGCAGAATTTCGTGCCTTAAAACATATTGAGTGTGTATTTTGTAGTGCTGACCCACGAGGATTCTCTAAAAAAAGGATTACATTTGGTCGCATCGTGTTTTTGGTAAGCGATGGCCTAGATTTTACTAATCCATCACGTCGTCCCACCATTGTTGACAAAACAAACATGAAAAAAATCATTTTGGGTCGTAGTCTCACGTAGAATTTACACCAAAGAGATTTTATTTTTAAACAAAATTTGTACTGGTGTTTGATTTTCCAAAAACCAACGACCAAACTAGTTCGGAGTCGACTTAGTGCATTCGCATATTTATAACATAACGAGTCAGTGTTTTTTTGACGAATTTGATTTTTTAATGTGCTATAGCGTAAATGTTAACCGCGAATATTCGAGAAAGCATGATAATTCCAAAAACGGACGATGCAGATAACGAATCCGAGCGGAATTTCTCTCAAAGTGTGTGGCTATGGGACATTTTTAGTAAACGCTTCCCTGAGAGAGAGTTTGCCTCGCCAAGGGATGAAATAAAAATATTTAAAAAGAGACAGTAGCTTATGGAATCAGTTATATTATATCCACTTACCAGAAAGTTAGTTAAGTAAACAAGTTGTACACGTAGCATAACTTTGTTTTTGTCTTTCCTAATCGAATTCAGTTTCAGAGGTCCCTAGACCGAGCAGTCCCTATTTTTTGCGCGTTTCGGCCTCTAGGTATCCCGAACACGTCTCGGCACGAGATACATACAACGGAAGGGGCTTATAGTTAACATCCTAAAGCCAAACTGGCTTTATTACCAGACGGGACTAATTGCGCCTGCGTGGAACACAACTACTACCTTAAATTTATTTTACTTTAAAATCGTTCAAGTACAAAGTTAGTTTCTTAAACGCACAACGGCAGTAAATTAAAACTCGTTAATTTAACACTAAAATACTTCTAAGATGTTGTGCATAGTAAGACTTGTTAATTTTGATATATAAACCACAAATAAATGTCAATTCAAAAACACAGAAAAGAGTTCATTTTAATAAAATCACACAGAACCTCTTGAATTATACATATATATATAAATATACATACATATATATATTATTTTTTTATATTTTTTTATTATTTGCAGAGTGAGTGTATTATATTCGTTCGGCTTCAATTGAAATTAAGTTGTATTTAACCTTTATGTGACTGAAAGGGTACCTAGGTACCCTTATCGGTTTTCGACATACATTTTTGTATTGTTCCAGTAAGTCTAATCGGCTGAAACTTCCTGACATCTCCACAATAGTGGAAATGAACAATTAAAAAGATATAAATTTGGTAATGTGATATTATAAGGTAATATTATATTCTAATGTATAATTTTACATGTAATAATGTATTATATATTTGACCTATTTGAAAGTTGCATTTTAATGACTATATCCATAGTTTTCGATGCCTCTCCTACTTTAAGAAATTCCCTAATTTGCATAGCTAGGATAACCCGTGAGTATTTGTTCTAAATTCACTAATTCGGCGAATTCTCGATCTAGTGCTGTACATAAGTCCGATCTTTTTCACATAAATAAGTAAATATTTGGAGTCAGCACTCAAAAATGGCACTAAACATCACTTTGTAGCATTTTAATACAAACAATACTACAAATGATTTATCTGCAAATGTTCTATGGGTAAGTTATCCAGTGTTAACAATTATTTTAATTCTTAAAATTCTATTAAACTCATTCTTAACTATCAATAAAAAGTGCAGTATGTAAACCATCAAAGGCATTTTTAAACGTTTTACCTAGAAAATTCAGTTTTACATTTCATTCAAAAAAATTAAAAAATACTGTTTTAGAATTGTATTCCACTGGAAACCTTAGACATTTTTCTACACTGATGGAATTAACACATAACCAATTTGTAGTTTTTCTTGTACTAGAAAACCAAAAAGTGAATATTTTTGGATGCTGACGCATAACAGTTTACGAAGTTTTCATATTTAAATTTAAGAAGTGTTTTTAAGCTTTTCTAATGTAATTATAGTTACAATTTTAGTTATTTCGATACTGTCATTTTTAAATCTAAGTAGGGTGTTATAATTGTTTTTAAGTTATTTAACAATAGTTTTTTAGCCGTTGTGATATTTCACAAAAAATGTGCTATATAAATTAGCCAAGTATTATTATTAATATTCTAATTTACTAGGCCAAGTATTTAGACTTGCGAATAATAAATTATAACACTAATCCAACCACCAAAATATTTTCCACAGACCAGATTTGCAGACCATAACACCATTTGCAAAATTGCATTTTCGTTATCATATAAGCGCTAATGCAAATTCTGAAACTTAAAGTAGATCAACCGCAAGCGGAATAATCTATAACTATCTCTACTGAGCCAACTCTCCTCACTGCATATACACATTCTCAATGGGAACTTATGTACTCGTACAATGCCGCTGATAACACCATTGCAATGTTGCCGAGAAAAATACGTCCTTTCTGAAATTGATTTCAATCATACGAGTACATTGTAATGGAATCGAAAACTGATTCGAACGCACAAATCAGAGCAAAGCAGTTATAAACGGATACAAAGGAAAAAAAGAAAACTGAAATGCTTTTTGTTTCTTATAAATTTAAAGATTTGATATTTAAAAATGTATGATAAAAAAAACACCACTCTTTATGGACTAAAAGCGTTCATATTTTGAAATTGTGAAAATAGAAAACTAAAATAATTTAAATAAATACCATCAACGTGTTTTTTGAAGTAAAAGTTTGTAAAGTTGAGCTCTGGCTATGTGAAATTTGTAGAGCTTTTTCTGTTTGAAATTATTTTTTTAAATCAAAGGAATGTTATTTTCATCACGAGAATTGCTTGAAAATCATTAAAATTGTGAAAAATTAGTACAAATTGCAGTATTATTTATTAAAATGTTGGGCATGACCGGGTAATAGACATAGAATATAAATTAAATATAGCATATTGTACTCACGTATAATAATAAACTACTCTCTCTTTGTATTTAAGAAATAGCGCAGAATATGGGTCTTGTGGCGCAACGGATAACGCGTCTGACTACGGATCAGAAGATTCCAGGTTCGAATCCTGGCAAGATCGAAGTGTTTTTTCGTTTTTTTTAGTTGTATGCATTTTTATCAAATTAATGTATCATCAAATCTTTTGTAACGATAAAAAATATATATTTGACATTATTTAAACATATTTTTCACATCTTAACTTTCTTAAGGCTGAAAAAAATAAATCTATAAAATTTATTTTTGGTCCCTTTTTTATTACTTTGTTATTATATTGTTAATTCCATACTTTTCAATTATTCAATTAGAAATTTGTTAGTATTGAAGACTAATGTGATGCAAAATAAATAGTTTGACAAAACAAATCATATAAATCATACAAATCAAATTGTTTAAAAAAAAATTATAAAAATAATAATTATTGTTTAAATAAAATTAAAAAACATAAAAAAACCTAAAAAAAAAAAAAAACAAATCATATATTTTCCGAATCCGTGAGCAGCCGGGTAGAACAAGTCAGTCTCACGTAAAAATAAATCTCCCTCAAATCGTATAACCCCATCATAAACAAAACAAAAATGTCTAAACTTGCTACATATTTATGTATTTTTTGTATTGATCTTGAGTGACCCAAGTGCAATGCTTTGCATTAGGCTGATGCAGTGACTAGTTAATAATGTTGATTTTGAAGTTCACTAGAAGTGGTGATAAATCCTTGTGGCCTATCAGTCTTATCACAATACTGACATCGTCCAATGTCCGGCCGCGTCGTCTGCATTCTGCATCTAATTTATGTTTGTGTGTGCAGAAAAGGGGACATGATCTCAGGAGGTGGCGAATATTTTACTGGAATTAATCAGTACATGGGCAGAAGTTGTTGGAGAGGGTTTAGAAAAGAAAGCAGATAATTCTCTACTTAAGATAGTATGGTTACTACCCGTGGCTCTATCCTACCGACTTTCTCTTGGGTATGCTCGGAACAGATGAGATAGAGGTCAGAAGGGATAAGAACATTGCAACACACTTCTTCAGATTAATTCGCGGATGGTCCGAAAATTTAGTTATCATGGAGAACATTTACTTCTATGTTCTTGATGGTTATCTTCACCATCGGCAGCATGGATTTTTTTATCTCCCGGCCTGCGGGGCCAACTTGCCAACGGTCATGCCGGTGGGGAGGGCAATCTTGTTATTGGATCGAATCGTTTCGGATGTCGATATATTTTGCATAAATGAAGCTTCGTTCAAACGACAAGCATTTCTGCTATGTGTGTAATTATAGCTTGGTTTTTATACATAATTTTGATGAAATATTATGTTTAAATTGTCTTTTTTTTCACTGTCTATACTAAACTTTACATTTAATATAATTTATATTTCTTAGAATTGTTTTAGGTTTTCTATTTATGACTATTGTGTACTTTTTAACACACTTATTCACTATTGTAATGTTTTTGAAATAATAAATAATTGAATTGAACTGAGTCGTTGTCAATTATTTGAATCGGTGAAAGCAACTATTCACTGTCCCACATTCTTTGAAGCGTTGCGTGAGTTCAAAGATCAGTGACTTTCTCGGAACTTGGTTGTATCTGCCGGTGGGGGAAAACATTTTTATAACTTACTATTACATATTACGTCGATCATAGACTTCCCATATCCAGCTACATTTCAAGATGCATGTATTTAACAGAGAAGATAACGAACTAAACGAAGATTTTTTTTCCTGGAAGCTTTCCAAAGTCATATTTGCTGAACAGAACATTCGAGATAAAAAGCGGGAAGTTGATAAATCGGACGCCCAAAGATGCTTTCCGGCAATTTACGATTGGTTCCACACAACGAGGCACTTTCGAAAGATTGAGATGCATTTTACAGCACACTGCAAAACGCTAACACGGTTAGTTTTAGAAAACAGTAATCAAGCGAATGGATTGCTTGCATACAGCATGTATGAAACCTGTTATTTGACTTCAGAAATGAGAATTCCAGAGAAATTAAAAAAAGTTATTTTTACAATAAAAACAACACACCTTAAAACTTTTCTAATTACCGTAAAAACTTTTATAATATATAAATCCAAACAACACATCTTCGCTGGAAAGGCAAAAGGGCTTAAGCCCTCACTTTTGTTAAAAATGAGTTAAATAAACAGTTTTTATCAGGTTTTATTCTGCATCGAAAGCTCTGACTCTCGTTTTATTCTGAAGGCTTTTGTGGCCCTTCAGCCATTCAAAATATATCAAACATTCGGGAGAAGGCTTGACTCAAGCGACATAAGTTTGGGAATTTTAAAGTTTTTTGTCGCTACAGGTAACTCAGTGAGAGCATTGAGTTACCTGAATTTACTTATTTTTTCAAAATACAACCAGGTACTGAAGACTTATGATTTTTATTCTAAAACAAACAATAAACTTTGAAGTGCTCTGGTGTTAACTTCTAGAAATGGCGTTTCAGCCCTTTTACCTTTCTGGTGACGATGTACACTCGATGTCCTTTTTTCCCTATAAAATAATATACTAAGTAGGCATTAGCAAAGTAGGCAAGGCAAGTAGGCGTTAGCAAAACAAAAGGCTGTTTCGTGTGAAATTTCGCAAGGACGTCACTGTCGGAAGTGTATACATATGCACCAATACACACAGTCCCGAGTCTATGTATTTTGAGCGCGACCTATATCACCTAATGGCGCGACCTATAAAACAAAGCATTTCCTGTAATTCGATATTATTATATGATATTAAACAACTTCTTTGTATAACACCACAAATTAATTGTATTACTTGTGTCCCTCCGGTTTTGATTCTACCTTAGTTTCATCGTAGGTATGTTAACCCTTTGCTCCCTGACAGTACGAATTTGTACATTTCTATAAAACTTCACGTATCTTCTATTACAAAAACAATTTTGGATATATTATTCCTGCACGTACAATATTGGACATTATTTTGTACGTAAGCCAGTTTTTGTAGCTTATTTACAGAAACTGATACCAAGAGAACCAGTTTTGCATTGAGCTGTCACATGGTTAGTTGCGTTATTTTAGGGCTTGTTTGAAAACATAATTATTGTGATAGCGGATTCGGGTATGTGTGTTTTTTTTGTATATTACTATTTCGATGAGCATTATTATGTCATCCAATGAGGTATTTATCTGTCGAAATTGGAGGGTTTTAAAAAATAAACAACTATACGCACTATATTATTATTTTATTGCCTGACGGTACAAATATGTATCGGGTAAATTTTTCCTTAAATTTAAAAAAAAACCGGATATAAAAAAAAACTGTAAGCAACAGATAATTCCCAAAATAATTAGTGAAAGTCCGCTTAAGCTATGTTCGAGAATCAAAGGGTTAACCGATAATATATATATATATATATATATATATATATATATATATATATATATATATATATATATATATATATATATATATATTTATTATTAGTATACTAACAACGATATTTGTTAATATGGTTACTGCCCACGCGAAGCCTGTGTATACATAAAACTGACTGGCGACAAATACCCTAGTGACGTCATACAACGTATTGTTTCATTTTTGCATTCCTTTTTATCAATGGGAAAATGGAAACCAACGAAACTGATATTTTAATGAGGGTTTTGTTTTGGACATTAGTGTTTCCATCATGATCTACGTCATCTAAGGTGATGATGTATTTTGGGAAACTGAAAATCTGGGATCATAATTATTTATAAATGTTTTTTAGGACAATTGAAAATTCTCTTAACGTAGAAAATCGAGAAGACATATAGAAATGGTAATCCCAATATAAAATAATTGAAAATATAATCCAATCCTTTTTCACAACAATGTTTTAGGAGAAAGAAAACGCAAAAGCTGGAAGGTTGTTCCAGAAAACTATCAAGTACGAGAACGAATCGTAAAAATGTTCTTGAGCGACACGTGTCAACTGTGTACGGGTGCTAAGACTGCCGAGCACGTGTCAGCCATATTTCGCGACTATGCATTTCTTCGAAGTAGATGGATAGAACCTCTTCAATTTCACGGAATGATAACTTCGGAGAACTCTGGTTCAACAAAATATCATTGAAATGCACGAATATCCGCTAGGGTATACGTAGATATGTATTGTCCTTTTCCAACTTAAAAAGTATGCAAAACTTTTGCGTCATGAATAGTTTGAGGTTTGATTTTTTAAAATATTAAATGATTTATAAGCACTAGAAATAACGAAAGCCATTAGAATTAATAGTAATATTCTTGATAATCAGTTTAATTTGTCCAGTTGTCCAATATTAGGTATATTTTCTGTAAACTCGTACCATCACTCATTATTCTTTAATCACCCTCTCAGTTGACGTTTTGCCACTTTTATTTCACACTATCTGTCTCTTCCTCTGTGTTTCTTTGTTATAATTCAAATGTTATTTTATTGTTTCCTTACTGTTCTCATATTTTATTTTATATTGTGTTCTCCCTCTGTATGTATATATAAACGCAAACTTTGTATTTTTGTACAGTTTGATTTTGTACCCTGATGAAAATATAATCTTCGGTCTTATATAAAGGTATTATTTCATCATCATTAAATATGTCAAACCGCAAAGTTATTGCTTTTTACGAAAATACAATTTGAAATTGTTACGTACGTTATACAACATACCTACAATCAAACAACAATCCAATAGTAGAGACGTCAAGCAACTGCTCTGTCAAAATTTTATAAATCTTTATTTTAACAGTGATTAAAAACATTAAAAAAGTACACCAATCAATTGAGAATTAAACAGCGCTTAATCTCTAGTGTTCCCTGAAAAATTGTTGTGTTTTAATCTTGTTTAAAAGTGCAATCAAAGTGAGTCAAATCAGTACATAAACAATCGCATTGACAAAACCATTGCTAGGCTAACTTCACACAAGGAGGTCGAACACGTGAAATGTCAAGATCTACCCAAGTCATGGACATGTTAACTGATATGATGCAAGAATTCAAAGAGCTTCGAAAGGATATCACAGATTTTAAAACCACAATCGATTAATGTGCAAACAAAATTGATGACTTCTCTAAACAAATACTATAAATAGAAAAAAAAAGTGGAAAAAGCGTATATTTATCAATTGAATTTTAAATCGTTTTTTACAATGATATTAATGAATAATTTTTTTTATTTGAAATTATGTAACCTCAAAAATATTAACGAAGAATTTATATTAACCTAAGTAATGCACAGTAATTTTAGTTTGAATTCGAAAACAAACACTATCCGTCTGTCGCAAGAGCAATATTATGTTACGTAGCGATCGCGCTCTAGCGAAGAGCCATACCTAACCCGGAAGGAAATCAGCTTCAGAACTAGCGACATAATCTCGAAGCTCGAATAACTCCCACCACAATCAAATAAATATTTCATTCCGGTCAATTCCGACCTGCGAGGGGTCCACGTCAATGAAAAAAAAAATTGGGGGTGCATGAGACGCAAATGGAGGTCCACGTGAGTAGATTCCATTTAGGCAGGCCGTCACTAAAATGTTGGCTTCCCGCAAATGTAATAATCCACCTCACAGATAGTACCTTACGTAATACTCTCTTATAATAGATATTAATTCCCTAATTATTTTAATTATGATATTTTTTTGTTGATTTGCTAGTACTTTTCGATTTCAAATCTCTACCGACTAGTGCTTTTTTTTTCGGAGAGAAATTTTTGTTGATTTGCTAGCACTTTTCGATTCGAGATCTCTACCAACTAGTACTATTTTTTGGCGAGTTCGACTTCAATTAAAGTGTTCATCGCGAAAGGTTTATTTCAAAGAACTAGCAGTTGCTGAAGTGTTCACAAAACTTTGAAGTTTTTCCCAACGCTAAAAAAAAAGAATATTAGGAAAGCAGGGGGTCTACACAAAACAAAAAAAATCGGCAAGTGGTCTACGGGACAAAAAAGTTTGGGAACCTCTGATCTAGACTATATATTTGTTTATTTTGTGAATAATTTTATGGTTCAACACAACGACGTAACAAATAAATAATGTCATTGGTTTAACACAAAATAATTTAAATGCCGTCACTGGAAAGGCAAAAGGGTTGAAGCGCCATTTTGGAAAGTTTACCGCAGAGCACTTCAAAGTTTTTTTTTACAATAAAATTCATAAATTTTCAGTACCTGGTTGGATTTTGAAAAATCAAGTTAACTACTCTCACTGAGTTTCCTGAATCGAAAAAAGCTTTAAAAAAGTCCCACACTTCGTGTCGCTTGAATCAAGCCTTTTCCCAAATGGTAAATATATTTTAGATGGCTGAAGGTCCACAAAAGTATTCAGAATCAAAAGAGCATCAAAGCTTTCGATGCAGATTTTTTTTTATCAAAACTGCATATTTAACAAAGTGTTGCTTAAGCGCTTTTGCCTTTCACAGCGACGATATGATATTTTTTTAAGCATTAAATACAAAGTAGGCGCGTGGCTATATTATGGTGCTAAAACCTTTTACATAAAATCATATAAGGAAATGCAAATACTATGCCATCTTATTAGGAGAAAATACAAACAAACGTCACGGAAAGCCACTGTTACACAAACTAGCCCAGAAAGAGTGCTTAAGTTCATTTGACCCGTCGATAATAATCTCGTGTGCAACTGGCTTAAGCCACAAGGCTTTTGCCAAACAGCCCCGTAATTTATATGGGCCCAATATGGTGGAAAATTACCAACACTAGCGGGGCGAGATCGAACAAGCCGTAAATCTGCCAAAAGAATGAGAACTCTCTGGCGGTGAGATCGGAAGCAGGGTTAAAATATTATACCAATTCGATAAAACGTGCTCATTGAAAAGCGACGGGAGGCGTGAAGGTTGGGGCACTAAACGACAAGTTGGCAATGGCATTTCAGGAATTCTTATACCTTCACAAATCAATATTCTTGATAAATAATTTCATTAGAAAACAATAGAAAAGCGTAGAAGAGATTTTGTTTTAATTTGCATTTTCTAAATTAATAATTGTATTATTGACTCACCTTCTTTATTGCAACTAATCCAGTTCAACATTCCTTGCCGCAGGCTTAGAAACAATGAATTTCTGTTCCTCAATCATCACTCTACTAATTATGGGTATATTCTCCACTGTACAGAATGTTGAGACTTGTTAACTCAAGCCATAGTCTCGATTTTTTTGATACCAGTCTAAATGATTTTGTCATTCCTTACGACTCTACCAAAACCTTGTTCAGGCTTTGACTTGAATGTTCTTTCTGATGTATATTTTGTCCTAGTTTTGTCATTGCGTCATTAAAATATTATGTGTGTGTTGTTCTTTCTTTGTTGCTCTTTTTTCCCATTTCCCATTTCGTGTTATGTTTTTTTTTAATTGGACAATGGTCTGTTAGTATTTTATACATAATTACATTATTTGTGTAATTATGAGGTCCACTGTGGCCTAACATTAAGGGCGTTGACGCTGGAGAGTGGTGTTGGGTTCAATTTCCGATGCATTTTTTTCATCATACACACTAACCCGATTGGGCAGCGTGACGAAGAACCCCGAAACCTTCAATGTTAATTTGACGTAGTTATGCAGAAAGCACCCAACCCCGAAAAAATAAACGATACAAGAGCATATTACAGCATTTGTAAGTGAAATCAGGGTTTTTTTTCTCTATGAGTATTATTATAAATAGGTAATTTATAATCTATCGATGTATTTAATAAAAAAAATGTATTTCCTACGTTTTCCTGCAATTTAATGTTTTTATATTTCAATTAAAGTCAAGTATCTGCAATATAGGCTAGTCAAAAATTGAATTACCCAAAATCCTTTGCATTTGGAGCTTGGATGTTTTCAGCAGATAGAAATCTCGTATTTATCTATAGGAAAACATTTAAAACTCGATTTTGGCAAATTGTGGGTTGGACGCTTTCTGCACAACTACGTCTGTGGAAGTCAAGTTCTTAAAAATTGTTTTCAAAATAAATCGAGATAAACGAATGATTTAAATTAATAAAAGATAAGGGGATAACACGATAATTAAAACGCGAAACTTTTCCAATTAATAGCTACCTAAATAATAATTGATGACCCAGTGGCGTGCACAAAGATTTTGATCAGGGTAGGCAGTAGGAAAAACAGCGGATTAATTGATAATAGAGATAGGTACTAACAAAGGTCACTGATTACTATTGAATTTGTTCTGTAAAAGCACTGCCTTATACACTAACGGATATACTAACACAAACAAGCCACTCAAATGCGCAACAACTCAAAGCAGACATATTTTGTGTAGTCTAGTGAACATAGAAATTTGGCGGCGTTTGAGCCATATTTAGTTTCAACTTTTGACATGTTATAGTAGGACGATGCGATTAGCTATATTTCGTGCGTATTTTTGAAAGTTCAGTGTATTTGTTGTTTGCAATCATTTCATATTACTTAATTCAATATAATTCATATTTCTATGCGAGCACCGCAGGGTAGGCAGTGATTATGTGCCTATATGGAGTGCACGCCTCAGGTTATACCATAAATCCGCCTGCGTTTTACGAATATTTGTTTGACGAAATATTTAGAGATAAACAAACAAACACAGCTTTATTATCCTGGATTAAAATGTGACGTGTTGTTTTGAAAAATATGTGGTGAAACTGGTAAACACTACATAACGTAGTGTGTTGAATTTCACACTGCATCAATCAACATCCAAATGTAAGTGTTGTTTTGAAAAATATGTGGTAAAAACTGGTAAACACCACATAACGTAGTGTGTTGAATTCCACACTGCATCAATCAACATCCAAATGTAAGTGTTGTTTTGAAAAATATGTGGTGAAACTGGTAAACACCACATAACGTAGTGTGTTGAATTTCACACTGCATCAATCAACATCCAAAAAAAAAACAACCTTAAGCAATACTTCTCACGTCAAATACGCCTAGGTTTACATTGAGAAGAGTTGAGTAAGTCAGTTCCATTAATCGTAAAAGTTTTTATCTTCCTGGCACCATTTTTATGTTCGTATGCCGAATCGGTTCAGTGCGGCAGAGCGATAATGTAATGACCTAGCGATGTTTTTTACCACTGCACATTTATTAATATTGAAATGCCATATGTCTATGGCCTCGTGGTTTCGGTTCTCGAAATGGATCAGGTATTTTTTTTAAATTGAAGAACTCAGAAGATATAATCATTAAACTGGCCGTATATCTCATTTTTCCAGAAACATAATCAAAGTTCAAATTTCCTACAATCATTTTAATAACTCCTCGTTTATGTACTCATGGACTAAGCATCGTAGATCTTTGGTCGCCTGCTACTGTATGCGGTAATTTTTTCTATATCTCCAGCACAAAATCTGATTTGCATGTCTGCAAGCAGGATGCAAAAGTCCGGTTCACCCTTATATATTTATATGTAGCCTGGCATAAACGGTCATAAATAGGCCACGATAAAATGATCATGAAATAGTATTTTTTTATATGCATATTCATTGACACCCTTGAAGACAAAGGTTTACCATCCTTGTACTAAAGCAAGCGGGGATTTTAAGCAATAGACATTACTACTTAAGTAACGTCCTTTATTTTTTTCCTTTGATAACATAATACTATGATAATATAAACCAAGAAAGTTTTAACTGCGAATTATATTCAACGTTTGATATCTCCTTTATAATTTGAAAATGTCAAAGCGAAGTTGAATATTTACAACACGAGAAGACGGAATCGTGTTACTTTGATGAAATAGAGCGTAAATTTAGTGATGGAAATCGCTTAGTGACGCATCAAAAGAGAAAACTCTAGATGATCCCTTCACCAGTAAGCAAATGAAACCGATAAATGAAAAAAAATGGCATATATTAAAAAAAACTAAGCAAACCCACCAGCGATCGATTTTGCATCCTACTTGCAAACACACAAGTAAAACTGTCCCATGGACAAATTCACCACACGCAGTAGCTGGCGACTGAAGGTTCTCGACGCTCAGCCCATGAGCACAACGATGAAAAGTATTAAAAAGCACAATCTCATGCGGCAACCTTTAAAATACTTAAACTTTATGAATCTGAAAGGAATGGATGCCCTATCTCTGTTTTGTTCTCAAGGTCCTTAGACTTGAAATAAAATCGTTTTCGCTGTATCCCGCCAGGAGATAATCACAATAATATAAAACTAATTATTGAAATATTATCAATAATTTTCAACGTAAATATGAAAAAGAAAAACCTTTTTTTTAAGCAAACTTTTTTTTTTCTTTTTTTCTGTTTAATATTTACGTTGAAGATCATTGATACTATTTCAATAATTAATACTAAAATAATAAGCATAAAAGTAGTAATTATTTTTCGACTTTGTAAGAAGTCAAAGATCTTACATAAGTAAAAACGGATGGTTTATCCAAGACACCATCTAGTTCAATAATATGTGCCCGGGTAGAGCTTTGTATACCATACAAAGATGGCAACCAAATCGAAAGAAAAAGTAAAAAAATGATATTAATAATTTCCAAATGAAGAATGAGATCGATTAAAAATGCCGGTTTATTATGGTGGCTCAAATGGCAGAAGCGTTACTCCCGGATAGAGTAAAATTTCTGAGTTCGAGTCTCGTTCGCGACAGTATTTTTTTCTGTTTCATATTTACGTTTAAGATGATTGATATTATTTCAATAATTAATATAAAAATAATAAGCATAAAAGCTTTAAAGCTAAATCTTATTTAAATTAAAAACTGATGAATGTCATTTTAGAACAACAAAAACCAACCTTTTGTTTACTCAGTCAATGTTCCCATCGCTTTTATGCGATCGGGTCCTTTAGAAGGGAATTTGTAACCGGCTGATATGGTGGAAAATTGCAAACGCTTCGGAAATATCGACTCAGTCGTTTAACCGACAAAGCTTAAGTAACTGCTCGGAAAGGATATGAAGGCTCCGTAGGTAAGCAAGTGTGTAGGTTCTGATTGATTGATGGATACAGACATTTTTAACGATTTTGACTTTGCTTAAAAACGCCGTGGATTTCATCGAAATTTCAGCTCAGCGTGTCAGAATTTAGAACATCACTTGTTTTAGTCAATAATGGATACATTCACATTTACAAAATGGAAACACAACACATTATATGGTGAAATATAACTTCGGGTAGCTAACAAACAAACAAAAATATGGCAAAAGCACTCAGCAGTAAATTTATAAAATAATTTATAATATAATAAATTTCTCTTTAGAAAAAAAAAACTTTACTCTTTTTTAACTTTAATTTATATAAATTAAATCTAATTAATTCAATTTTAAGATTAAATTAGATGTTTACATTAAAAAAACCGAAATAATTTTTTAAATTATATAAATTTATGGCTCATTTAAATTTATGATATGTGGAATTTTTTTATATTCCCAAATTTATAAAACAATTTATAATATAATAAATTTCTCTTTAGAAAAAATAATAACAACTGTACTCTTTTCTTAATTTAATTGTAGAACAACACTTGTTTTAGTCAATAATGGACACCTTCGCATTTAAAAAATAGAAACACAACACATTACATGGTGAATAATTCGGGTAAATAACAAACAAAAAATATGGTAAAAGCACTTACAGTGATACATTCTTTTTTAAGACCTATTTGTATTTATTTCTTTAGGTTTTATGATTTTCGAAAATGATAATGAGTCTATTTTTAATATATTTATTTTCTGACATAAATATATATTTTTAAATATTTTTTTTCCTTCTGGAATAATAATTTTTAAATTTGTATTTTTATGATATACATACCCACTTATTATTAGTTTAAATTTTAAAACCATTTAAAAATATGTTTTTCTTAAAACGTGATTTAAAAAATGAAAACGATGGATGATTTAATTTATCAGTTACAAGTTACCATTAACGTAGGCATCTTTACATAGTTATTAAATAGTAAGGATGGTATCTACCCAAAGGGGTAAAAAATCGAGTAATTTACCTTTTATATTTTGTTTTTCAAATAACATAATAATGACATGTTTGAAAAAAAAAACGTATGTTCTGGAGTGGAACCGTTACAAATCTTTCTGACGGCAATTAAATATAAAAAAAACATTATATGCAAACTAGTGCTTGCAGATGTCCAAAAGAACACATTTATGGTGACTACTGTAAGCTTTTAAACGGCTACCCTGAACAACAAGCTTATATTAACCAAATTACCATTGTCTTCTAATGATGAAATATAGATCAATTTGAGGTGGTATCTGAAATAAACATTTTCGAAATAAGACAATTCAAAAGTACATACGCGGCATATTGAATTGACATTAAGCCTAAGCTTTCCATAAATATTAAAACATGACAGGGTCGCCCGAAACTATGTACACAGCAGGAGCTTTCTAAAGGCTAGAACCGTATAATAGCTGGAACTGTATTGATCACAAAATACTCTTCAAACATCGTGCTCAATAGGCAGAAAACCCTTTACTACCCGCATGTTGGTATTGTGAGCTCCAACGGTATACAGCCATTACGTATAATAGAACCTACCCCTGGAAGTATTCGGGGTCGTGGGATCTGCAGTAAGGGTAGTACCTTATCCATCGCAGACCTTCATCAAATCGCCCTACGATCCGCAAAAAAAATTAAGTCGTCTTGTCAAAAGTACCCGAGAGAAACTAACGAAAAATTAAAGCACCTTCACATTCATTGCACGGTATTTTTTTTTTGATTCAGGGTCTAAGAACAGACCCATTTTTGCCAGGGATCCGCAAAACAAATTTGAACGTCTCGTCAAAAGTACTACATATCAGCTGACAAGAAGAAATTAAAGCTGCCTAACAATGAAATGCATTTTTTAAAATATTTTCGTAGAAAGCAATCACTTTGTGGTTTGACATATTTAAAGAAATTTTAAAAAATAACTTTGAATAAGACCATGAATATTAATTTATTTTTTTATGACCGACCGGTTTCGCTTAGCCTTAGGTATAAAATTAAACTAAACAAATATAAATTGTGCGGTTATATATTCATACAGAGAGATTTTTTAAAAATAAAAATAACAAAACAATGCCAAAACAAAGAACAGGGAGAAATTTTATTTTCGTTTTTTTTTTTCAAGTCAGGGGATGTAACTGGACTATTTTTTTCCTACGATCGACACATTTAAAAAAAATCAACCATTTTGTTGAAAGAATTCAAAAGCAAACTCAGCTAAGTTACACTAACTATATAATAAATGGAAATTGGAATTCAGTTTCCATACGTAGATTTAAATCTTCCAGATTTCCAAACATGGGTATTAGTGTGGTTTTCATTTTCAATTCAGTAATTGGGGTTTCCTATTCCGGCTTGATACTATGTTAAGGGTTATTCCTGAACCCAAAAAAAGGAAACAGTCCAACATTCTTCTGGATGACCCTTCCGAGTAATTGGTATATTTTTTACGCCATCAGAAAATATACCTTACGCAATTATATTCCATATCGAAAAGCAAAATAAAAAGGGATTTATTGAAAATACTTTTAAAATTGAATTATATAATATTATTTAAGAAGTGAATTATATTGCAAAAAAAAATACGAATAAAATCTTTGTGCTTTTCTTGTCATTGGTATATAAAAAGAAAAAAAAAAAAAAAATGAGGCCGGTCATTCAGTTTATTTTTTATTTTTTATTAAAATACCAAAATAATGATTTTCTATCACGAGTTTAGAGTTTAAAAAAGAGGGAAATTCTAAATTTATTCATCGATACTCAATTCGTTCTAATTGCCATTAGCCAAGTCTAATGAATTATTTGATCAAACCTTCGATCGGATAAGTAAAGGTCGGAATTATCTGACAAATTTGAAGTCACCGAGCTCTTTTTTCAGGATTATACTGATTAAAAGTAGGAAAACTCTGAGATTAAATATTTTGCTGACTATCATTGTTAGAATTCCCTCATCATTTCAGCCGAGTTAGTTTCCGCCAAGAGAAAGAGCTGCGTCAAGAGGATTATGTCACAATGTGTCATTTTATGAAAAAGAATCTAAAATTTAAACTGAAACTTAGAAAACTTCAAAAGGAAGACGCCTTATGAATTTTGCATCGCACCGCACTCATATTTCATATCTTAAAAATATAAATATCAAAACTAGAGCCAACATTGTACTGCAGTGAATTAATTTTCTCCGGAGGAAAATACCATAACTTATGCACTGCATAAAGTTCGATATTTCAAAGAAAGTTTCGCGACGTAGATAAAATTAAAAAGTAAGTCCACTTGGCTGTGGCTCAAATAGTAGTTATGTATGAAGTTATTAAATTAAAACAATACGAACAATATTTTGACCGGTAATTAACCAAGTTTATAAATGCATTGGGTCCCCACCCAGGCGTTCTGGGTTCAATTCCTCTGCTAGATAAGTGCTCCATAATTGGACAAGCAACATTTTTCGCTTATTATGATAGTAGTTGGATTTAAAAAAATATTTTCAGATTTTTCGTAACCCGAGAATGTTTATCTTTATTTTAAAATATAACTACTGATTTGAATAATGAAATAAAATAGTTACCAAAATAAAAATAATATAACATATTTTCAAACTCTACCATCTGTAAAGCAACACAAATTGGTAGGCTACTGACCACCTAATATGAGACGATGACCACCTTCTGCAAAATCAGATATAAAAAAAATAATTACGATGCTCGAACATTAACATTATTCTGATGAAATCATCTGAACTAAAATAAATCCACCCACAAACATTTAAAAATATGATGTAAATTATTTGATTGAACAACTTTTCTAACAAGTGAGCGTAATGACAAATTTGATCATAACAAAAAAAAAATATTTTTTAATGCAAAGTTGGTACGAAATTATATTTCCACCTCGGCAAAGGTTTATTTGCCCTTTTCAATGGTTCGCGAAGCTTTATTTAAATATCTATCCGCATGGCTGCTCTTTCAACTATGTGATTCAAAAATTCTTTCAAACGCCGTTTCTTTTCCAGGAATATATTTTGCACGATGCGGGTTAGTTCTACGCTTGACTTATGCGCACAAAAACGGCAAGAGGGAAATAAAGATTCAAATATCGAACCCAAGGACTTAATATGTTTTATTTGCCATGTAGAACTGATTGACGCCCTCAAAATGTGGTACTGTAGAAAAATGCTCAGGATTCCATGGACCACCAGGCGCACTAATCTATCTATTCTGGAAAAGCTGGTTCGAAATAAGTCATCAACTGCCTACATTGTGTCCTGAAATCTAGGACCTGGAGAAAGCTTTTCGTTACTGGCAAAGTGAAAGGCAGCGGAAAAACGGGACGATAACCGATGCGTTGGACTAATGAAGCATCACAGGTGTCCGGAACTTCGACGCCCGCAGCTCTCCGTGCAGCGCAAGACCGCGAGGAGTGCAGGAGCCTGCTTGGTCAGGGCAAGTAGAATGGTGACCTCCACTCCAATTGCCCTGCTACATTAGCTACGAGGCAACGACTCAACTAGTAGACTATTTGCTAGGGAATTATTGTGAGATGAAAAAGACTGATTCAAGAAAACAATAATGATTTAATAAAATCATTTTTTTAACTTTATTCCACTATTTCAACTAGATTAGCATAACCGAGATTACTGTCACAGTCTTCGCACTCATAGTGGGCGCTGGCAAATAAAAATAAATTTACAAAAAATCACCATCTGTGGATTAAGGATTATTGAAAAATACGATAAACCCACAAAAAAGTAAGGGCGCAGCCGAGAAAAAACCGTTAAATAGAATATTTATAATGACAAAATTATGTACGACTGGTAAAGTTTCTCGACTCAATCGGAGCCAAACGCACAGCACGGCAATTTTAATCTTAAAAAAAATATGTATTTCACTTTATATTCTAAACTTTAATCAGAATTCCTCCTTCGTTAATAAAAAACAAATCACATTTCAAGAAGTAATATTCTACCTTCTGTGTATTTACATAAGAAAATAAACTTCTGAAGTGTACCTCAGTACCCAAATGTATACGTGACTCACAAGCTTCACGGTAAAACAAGCATCATGCAGCTAGTATTTTTGACATCGGTATCGGTAGTATCAGTAGCATATTTTCGTTTCGTTGCTTTTTTAGAGCGCGTTATGTTTTAAAGAATAGTATCAAAGGATTAAGTGCAAATAAGTCATTATACGGTATTGAAGATGTTAAACAGCGCTGAATTAAAAATGAATAAAACAAAAACAGTAAAAGTGAAAAAAGCACACCACAGCTCTGATAGCTCTATGATAACTTTTGAGTTGATGTTTAACAGAGGTGTCAGTTTTTTTTAATATTTTTGCTTCTAAATTTTAAATTGAAATATGGGGGTTAATACAGAAATTTAATAATTTGAACTGTAAATCAGAAATCCAAATGAAACCACCAATAAACTCTGGAACGGGCGTGATGTAAATTGACCAACTTTTCGATTAGGAATACTAGGTCAACGCAAACATTAACATCTCGCAACACCATTATTTCAAATATAAAATAAGTAGCTTTGATATTCAGTGAACGGTAAAAAAACACGACAAAATGCCATATTGTTAGTGCCATAAATGTAAATAGTTTAAGGGGTTATATAGGTTGAAAAATTTATCATTTTTTTAAATCTAATAGTACAATTTGTCTAGAACATTATCCCAAATTTTCAAGTCAATCAGAATCGGAGTAAAAGTCTAGAGTTCCTAGAGATGGAAAGTTCTTGGAAATTGCTACCAACCCCCCTTTCCCCTAAATTGCACAAAAAATTGAACTGTTGTGCATACCACTCTGCCTAAAATTCTTTTTTTATCCTTCGTTCAAGGACAACCTATACCTACCAAAAAATAGTTTTAATTTCAAATGAAGCTAGCTATCACGAGTTATCCTGACCACCGCGAGAATACTTTTTTAAGGGGTTTCTAGAAACCAGGTTCCACCGGCTAAATTTTCCAAATTTTTGGATGAAAAATTTATAAAACTTTGTTTAAATGTTGCATTTGTATATGTTTAAAATTTTGAGTAGTAATATTATTACTTATTTTTTTTAAATAGAGAAAACATTCATTTTTTTACATTCAAAACCCATTAATACGAAAAAGGAGTGTTGACACTGGATATCAAAGATAGCAGAAAATAAAGAAGTAAAGGACAGAAAGAAGATAGGCGTTAAGATATCACATTAACTGTACGTGTTAATTAGCATTATTTGCTAACGGCTATGGTAACGTTGGCACACCTGTAAAATATACCTTAATGGTGGAATAAAGACAATAACGATCAGGTAACGCGTGTTTTGGGCAGTGCCTTTTCCCCGGCCAGAACTAAGAGTTAGTTTTTAAGGATAATGCGTGACGACGCGGGAAATCTGGCTTAGATTTTCACCTTAAATGGTTGCTTCCTTGTGTACCTACCCTTACAAAGCTGACGTTAACGAGTTTAATCTACTTTTATGATGCTTAAATATTATAAAAGACATAGGTTTAGCGGTTTCTTTTTTTAAATATCAACAGATCATTTATTATTTTTTTGACAATGAAATTCCGCTTTAATATTATGCAGCTAGATAGATTATATCTACAAAAAAAAGTTATGACCACAAAACTTCAGCTATTCCAAAAACAGACTCTGGAAATAGGATAGCACCTTATAAAAGCAGTAAAAATATAAACTCACCCAAATCGCTGCAAATCACCCTTCTGCTTTTGGGCATAAAATAAAACCCGTAACTCACCTAAAACAAAGGGAAATGATAAATTAATGACATTTCAATCCAGACAAAATCAAATTAAATCATACCGACAAGTGATTTTTATAACTCTTTTTTTAAACACAAATGGGTTGCCAAACCAAACAAATCAGTAAAACTTATCAATTTATATTTTCATAAACAGTCGAAGAGTCAAATTGATCTTGGGAGAAATATCAAATTTGTAAAATCACAGGTCTCATTGCTGATTCACCAATCTCCAGGAAATCGACTAACCACTGCGTGAATACCATCTACATAGACAAAACTTGTTCTTTTAATCAATTAAAGATAACTAATTACTACTGTAAATTATCCCAGAAAATTGGATACCAGTCACAGCCTCCAGACTTTAGCATCTGCGGTAGGGATTGATGGCTGATTGATCCGACTTCTCGACTAATTCTCTGGAAGGTAACCGCATTATCAGAAGCCATTCATTCAGAGAAAATTCGATTTCTTTAATTCGACAAGCTGTCGCCGGTTAAGTTTATCCAATCAAGGTAACCTGTTAAAACGGAAAAGCACTCAAAGGCTTAATTAAATCTGCCGGTGATTCATTGTCCAGGAACTTAATGGCAACACTACTTAATGATAAACCTATAACCACAAACAGTGGATTTGTGGTAGGGAAAATAATGATTAGGGATGTTAATCAATTTTAGAGCCTGCAATTTATTTTGTTAGTACGCAACTTTTAGTTTAAATAGTAGTTAAAATGCTATAAATATTTCGGTAGAAAGCAATCACTTTGTGGTTTGACATATTTAATGAAAATGAAACAATAACTTGATTTTATTTTAATTTTTATGACCGACCGGTTTCGCTTAAGTATCATTAGGGTACAAAATTTAACTAAATAAATAAATACATAGTGTGTGGTTATATATACTCGTATATACAAAGGGAGAACACAATATAACATAAAATAAGAGAACAGAACGGTTCCAAAAAGAACTGGATAAATAACCAATTCCTCGCCGGTCACTAGTAACTGGAACCGCAGATTAACCCAATTCTGATATCGACTATCTCTAAAAAACACCCATATCCAGAAGGCTTATATTGTTATTTAAATAACAAAAATTATGCGGCAGTCAAAAATGCAATATAATGTCTTTGCACGACAAGCAGAAACTTTAAAAAAAGACAAATGTGAGTATTTATCGCATTGAGTTCGAATGCTTTATCGTTGGAATACTGTCACATTGTTAATATAAGATATGTTTTTCTCCATTCAAAATGCCACATTTGAAAAGCGTCACCTGGAAGCGGCAGTTGCTGTTTTATAATAACAAGTTTATTCCCGTGCTCACGGATGTATTGCGACAAGAGAGCGTTTCCAGGAAGATTCAAACTGTAAGTTGAAAATATTAGGTTTTCAAACAAAGAGACTTGAGCATAATCCAATGCCGGAAAGTCAAAAGGGCTAAAGCGCCATTCTGGGAAGTTTACACAAGACCACTTTAAAGTTTTTTTTTCAATAAAATACTCGTACGTAGGTATTCAGTACCTGGTTGGATTTTGACAAAAAAAAAGTTTTTTCTAAAAAAACCCAAACTTGTGTCGCGTGAGTCAATCCTTCTCCCATATGGTACATATATTTAATATTTTCGTGGAAAGCAATCATTTTGTGGTTTGACATATTTAAGGGAATTAAAAAATTACTTCGTATTAAACCATGGATATTATTTTATTTTTTACGACCGATTGGTTTCACTTAGCCTAGTGACCATCAGAGTACAAAGTTAAACTAAACAAAAATACAAAAGAAATTTAAAAAATAACTTTGTACAAAAGATCACGAATATTATTTTAATTTTTATGACCGACCGATTACGTTTAGCCTAAGCATCATCAAAGTACAAATTCAAAATAATTAGTAAAAAACATAAATTAATATGCGTGGTCTTATACAAATTCATTTTTAAATATATCAAACCACAAATTGATTGCTTTCTACAAAAAAAAAAGTTTTAAAAAAATACAGCAAAAAAATTGATGCTGTTATACTCGTATATCGATATGTACGAGTATGTTGTGAGTACTCGTATATCGATATGTACGATGTAAGTACTCGTATATATAACCGCACAGTTTGTATTTTTTTACCCTGATGACGCTTAGGCTATGCGAAACCGGTCGGTCTTAAAAATAAAATAATATCCGTGATCTTTCATACAAAGTATTTTTTATTATTTCTCTACATATATTTAAATTGGCTGGATAGTTTGAAATAAGAGGAAATATGATGTGTGGGAAGTATCGGGCTAATAAGATGTTGTTACTCAATATAGGTTATAGTAAGAATTGATGATATTAACAACCATTGTTTGATAAAATCCTGCATACAAAATCAGGGGTTGGACGAGTGGGACTCCAATGGAGCGAGGCCTCTGTTGAAGTAATGGGTCCCGATTCGAATAAAACAAGAAAAAGGAAATCATTTTGATGACTTTTGTGATATGTTTAGTTGGTTTGATAAGTGTATTGTATATTAGTCCTGCCATATGAGCGTCACTGCAAGAATGTTGGAAATGTTGTCTCTCGAGAAAATATTATACAGAACAACCACCCAAAAATCAACAAATATAATTATAACCATTAAAAAAACGTTTCAGCAAAAATATATATTTCATGAGCAAAACTGCTTTTCCCCATGGAACGAGCGACAGCTTGGATAAAATTTGGCTCAAGCGTACAAAATAAAAATTTCTATTTCTATGAATTAACATCGTCTGAGCGTATAATTGTCAACTTGGCATCCGCGTAGTTAGATTGTTTATTTGATCGGTCGTATTGGCAATGGAGTCAAAATCATAACTGTGTTCACAATGCGTGATAAAAAAGAAAAGAAAATTGATACAGGCATTTGAGGACGTAACATAAAGTATGAATACACAATACAATGGTATTTCAATAGTTTTTTTTGTGCAATTTTTATTTTATTTTGTTTATATTGGCATTAACCGAACGCACTAAAAAAGCTTAAATATAATATTAAGTCGGTTATTTTAAATATTTATGTTTGTTTTCAACGTGAAACTAGTTTACACGCTTTTATCGAATTATTCATATTGGAGAACTTTTTGTAAATCTATTTTGTAATTTGACAAAGGCTTAAAATATCAAGTGTGTCCTCTTATTTGAAAAACAAAAAAATGAGGCTGTCCGAAACGTCGGCTAAAGGAATGGAATATGAAAAATTGATTTTGAAGTTTCAAACTGATTTTACTGGCTTAACTTTTCTTTTCAACACGGCCAAAGCAAAATTTTTTTAATGGAATTATAATTCGACGAGGACAATCCAATGAATTTTTTAGTCGAGTGGTTAAGATCCTTAACTATGAATTCAGATGTCACGGGTTCAAATACTTGCGTGCGCAAATAAATGTTGTATAATTAATATGTGTTACTTCACATTTAATTAGTATATTGACCGGCACGTTCTAGAGTGGTAGATACTATCAGTATCTCCCTAGTGAAAGAGCAACCTTCAGAATTCAAAAAGTTACTTGAAGAGGCTTCAACCATGTTTAGTGACCAGATCTGAATAATCAAGTATTTCCGAACCTTCTTCTTCCATATCTTCTTCCCTACTCCACTTCCTTCAGTCTCGCAACATACCACAATTAGGGACTCCATAGGCCCACTGGCTCTGGACAGTTGGGACTCTTCTGCAGAATTAACATAAAAATATATATATTGCGAAACTAGAATGCATACAGTGATAGAATGGAAGAGATGGAACCTAGAAAATAAGATGGTGTCTTTGAAACAAAGAATATAACGACGATTTTAACGTTTTGAAAAGAACCCCCTCTATCTTGTACTCGGAATGTGTTCCAATTTCAGCATGAATTTCCGAGGCACGCTATTGGTTGGATTCCAGTCCGCCAAGCCGTAGCAACTGACTTCATATCCGGCGAGATTTGACGTCACAGACGCCGCCGGCTCCAGTCGCGCGACGCGAATGTAATTGTTGTGAGTTTTTTAACGAGTTTGGCAAAATATCGCAGGTGTTGGTGTCACTGGGGATACTGATAGGCGACTCGAGGGAAATGTGGATTGACGGGCAAACCATGTTGATAACCTAGAGCGTATGTTTAAAGAAATATAACGATAATCAAGAATCGCACAAAAATGTAGATCTAATAAAAGTTTGGGAATACTCAAGCCTTTTGCATAGCGATGGCTGAGAGCACAATTTTTATTGTATTATATTCCCACTGAGTAGTACTAAACTTTTTATTTTGACAAAAAATCTAATTTATTAATGAAGCAAACGTTGAAGTTCAGTTTTCTCAAAATAATGGTTCAAGAAGATACAATATCGTCGCTGGAAAGGCAAAAGGGTTTAAGTGACACAGTAATATGCAGTTGTCAGTTATTTTTTTCTGTATCGAATGTTCTGCTTTTGTTTGATTCTTAGGACTTTTGTGGCTCTTCAGCCATCTAAATTATATTCACCATTTGGGAGAAGGCTTGACACATGCGACACAAGTTTGGGACTTTTTTAGCTTTTTGTCGCTCAGGTAACTTAGTGAGAACAATTGTAATCTCCATACAGCGTTGTTACAAATTCGGTAAATTCAAATATTATCAGAAACATTACTTGATATTACTCCGGCTGTAAAGTCGCTTTGACGCCATTTCTCGCCAATGCGAGGCTTACGAATGAGTGTCGATTAGATAAAGCATTGTGCTCATTTACATACTGGATAGGACTTTGGAAAATGAAGAAACGAATTATAATTTGTATTTTGAATCAGTGAGGGATTAATGCTTATCGCAAACATTATCAAACATATAAAAGGATGAGAATTAAGTTCGTTTCGTAAAAAATACAAAGAATCAATGGTAGGAATTAAAAAAGGGAAATTTCATATATGGTAAAAAAATATAATATAAATCATATCGTCGCTGGGAAGAAAAACGGGCTTAAGCGACACTTTGGTCAAAAAATTAGTTAAATGTGCAGTTTTAATCAGTTCTTTTTTCTGCATCGAATGCTCTGACTCTCGTTTGATTTTTGAAAACTTTTGTGACCCTTTAGCCATCTAAAATATATTTACCGTTTCGGAGAAGGCTTGACTCAAGTGACACAAGCTTGGGACTTTTTAATGTTTGAAGAGCATTGAATTACCTGAGTTAACTTTTATTTTCAAAATCCAACCAGGTACTTGAAGACTTATAAATTTTATTGTGCTCTGGTGTAAACTTCTTAAAATGGCGCTTCAGGCCTTTTGCCTTTTCGGCGACGATATTATGTAACACACATATTCCGTCCAACATTATGCTAGCATCTGATCAAAACATGATGAAAGATAAACATTTTTTTCGTCTGTAACACAATACAAATATCACCTCACTGTATCTGAAAACAAATTTAACAATCTTCCAAATGTAACACTCTTTCTTCGGTCAAGTGACAAAAGAACCGTAGAAATTCTGACCCAACGTGAAAGATTAAGAGTAATTTCGTATACTTTGCTTCACAGTGTAAATATCAAACCTTTGCAAAGATCTGCCCGTGATGAACGGGGTGCCGTTTTTAAAACAACCTTCAAAGCAACCCTTAAAAATCACATTCTGTTCCGATGAACTTGATGCTTCGAGCTTACTTAACTTGAATAATTTACTTCCTCCATCCTATCCTTCCGCCAATTCAGTACAATTTTACCTGAATCTATTAGATTCACATGAGAACATTACATTAAATGTTCTTCCTGTGGTAAATCTGGGATGACCCGAAAAAGTTGTCGCATGTACCTTCAAACATATAAGAACAAAAATGTAGGTACACTGTTCAATAATAAACATACTGAAGACATCCGAAAGTTTAGAATTGCGATGCACTTTCCATAGAATGCACATTCGGCTGCATTTAGCAGACGCTCCTTCAGAATTGCAGTAAACAAAGTTAACTATTTCCCGATTGCCTGATGCCATGAAATTGCATTCGGAATGCGCGTCGTCTGATTTACTTAACGTGCATTTTGAGAACGCCGCATGCAGATTGCATGGATTTCCTCGTACAGGAACCGAGATAAGAAGGCTGACGGGAATAAGTATGCACCTGGCATTGAGTAGGCACCTAGAATAGTAGATTACTGGGAAAGAGTAGGTTTCTGGGAATGGGTATGTATCAAAACATTGGTTGGTAGGTACCTGGTCATGAGTACTTAATTACTCAAGGGTCAGCACCCAAACATAAACACTTTTAGGCTTTCTAATATAAGCACACGTGATTTACCTGTCAATTCCGGACGGGTAGTTAGGCTAATGTCTAAGGTTTCCAGTGAACACAATTTTTAAACAGTAATCTTTTAAAGTATTAATGAAATTCATACTGGGATTCCAGGTAAAACGTTCTGAAATGGCTGCCCTGGTTTTTTTAAATTGCACCTTTAAAGGAAATATTAGTATGTTATTTATAGAATTTAAAAGATTACAGCTAAAAACTTTTATTCGCCTAAGACATTTTCCTAACTGCCCATGTAGAGTTTACAGATAAATCATATGTAGTATTGATTGTATATATTAGAATACTACAAAGTGACGTTTAGCTCCATTTTGGGTGCAGAGCCTTGAGAATGAGTAGGTGCCTGGGAATAAATATCTAGAAATGAATAAGTTGCTACCTAGCCACGAGACTCAGAACTAAGTATACTATTTGTACTACTTGAGAAAGATAGAAGTGTCTGGTGTGCCTAGAAGTAATGTATAATTTAATGAAAATAAAAAAATAACTTTGTATAAGACAAGACCACAGATAACAGCCATTAAAATTAATTGTCATATTCTTTATTATCAGTCAAATCTGTCCAGTAGTCCAATATTAGGCATATTTCTAGTAAACTCATAAAATTTATCATTGTTCTTTATTCACCTTCTCAGTTGACGTTTTGCCTCTTTCATTTCATAAAATCTGTCTCTTTCGCTCTGTTCCTTTGTTATAAATAAAATATTATTATATTGTCTTCTCAGAGTTCTCTTATTCTATTTTATATTGTGTTCTCCCTCCGTTTGTATATATAACCGCACACTTTGTATTTTTATTTATTTTTGTACCTAATATTTTTAATTTAGTTTAATTTTTCACCTCGTAATATGCCTAACCACAAAGTGATTGCTTTCTACAAAAATTTTAAAATATAAAATTTCTCTAGAAAAAGGTGCAAAATGGTCACTCATATCGAAATTTTACCTTAAAACGAAATAGGACTAATGTGAACTGACGAAAAAAGTTTTCTGTCAGAGCAGTTAAGATCAAACTTCCAGAAATTACCTGTTCAGTGGTTTGTACCTATCTACTGACTTATCCAATCCCGACCCCCCGATCCAATTCCTTAAGCATAATTGCATGGTCCGATGATCTATAGGGGACCCACTTGCACGGGGCGGGTATAAACTGTGCGCCAAAACTTTAATACTAGACGTAAGTAATTCAATACATTCTATTCAATAAAGCAAAAGTCTGTTTGTTTCCAAAGCAGTGTATTATAATGGCAAACTGAAAGTTTTTTGGCTACTTCCGTCTGGATTTTAGTTCAGTTTTATTTATTTTATATTGGTTACTTGTACATTAAAGTTTAAAGTGTCTAATTATTTATATTTTTAAATGACTTTATATGTATTTTAAATGGTTCATACAGGCTATTTTAAATTTCATATTCGTAAAAAGCATTTACTTTGTGGCTTGTTTTTATAAATAAATATGAATAAATAAAACACATAAACTTTGTTTATAACCACTTTATTATTTAATATTACGTCTACCGGTTTCGGAAGAACCCTTCCATCATCAGGACAATATTACAATTTTAATATTGTCCTGATGATGGAAGGGTACTACCGAAACCGGTAGACGTAATATTAAATATTAGTGGTTATAAACAAAGTTTATGTGTTTTATTTGTATTTTGAATTTATTAATTGGAATAATTTTTATGGTTTCCGGCAGCGCATTATAACATTTCATCCCTTTAAAAAGTAAGCATTTTTGTGTATTGGTTTTATTCTTTTTTGGAAGTCTGATTTCTTTGCAAGTCTTAGTATTATGTTTGTGAATATCCACGTTGTAGATAATTTTGACAGAAAAATATTTTGGTAGTTAATGTTTAAACATCAATGTGTTTGCATCTGTTTCACTGTTGGCCAATTTAATTCTTCTGACATAAGCTGCTTTTGAGTATCTATTTCGTAAATAAGTATAATTCTCATTGTTCTATTTTGGAGAATTTGAAACTTGTTTTGTTCTCTGTCATTACACAAAAAAAGAATCGTTGAATAGTAATAAAAAATGTGGAGCAATAGTGGAGTTGTAAATTGTAATTGTGGTTTTTATGTTTTTTTTTATTAATTCATTCCAAAAAAGAGATATTTTTGGGAAGAATTTCTAAGACAACTAAACTGTTTTCACTAATAAACGTATTTTTCACCGAAAACTGTGTTAAATCCAATCCAATATCCATATAATTGTTTTAAAAAAGAAAAGAGCCACGATTTTTCAATTGTTCCACAAGAAAAAAAAAAGAATAGATAGAAATAGAAAACTCTGACATCGTTACCAATTCAACGATTAGCGTCATTTTGTTTATTTTAACGTTCCCGTCAAGCTCCAATTCTAGACCTACTTCATGACAAGAATAATAATAAGAGGGTTATGCTTTTGAGCTATTCACAAATTGAAGTCATCACTGACCGTGATGACTTCAATTTTCTCTGGGGAGCATCAAATTTATTTTTAGAGTTTTTAGTGAAATATAAGGGAATACGAAATTAATTTATACAAGAATCTAAATCATTGACTAAGCCAGGTTGTAAAACTAGTATTACTATAAAGTATTGCTCCATTTATTTAAACGTCGAATTTATGCGGGTTTTACAGCTAGGCTCTGTTCATCTCCCGTTTGCGATGGCAATATTATTTATTGAAAATTAAAATTTTATCGAAATATCCATATTATTCACATTAATTAAAAACACATGTGATAATTTACGGTGGCTGAAAATTCTCGTCCCTAAACAAATAAAGTGAAAGAGTAGGCTAGCGCTTTGTAAAAAGGATTCGTCGTGCGCCGTAGAATCGCTATATAACACATCGCCGTTTTTGCGCGTGTGAAAAAATTGCCTGATGTAAAGTTAAGTGAATTGTTGGCGAGATTTGGCGATAGATTACGATTCAATATTTTGTGAATTCACGGCATGCGACCATTTACGAGGGGTCTCTTTTCATCTCCGCGAAGACAGATGCATGATACGTATTGATATGATGGTAGGTATTAGGTCTAGACTGGTGGCTTGCTGTTATTGGGTTAGTTGTCAGGTTGATTAACAAATATGACAATACCAAACACCAACTTATTGACTTCTATGCCACAGACAGGATAATGAAATTGACTAATTGCTCTAGAATAAGGTAAAATTGTGCTTCCAACTAAACATCGGGCACACCGAAAAACTCACAATACACTTCTATCGGTTTATTTCTTCAGTGTATAATTAAACAAAAAATGCATGGAGTGATAAATATAAGGTTGGTTTATCCTTCAATATCGCTGTAGTGTATTGCAGTTATAGTTAACAACAAAGTCTCAGTGCAAGGTGCCGGAAAAAATAAAAATAAATTTAAGAAACGAATAAATCAATAATACCTATTTTTTTCAAATAAAACATTTAAGATGCCTCAACGGAATTATTAACAATAATCGCGTTGTACTCAAACACAATAATAGACTCATAGACTGATAAGAGATAAACATCCCGGTTCAAACTTATCTGTAAACATGTTTTGCCTATAAAATAAACTGTCCAGAATATCCGTATCTCAACTCAAGCGTTTCCTCGAAGAAGGACGCTTGTAGCTTCTAACACAACCTTCAATAATTAACTGTTATCGTTGATAAATATTGCGTTAGCTGGGTCTCCAAGCTTACAGAAATTAAATACTGCAAACAATTGTTAAGTTGTGTGTGAAACATTGGATTTTTTTTTTTAATTAACGCAGTTTTGTAATATTTACCGAACAATTGAAAAAAAAACAATTTTTATTATTTGAGAAACATACTTATAGTAATTTCAAAGATTCATAGCTTATGACTGAAATGGCGGTGCGATCTAAAAAATGATAGTTCTTATTCATATATTCAAGAGAGAACATTTTTTGATAGATTTTACGACACATTTAACTGTTTGAAAGCCTTTGCTGCTTCAACAAATAATTGTTCTGCTTTACACATACGCTTCTTTTTGAGCAAATTTAACATTGTGTCTATCAATATATTTCAAAGGAAACTGATACATAGCAATGAACTTATTTAAAAACAAATTCAATTAATAATAACGTAGTAGTATGTAACACATCGGTTTTGACAAAGTCTTAGGACGGGCTAACCGCGAATTATTTGTAAGAACCTGACGATCGCAGTAAAAAAAAACAGCTGATACGGCTTTAGACATATTTCCATTTCTACCACCATGCGGTTTTTTTTTTATCACAAAGGGTCAATCTAGCTCTTTGTGTACATTTTATCACAACACACAAAGGGTTTCGGTCCTTCTTAGGGAACCTCTTTCCAGTACGTTGGCGGCCATTTTGAATATCGTTCAATAGCGGCGCTGAAAAGCTTTAATCGTTCAAGATAACGCTCTCGCACATATTGAATTACCTATCTGTTGTGTACACAAGAAGAGAAGGAAGGAGATTCGTGGGTAATGAAGAGAGGGAAAGGTATGTTATATAGTGTTTTGTTGTTAGGTGTACTCAAATAATATGGTGGTAAGAGCTTGTACGAAACTGTTCCTACTTCTTATGTGAAAAGTCAACACGAAAAGTTAAAAATTAAATTCACATGTATATTTAGGATCAAGGATCACTTGAATTTTCCCACGTGGGTAGTAGGTACTAGGATCTACCAGAACTTTTGATCAAAGAGTTAGAATACATCGAAAAATTAGTTTAAAGAAAAGTAAAAAATAATAATTAAAAACCATGCAAGAAGGTGACTACCAAAATTTATTTTTACCGTCTAGTTTGACTTCCAAACTTGTAACATGAATACACGGACTGAACTTGTCAATTATTATCAATTATCAACGAAAGCCGTGAAATCGAACTCACAACCTCTAGACCCTGAGTCAAAAGAGTATACCACCATCTAGGTAAGTCCATAAAAGAGAAGCAAATTAGAGTCATTGATCGAAATTGTAAACCTGACAAGTTACATAAGTATACCATTCCGATTTCTAATTTCCCTATCCGACTGTCGATTATTCACGTGTCCAAGTGAATAACGTTGTGTTCAGAATTATTGTAGTGTTTAAATACTTATCGCCAAATAAGGTTTTTAACTAGAAAATCAAAGCTAGTGAGTACAAACATGATCAGCAACAATATTTTTATAATAAGACTGTAATTAGATGACAAAAAATGCCAAGAAGTTCTGAAGCCAGTGGAATGGGCAAAGCTTTGGCAGACCTTCTTCCAACAGCGGATACATGAACTGTGCTGGTGATGATGAATATTACGTGGGATCAAGTCGCAAAAAGGGCGTATGTCAAAAGCTTAAATCAATTACCTTATTATTTACTATTGTGGTTTATCTCTCTCTTGCTTTATTATTAGAGATGGGTTTGTTATTTATATGAAATCTGTCCTTTGTCTGTTTTGACCTTGCGCTAGGATGAATCGAGGCGATTATATTAGAAATATTAATACTTAATTAACCATGTTCCTACCCAACTCTCCAAAGGTATAATATACCACGTTTAATACAATTTAGGATTTAAGCTGGGATATTTATAATACAACCCTTTGTTAAGATTTAATAATATAATGTCATGACTTTTCACTCATAGCGAAAAGTAGAGAATAAAGAAATAATTATCATTATCGCTGTCACAACCCTCGCAGATTCCCGGCCGACCTTAGGAAACGCCTCCCCTCTCGCCGCGCCGGTCCCTCTTGTATTATTTCACTGAATGATACAACGTTGGCTTCCAAATCGTTCAGTGCTACCGTGCTTAGGTCTTGCAACGCCCCTTCGCCTTACATTATAATTATTAAGGATTATTCTGTTTGGCGGTCGACTATCTTCCTTGGTACATGCCCTGCCCAGCGGATCCATCCCAGTTGTACGAATCTTGTTATTGACGATTCTTCAATTTATATTTATATACTAACGGACCATTGTCCAATTACAAAAAAAAAATCATGATACAAAATGGTAAAAAAGAGCAACAGAGAAAGAACACAGCACATACATAATATTTGTATGAAGCAATTACAAAAATATACATTAGAAAGACATTCAAGTCAAATCCTGAAAAAGGTTTTGTTAGAGTCGTAAAGAATGACAAAAAACATTTAGACTGGTACTAAAAAAAATAAGAACAAGGCTTAAGTTAACAAGTCTCGTCATTCTGGACAGTGGAGAATGATACCCATAGTTAGAAGAGTGCTGATTGAGGAATAGCAATTCATTATTTTTGAGTCTACGGGAAGGAATTTAAAGCTGGATGAGTTGCAACAAATGTCTTGAATGTCTTTGAAGACAGTAATATCATGTGCTGGTCACGGTGATTCTTTTGATATTTTTGGTTTATGACCTTTTGCGGTGACCATTGGGAATGAACACTACAAAAAAATTTGGCAAAAATGAATGCGACTAAGTTTATGGTTGCATAAATAATATGAAACTACAGATACAGAAATAATATATATTTTATCATTTTTGTGTATTATTTTATTATTATATCTTGCTACATAGCAATCTCGATGAGTTAAATAAACTCACTTTGGGACAAGATAAATTTAAATTACACGATTTACTACCATTATAAGTAGTTTTTACAGAGAAATCAAACTTATACATTTTGCATTAGATACAGTATAAAAAAATATGAAAAATACTAACTAAATTTAACTAGAAAAGAATTAACGAAGTTCGACAACAAGTAGGAATTCACAAAAAAAAAACCGAAATGGTAGAATAATTGAGTATGCATAGGTGTCTCTATAATATGAAACCTGAACTTTGTTTGCGCATGGTTAATTATTAATTTATGAAATGGAAATATTCTAATGAGGTTGACTCATTGCTAAAAAATGGTATATTTCAAGTGACATAATATGGTCCAGTTTAATATAGATATTTAAGCCATTTTAGAACTTCTTCAGTCTTCCTTTGTCAAAAAGGTTTGGGAAAAACGTATCATTAAAACTCTAGAAAACTATTCGAGAATGTTTGTTATAAGAAAAATATTTTGACCGAATTTCGTTCCTCGCACAAAACATCGATTTCCCCATAAGAAATTTCCAATTCAGCTTGCTGTCGGAATACGTAACATTATTCTTAATAACAGCGAAAAGGCGTCCATTTACGCTTCGAGGCTTCACAAAAAAGGATATCTGTATAACATGTCACCAATAACTCCTTTATTACAACAGATACTGTTTGTAAGAGAGGAATTATATGAAACCAGAAACGGTATCTTATAACTTAAAAAGTATATTTTTTTTACGAGACTTGAAGTCCATTGCTTCGATACGTTTCGTTTGGGTACTAACACGACGAAACGAATTTTCAATGTGCATACAAGAAATCAATATATAAACACCTAACCGAAACATGTATTCACTATTTACACTGAAATTCACTATTTACAAAAATAGTGGAATAAAGTTGGTATTATTAAATCAATAAAATGGAGTTCCACCACGAATAAGAGTTTCAGAATTATAAATAAAAATAATTTATATATTGTTGAATTTGAACAGCAAGAAACAATTACATCAGTTTAGATACTTCTAATGAATATTACTGTTAGTGCAGAGAGACTTCCTAACTAATAATTAGTTCTGTAAACGGATGAACTTGATAGAATTGTTCCCGTAGAATAGAGTAATAGAGTGCAGGAGTTGCCCAGACAACTTGTATATTCCTGTTCAGTGATGGTCCGCACGAGCCGCAAATAAACAAACTAAGTACATGACAGTGGCCGGTGTTATCGAGCGCAGTTATTTGTATTGTGCGGGTAGCGCAAAACATAGAACTTGGTGACAGCCATAAAGTAGTTTAAGCGACTCAATGACATATTATTCGTTATTGGGTTGATGCTGTACAAGTAGACGTACAAATAAACTAACACTTAAAGATAATCTACAATATGGCAACGACAATATTTATCAACCCCAATTTTTTTCTCTTTGCGATGAAAGTTCGTACCCGTGAAATGTTCTGGATCTACTTGTTCACCCTACTCTTTGATAAAAGTTTAAAAAAAAATTATTTACTATAATGTACATACTATAAAGCAGTACAGAAATAAATCAGTTGTTATGATTATAAATATAAGGAAAGTTTAGATTTAGAAAATAACCCGACAATTACTGTTGACAGTTATCAAAATATTATATATGCATACATTTCTTTTTCGTTTTAAATGTATTAATGTGTTGTTGAAAACTAGGATGAATTAAATAATGTAGATACGTTTCTGAGACAACGCGCTTGGTTGCACTAAACCAAGTCAACGAGACCACCTTCGAAACACGCTTCATATAGCTATCTCTTCCGCACACACATATTCTTTGAATGGCTATCCTTTTCGAAGAACAATAAAAAAAATAAAAAAAATAAAAATACGAGGGTGAAACATTTGGTGGTGCAACATTAGTGGTGCTACATTTTTCGTAAGATTTGTATGAATATGACGTGTCTTGTATTTTATCTCTATGGTTGAAAATGATGGTATTTAATATACGTACTCGTACATTAGATACATTACCGTAGCGTTTTCACGCACTTGACTAGATTCAGGTGGTTACGCGTTCAATACCCAACACAGCGTAAGAGTCATATGAGAATAAAACAATGTATCGAGATGGGTATTTCTGTGTAAAAATTAGATTATATTATAATGTAAAATTTGAATAATACCAGTCTGAGATTCACGATGTATATTCCTTTGTTTGATAGACCTTACAAAAATAAGAACGAAATTTAAAGAATGAAAAAAACTTTACAAAAAAAATGTGAAGCATTTGACGATACCAGTTTTTGGAATTTCCGAGTAGACCACAGAGACTCGGGCCAGGTTCAATTTAACCGCATGAAAGCATTATTTTTAATGCACTTAGTAGCGGCACGAAAGTGAGCCAAGAATTCGAACAAAAGGAATGTTTTTGCACATTTTGGTAATTTTGTTTAAATGCAAGATTTCGTAATCTAATTAGCGTTCAAATATTTAAAGTGCTTGGTCAAATAATGCATTTAGCTCAGCGTTTCCCAACCTTTTTTGGCTCGCGTACCACTTGGTAGTACATCACGCTTAATTGTACCACTTCGTAAAAATGATTGTATTTCGAGAAATTTGTTATTCTATTTGCATTATAAGTTTTAAAGAGTGACAATATTTCCCAGAACTAAATTTATTTGAGTTTAAAAAAAAATACCAAAGGTTTTACTTTTCCTGATAAAAATGAGACATTTTAACTTTGGATATAACTATGTTTTTTTTTTCAAATAAAAGGTACCAAAGCTTATTCCTTGTCGAAATTCAAAACCAAGACATTTAAATAAGTATTTTTTTAACAATTTTTTATTAAAAAAAATTATATGGGATTAAATTTCCAAAAATTACCAATATTAATAGAAAATATATATGTATATAAAATAAATTAAACACGGTAAATGTAAAAATTCTCCTGATGAAAACGAGACAATTTAAACTTTTATATTTACAAATTCACAGCAGCGCCTGGCTTAGGATAGGTTTCGTCTCCAGTATACGAAAATTCATATTTTATATATTGATCGCGGTATTTTCTCTTAACGCCTTTTTGAATAACTGAAGACTGCAAAATTTCAACATTTTGCGCCGAATTTTCAGAACTGTCATTTGTAGAACTTGGCAATACATCACTATCCATATCTTATTAAAAAGGAAAAAAGTTAATTAACACACGGGATCAATGAAGTTAAATAAATAAAGATGATACAATCACAAACAATAACGCACCTGTCACTCGTAAGCCGCGCGCTCAGGCGAATGGAGTACAGCGCCATCATTACAGCGACGGCGACATCTCAAGTTACTGATAGCTGCCGCGCTAAATTTAAAAGTGCCCTCCAAAAATACGATATTGATTGTTGGATTTTCGATCAACGACTGTATATATTAACAACTGTAGTGTATATTATTAATTAAAATTTAAAAAAATATAGGAATTTACAATAGTTTAAATCATATTTTTACGACTGATTTTTTTAAACTTTTTATGTCCGCCATTACTGATTATTTTTCGCGTACCACCAACTAAACCGCTGATTTAGCTACTTGTGTTTGTCAGATGTGCAATAAAAAACTTAATTTCACTTGTTTTTTTGTTTACTGGACCTCTTCCAACTAACTAACCATCACGCCGTTTTCCCGCAGGGGTAAGCAGAGAGGACAGACCGCCATACAACTCTGTCTTGGCAAACACTCCTTGCTTCATTCACATTAATTCTTCTCTTCACATTGGCCCGACTCAAGTATTTGATTCTCTTGATCGTGCCATGTCTACCTCGGACGTCCCCAACTTTTTCTTCCATTCACTTTCGTTCTTTTCTTCGTTCGTTCATTCGCTATATATGCCAAAACCATTTAAGCGCCCCTCACTTGATCTTATTCATTACGCTTACATCAGCCTTGCACTCTTTCCGGATATCCACATTTTTAACACGGTCATACGCGGTTTCACCGCACATAAGCCTCAGGGATCTCATTCCTACAGCATCCAGCTTACTTTGATCCTTCCTCTGCCAGTTCCATGCTTCACTGCCATACATCATGGTTGGTATAAGCACCGTTGTGGATTGCTAGCCTCGCTATTTTGGCCATCCTGCTGTTATTTTTTCAATGTTATACAGAACAATACTTACGACTGCGTAGTTCAAATGGAACTATAGATTCACCATTCGGGAATGTTGTATGTTTAAAAGAAGTTGGTGAGGGTAAGAGATGGGATATTGAATAGTTGGGAAGTATATATTCAACTCTTTGGCTAATCAGATCTGGTCAATCAACACGGCTGAAGATATTTCAAGCGATGCTAGGTTCCGATTTTGAATGGTGATGAAAGCACCATGATGGAACTGAGAAAATAATAATTTAGAATAATTACTGAGCTTGTATTGATTGTGAACTGTGCAGCAATTTTAAGCTAAACAAAACGTGTAGGTAAAAAAATCATAAATAAAGAGAAATTAAAAAAAAAGTTTTCTCGCCTAGCATCTATCTGATCTTTCCAGAGATTTCCCTTGTGACTGGATTCCATCTGGTCTGTTCTATAGACCCTCTGTATCAAACGCCACTCACAGCATTATTTCAATAGTGCCTACTCTCGTGATCCTGTTATGTTTTTCTTCAAACCTGAATTATGAAATCACATCTTTAATATTGCTAAGAGAAGATGTCATTATCTTTTTTGATGTGAATCGATATTACTAAGGCAGGATTCCCAGATGAGGGAATATATCATTTTGCGGTTTTTATCAAACCTAATCAATGACATTTAAAACAGATTAAAAATGAACGCAATTTTTAAAAAGTCAATTCGCAAACAGGTATAATGATTAAATCGTAGGCAATATGAGATAAACCAACTTGGTAGGTCTTCTTCAAAAACCCTTGCGTTTCATTACAATAAGGAAAACAGTGGAAAGAGTTTAGTAACATAGTTTTTAGTCATTATTATAACATAAAATTTCAAACAAAATTACAAGGATTTCATCACTACAGTGTAATGCGAGTTTGGGAGCAATTATAATTGTGGCAATCGCTCAGCAAGATATACTACACACAATACATTTAGTGCTAAGGAAGACGGGGGATACACAGGAAAGTAGTTGTACAGAAATTCGCAACATACCGAAATATAATCAAATTATTTTCCGGCACAAATAATAATACGTATAATATAGTGTAAAACTTTGACGAGCATATTCCTTTTTTATACTCGACTAAAACAATTGTTTTTGTAAATCCTACGGTAGTTGTATTCGCGTTGTTCAAAGACGGCACGACTGAACTAAGATATCCATATATATTCCAGGATATAAAAAGTGTACTGTGATGCATCATAAAATAAAGAATTCCTTTCACTCAATCGATTCACTTTGATTGACTATTAAACTATCTCCGAAGCTTTGCGCTCTGGGTTTGTTTACAATAGAGAACCCACTAGTTGAAAAATCGGTTTAAAAATCCTGGCACATTTAAAAACGAAAATAGTTATTGGTACCGCGAAAAAAAGTAACCACACTTTAAGCCGATCAAATTCTATGGTCATTTGTAAAACCTCACAGGTGGGTAGGCAATCGCAATTTCTGTATTTAAAAATGCCGGCAAACATATTTAAAATACTACAGTAACACCCACTGTGCTTGCTGATACAACCTACGAAATAAAATTGGTGCGACCACGGTCAAAGAAAGATCTAACAGGATTAAATCCGCATCAATCATATTATGGTGCCTTTAAAAGTGCGATGCGATCAACCTACCGTGGGCAGTGCAAAGTTACTTATGTTGTTAAAACAGCTGAAAACCAAAACCTTTGAAGTCTACCACCGGTCGTGAAAGAGAAATGTAATGCACTTAATGCACCTGTATATTAATGGTTCAAATCTGATTTCGGTAGAGGTAACCGCAGGATGTTGGGAGCAGAAGTAGGTTACAGAATCCTTACATTAATTCACATACGAGAGCTTTGAAAGCGGCAAATGTGCTCCAATTCAATAGAGCTGATGTATATTTGATTTTGTGTCGCCATGTTTGCAAGTTTCCTACATTTCCCGGGATTTGTTTTAAAAAAATATTACAAAACCAAAATGTTTGAGAAGTAATTTTCTTAAGCAAGTGTTTAAGAAAATTACTTGTCAATTGTTTAAGAAATTTTCTTGTCAATTATTCGATATATTGAGATAAATTTTGGTGAATATGAAATTGAACCCAAATCGATATATTATGAAAGGTAATCTTGCTGAATGCCAAAGTCTTGATTTTAACATCCAACCATGTTTAATGGAATACTCGGTACATATTTCAAAATAATAAAAAAATATGTATTTAGTAAAACTCGCCATCTGAAATCAACTTTTATAAACGTAAAAAAAAATATCTGAACAGTAAATTGTTTACAGTGATATTCCTCAAACCTACAATGAATCTCCATCAGCAGTTCAACCATTATACCCCTCTGTAAACTTTCTCCCAATTACCGTACATCGATTACCTTTTCTTTTTTAATGCGAATACTGCGCAAGAGTCAGTACAGCCCGGAGCCAGAAGGATTACGGCATCCCCGATGGAAGGTGGTGTGACGCCGAAGAGAGTTGGGAGTTTTTACTGCGGGTTTCATCATTTTTTCAAAATTTTAGATTCATCAGTAGGTAGGTTAAGTTCAAAGAAAATTAAAAAAAAAAAAACATTTCTAAAAATTATGGAGTGAATATTTATTCTTTGCCCTTCATAGATAAATTTATTTTCGTCGCTGTCATTTATGGAATATATTGCATCGCACTACCCCTGCATACTTTCGGAAATAAATTATTGAATCAAGACTACAATAAAATAATAAGTTTAATTATAAACCTCTTCTGCCATCGGTGTATACCACAACATATCTTTCACCTCAACACTCTCCAAAATAAAAACTTACCCTGTGATGCATCATGCTCTGTCTCCTGTACTCCCTCGTCCTGGCCAGATAGTATTTGTATATGTGCGGAGGCATACATCTCTTGGTCTCCGTGCCGATCCAGCTGACTTCCCTGGGCGAGGGTGGGTACAAGTCCCTCACCATGGGCGGGGGCATGCCACCCCCGCTGCTGCAGCCCCCCTCGCGGTGGTGCTCCACCATCACCCCTTAGCACCACCCACACTTGACGAACCACGGCCACCGTCGAAGGTGACCATCAGAAATACCACCATCGCGAGTAGCAGAGAACTTGCGGACAGGGGAAAACAAACTTTTTCAAATGTGTCACCAACTTGAAAATGTATTTCCACTGTTTTTATTACTTTTAACCAAATCTTTATTACGGCTCTTTAAACTGCACCGCCACTTTCCACGTTCGTAAAATATTATTTTTTCACTTTGACAATTTAACTCGATTAAAATACAGGCTTTGCTCTAGCTAATAATGTTATGAATTGCTCGTGTCATGTAATATTCTGTACGAAATAAATAAATATAGATATACAATGGACCGTTTAACATCAAACTCGATCTATCACGGTGATAGCCGGCGTCCCACCAACCGAGCTATCGACATTCTTACATCTGACTATCACAATATTGTCTTAATTTACTACTGAGATGATAATAAGACAAACAAAAAAATACTTTCAGGGTTTTTTCAAAGTATCCCCCTTTGCAAAAATATTCTCAAATCTTAAAGAATGAACCCGGCATGTATCAATTATCTTAACCATAAAGCAGAAATCTTTTTTTTTCTGAAGCAGCAGCACTCTCGATAAGTGAGCTCAGGCGTCAAGAAATTGCACTATTTTTGTATATGAAGTTTATTGATTACTATTTTCAGATAGAACATTATTTCCATTAAGAACTATAGATAAATCATTTATTCAATAGTTCAATTAATAATTGTAGAGTAACAAAAAAAAGAAACATATTATCTCAGAGCAATAATATACAGGAGGGATAGCTTTTCGAAACAGTGTAGCCAGGATTGTTGATTTTTCCTGACTTGGACGTGGCCAGGGTTTTCATGGACACACTTTTTTGCGTCCATTCATAGCACGTGTCAACAGAATGTTTTGATTATTTGTATAACCACTTTTTCACAGTATTGTTATCAACAAAAATATAGGATATAACCCCAAAATCGCTGAATTATGTCGCATAACAAAACGGAGTTGGCGGAGTCGCCGGAGACGCGGGAGACGGAAAACTTGCTTACATACCTAAAAGTGGTGCGATATTACGAGACATATGTCTCTTTCTCTCTCACGTTTTATGACGTAAAAACCTGGATACAGTGATCTAACGTAAATTTGTATAGGTTGGGTAAAAATATATAGCTCTCTCTCCAAATATATTCTCACTCCTAGCATATTATAGTTAAATTCGTTAATAGTACCTATTAAGTACTTCGTGAATATAACTTTGCACATGAAAGCGTTGACTAACGATAACAGATTATATTAATAAGAAGAAAATAATAAAACAATGAAATAAGGCCATGTGTTCTTGACAAGTTTTCTCATTTGTTAGAGGAACCAAATGTGTGCAATAAATTATACGAACGCGTATAAATAAACCGTAGGCGATCAAATGCCGAGCATTTTCGCATCCCGCCAATAAGAGAAGTCAAGAGAATACGACCGACTTCAGATACGCCAAAAAATTCAATTTTTACCTCAATGCGCATATTCTTGTGAAAGAACGACAAGAAAATACTAAATTATCATGTTTATTATACTCAACTATATTAAAAAAACATTAGTTCTTTTTTAAAATGCGAAATGGTGATTTTTAGTGAAATACCGCACAACACTCCCAACTGCAAATCAACCGTCTAGAACCAGTGAGATTATGACATCCTTAATTCGACCTAGTTATGCAGAAAGCGTCCAACCCACAGTTTGCCGAAATCGAGTTTTACGTAATTTTGATTAAAAAAAAAATAATAATACATTTTTTTTAAATATAAGTCATTGACTTCTTACGCCAAACGGCCGATATAAGATCATATTATCTGTAGTAAAGTAGTGTAAAATGTCATGACGCTCAAGTTCACCGTTTGAGAGAGTTTTTCATGTTGAGTACAATTTTTTTCTGATTTATGGTTAAGTTGTTGATATTCTTTTTTCAGAATCTTCAAAAATATTACGATAAGTAGATGAATTTCTTTATGTTATAAATTAGTACCATTTGTCAAGTTGGAACCTGTTGACTTTCATGGTCGGGTTAAAGTCAGGTCTTGAATTGAATAAAAGATATAATAGACGTTGATTAACCACCGGAACGGATAAAAAATACAGTTGGAAAGAGCACGTCATGTTTTCAATTACTTAAAATAGACAAACTTACTATTTTTACATAAAATGCCAGGTGGGTGAAATAAAGTTGGTAATCTCAATTTGTGTCCATTTCTGAAGAAGGAAACAAGAAAGCTGGCTTCGGTAGGCATTAAGCATCCCTAGGATCTCCAGTCTTAAACAATAAATTCTCAAAGAATGTAACTTTCAGATAAACGACTGAAATTATCATGAAATTAATTAATTTCAGAAACTTCAAGCAAGCCATGTTGTAGTAAAATTATTTTCATGGCTTTTCCTTTGTTAATTTGTACAGTGGTAGTCTGTTTACTTTATACATATTTCGAAATGTTATATACCTACTATGTTATGATTTCTAAATTTGGTAATAATCAATAATGCATCTCGAGTTAAGAATTAAGACGCGTAGATTGTTTTAAAAGATTTTCTGCACCATTCCCTCAAAAATTGGCTTTCTTGATCTGTCTTGTCTTTAACTAGGAGTGCGATTAGTTGACGTAAATATTAAACTAAATATATCATGTACACACTTTAACTAACTAACTAACTAACCATCACGCCGTTTCCCCGCAGGGGTAGGCAGAGAGGACGGACCGCCATATAACTCTGTCTTGGCACACACTCCTTTCTTCGTTCATTCGCTCTACATGCCCAAACCATCTAAGCGTCCCTTTCTTGATCCTATTCATTACGCTCACATCAGCCTTGCATTCTTTCCGGATATCCACATTTTTAATACGATCATACTTGGTTTTACCGCACATACTCATTTCCACAGCATTCAGTCTACTTTCATATTTCCTCTGCCAGTTCCATGCCTCACTGCCATACATCAGGGTTGGTATAAGTACTCCATTGTGGACTGCTGAATAATAATAATAAATAATAATATTTGGACGATTTTTATAGCGCCGTTTTTGTGAAAAATCACCTCAAGGGCGCTGTGAATACCATAAGTTATTTTTAATATACTCGTATATAAGTACCAAGCTAAAATTTCTTAATATTTTTGTATTTCAGTATTAATTCCACAAATATACACGTATTATGCTAATTTGGACTGTACAAGCGATATAGCATTAAATTCTCTATGTTGTTGTCTAGCAGTTAAACTATGATTTAAGACTTGAATGGTTCGACTCCTTTGTTTATATCAAGTTTGACACCGTCTCCATAGACAAAAATTGAATAAACTAGAAAATTAAATAGTGTGAGTTGTCTATTGTAAGAAGCAAATGAATTATAGAGAATAAAAATAACCTGAAATAAATATATCAGATAAATTAAATCAGTTTAAGTGCTTGAGCAATCGAATACCGAAAACACAGCTAACCATGCGCATGGCGACGTGGTAAACTGTTCAAATGAGATGCGTGCGCATCCGAGTTATTTCTTTAACCAGCGGTAATCTGCTAATAATTGTTTCTTGGTATTTATTTATAGTTTATTAAAGTAATTTAAAGATTTGAATAAATATTTCAAAGTCCTTGATTTGATTGCGATAAATACGCGAGTTAACATCGTGTTTCTAAATTGGTAATCTCTAAATAATCGCTTACGATGTAAAGCATACCCGGCGGAACGACTTCAAACAATTTAAAAATGGAACAAATCGTTTAACGAACCCAAGTTAGACCTCTTAATCCAAAAGTAATATTCTTTCGATTGCATCTCAATAAATTGGGATATTTTTCTCGAAAACGTGAAGCGAATGCAGAAACAAAAATATTTAGAATAATTTTTCGTCGCAGCATGGCTTTCTTGGGAATCGAAAAAATATTTTATTAAAATGTATTCTGAATATCTTTTATCGGTCACAGATTATTTATGTCTGACACGATTCTATGTTTACTTGTTTAATCGCGAATATGAACAATACTGCGGATGTCTTCGATCGTGGATTTGGCATAATGTGGTAAAATTGTACATTTTGAACATATTGTTTTACATTTAAAACGATATCTCTTATTTGTATATACTTAATATTATTTATTCATTGTTCAACTCAAGAACTTTTTTATGAGTATAATATAATATATCATTTTTACTTTTTCATCCGGAAAACCAAATGAATGTCTATTACGCCCTTGAGGTGATTTTCCCACAAAAACGACGCTATAAAAGTTATCCATTTATTATTATTATTATTATTACAAAAAGTTTTCAAGGAAATCGACAGTCTACATTAGAGTTCTGATATTAACTATGTTGGATAGTAGTGAAGCATGGAACCAGGAGATGAAGAACAAAAGTAGACACAATGTTGAGGGCTATATGAAATTTTTTAGAATGGTAAAACCAAGTGTGATCGTATAACGAATGAGACCCGAAAATAATGCAACGCAGATATGTGTAAAAAAAGTTGAGACATATAGAAGTGATGGACGGAGAAAGGAGTATCAGGAGAATATATGACGTGTTAGTGAATATAAGAAGAAGCCAAGAACTCCTCATAAAAGACATGGCACTATTTTTTTAGAAAATCAAATACTCGGGTCAAGTAATTGATTCTCTAGCAATGTAAGTTGGAATAACAGTAGAGTTTGTATGCGAAAATGAACGAGTGTATAATAATATGACAGGGTTGCGAGGCATTCCATCCTCTAAGCCTACCCAAGCGGAGAAATGGCGTAATGGTCAGTTGGTTAGTTGATATTTTTTATGCAACATAATAATACAATATTTTCGTAGAAAGCAATCACTTTGTGATTTGACATATTTGAAGATGTGAAAAAATAACTTTATATAAGACCAAGGATTTTATCTAAGTTTTTATGACCGACCGGTTTCGCTTAGCCTAAGCATCATCAGGGCACAAAGTTAAACTAAACAAAAAATACAAAATGTGCGGTCATGATATACATACTCGTACAGAGGGAGAAAAAAATGTTGTCTCTTTCATTTCATATTATCTGTTTCTTTCTCTCTGTTCCTTTGTTATAATTTTAAGTGTTATTCTATTGTTTGTTCTACTATTTTATTAAATATTGGGTTCATCCTCTGTATGTATATATAACCGCACACTTTGTATGATGATGCTTAGGCTAAGCAAAACCGGTAGGTCATAAAAATTAAAATAATATCCGTGGTCTTATACAAACTTTTTTTAAAACTTCTTTTAATAATATAATCTTCATAAAAGATACAACAAATTGTGTAGCCGATATAAGCATTATTTTATGAGTTCACTAATAAATAGCGAAATCCACGTTCCCTGAATCGTATCATATGCCTATTGTTTAACTCCATTCTAGAAATATCTAAGCAAATAAAAAGAAAAATTCCGCGATGCTTACAAAATATTTTTTTCATACTATATATCGACTTTACCGGGAAAATCTTTTCCCCGTATTTATCCATTTTTATGAAAACACATCCGTTATTTGCAACAGCAAAATGAAAAAAGGCACGGAATATACGATGATTTATGTTATTTCCTAGAAACGAAACACAAATACGACGAATTTCTTGTTATTTCAATATATTTTTAATTTTCTTGAAGGACTCACACAAGCTTGTCGATCTTATCGACCAATCGAATTAGATTTAAATGTAATTCAACAACCAACCGGTCAAACAAGTATTTTAACTGATATAAAGTAACACGGTTACCTCGCAAACGTGGTTTTATCAAAACGTGGGATGGAATATAAGCACAACGGAAAGTGGTATGAGAAAAACGAAGGGGAAAATAACATTATTTCCAGGTGTAGTATGACATAATGACGAGGCGAAACATTAAAACTTCTATTATTATTCCAAGAATGTAAGGTATGAGTATAAACCCCTAAAACAAGAGAATAGTGTATCGTGTTCGTTTCTTATTACTTAACAGGCCTACGTACGTGGTAATTAATATTGTGAAATTAATATCCATTAAATCAGAATAAAAAGGGTTCGCTGTTATGTCACCGCAATTCTTCTGGTTGGCGTGGAAACCTGGATACTAAACCATGGAACAAAGGAGCTTTCAAGCTGTGAATCTATAGGTGTGTCCTCGAAAAATTCAAGACAGATAGGGTGTTATAGAGTGGCCAGAACAAATTCCAAAAATATATTTATCCGGCTTTTCAGAATTTGCCAAACATCTTATGGCAAAAGATCGTACCTTCAAAAAAGGCAAGCAGTGCTTCACAAAAATGATCATGGCAACAAATTAAATAATTTAGAAACACTAGAAATAAAGAAAACCACTAGTTCAATATAAGGTATACTTCATGTAAGCTCAAATTACAATTTCTCATTATTCTTATCACCTTCTCAGTTGACGTTTTGCCTCTTTCATTTAATATTATCTGTTTCTTTCTCTCTGTTTTTTTGTTATAATTTTAAGTGTTATTCTATTGTTTGTTCTACTATTTTATTTGATATTGTGTTTTTCCTCTGTATGTATATATAACCGCACACTTTGTATTTTTTGTTTAGTTTAATTTTGTACCCTGATGATGCTTAAGCTAAGCGAAACCGGTCGGTCATAAAAAAATGAAATAAAATCTGTGGTCTTATACAAAGTTATTATTTTATTTTCACTATACTAAGAAAATTTTATTATCCTGGTCACATTATGAAAGGGAAAAAATTTCAAATTAATCTAACTGATTTATCGGCTTCAAAACAACGCTGAGAGCTTTGTGACTACAGAATACAACAGGGAATTGATGCACCGTGCAGATCTACTTTTCATACGTACAAATATTTTTTTAGGGCGCAGAGAGAAATGTTTTCATCTCTACGGTTTTAAAAGAACTGTTGGACCATATCATGTTATATTATATATTTGTTATAATCTGCAATATTATGTATGTATCTACATTGATTTAATAAATGGAGCTAAATTGCTCTAGAATATGTTCATTTTTACTATATTTACAGATTAATTTATAACGACTGTTTGTTTCCTAAATAATAAAAAAAACATATCGTTAGAGTAAGGCAGTCAATTACGGTGTTTTGATTTTCCACATATATTACTTTTTATATAATGGTTTTTCAAAATCCTTTCATAACCATAGTGTTGAAGTTTCAACTCTTCCCACATACATTCATTACCACATACATAACGCTCATGAAAGTGGGAAGACAAACGTGAAATCTCAATATGAAGTAATAGGCATTAGAGAGTGTCTCGTATTTAAGTATACTTTAAGAACACCAAAATATAAGTTTAAGCCTTATTTTTTTTAAGCATATTGAACGCGTTAAAAAAGGTTTGGGTTCCCAGTTAAAGCAACCTTGACGCTGTGATGTTTAAAAACAAATCACCATATAAATTAAACATTTTTTAATTACCAGTAGTAATGACCTCTAAACACTTCAGGCTCTAATGGGAAAAATAAACAGAAGTTTCCCACATATAAGATAGGTTGACGATTCTCAGATTGGTGAGTTCTGAGGAAAACCTTTATCCAAAGTTAAACGTGGCAGGCTTATGAAAAAGAAGCCTAAATTCGATCAAATACTTATCAATGGCTTAAAACCAAAATATTGTAGCTCCACTTTTGGCGAAAATGACTTATGAACTACTCTACTGAGGAGAACCCTAATATTTACCTTTGTGCAGAGGTGTATACTACATAAAAGCACATAAGCACTGCCTACCCTGCAGGACAATAATATGAAACTCTTGCGAAAAATTAATCTACACTTTTAAAAATACACGTGAAATTTAGCTAATGGAACCGCCGCGAGCGCCCAACCGACTTTCTTACTATAACATGTTAAAAGCAGTAACTACATATGCTCAAATGACGCCAACGTCAGAATATATTATTCTATGTTCGTTAGACTACATAAAACACGTATGCTGTGAGCTAATGCGCGTTTAAGTGGCTTATTTGTGTTAGTATCTAAGGCAGTGCTTTTACAGAACAATTCCAATAGAAAACAATGACATCTGCTGGTACCTATCTCTATTATCAATTAATCCACTGTTTTTTCTACTGCCTACTCGATCACAAACTCTGTGAACGCCACTGCTTACGTGTAAAAGTGTGGCAACTCTATCTTACACCTATCCACAAAATCTAATTTTCAAAGCGTTTCACATTTTTTACCTCAAACTAATGGTTTATGGAGACAACATCTTGACTTCAAACAATCGAAATACAACATAAAATTTCTTAACGCATGCGTAATTGTGTAGGAAGGAATATTTAGTTTCAAATATTTGAAATTAGTAAGTCTTTATTTGCATGTATGTGAATTCGAGAATTAAAAAAAAAACATAGGATTTCAATAGGAATTTAAAAAAAACCATTTTGACGTAGGGCACAGCCTCCACGTCCGTATCAACCATCTATTGTGCGGCGAATGACGCAAAATGAGCTGAATCACCAGACGACAAAACGAATCTTTAGCGCACGGCAGAATCGAAGTTAGGGTTGAGTTTGCTGTAGTGTTTCCCCCTGAGAGCAGTTTTGCCCCGAATGCAACAATCGTAAATCTGTCGTGGTATATTTTTAATGCCTGTCGTTGGAAATTCAGAATTTTCCGACGTTTTAACATTTTATCGGAATTGCAAATTCTTTTGGTCGGGATATTGTCAAACAAAACACACTTATCGTGACAGTGGGTGGAATACACGAGATTTGTATTCGATACGTGCAATTCCCGTCGCCTAGTGATGCAGGGTATAAAAAGGACGAAATGTATACAAAAGGTACTTACTTCTCTTCATTCTGATTTTCAGTTTACATAAATATTTAAGCTTTTATATTTCTGAACAGTTTTTTTTCCGAATTGATTTGAACATGAGTTTATTGAGGCGAGTTAGATTTATTTTGAAAAACAACACTTTTCTGATGCTTAGGACAATACAGAGTGAAAGTTAATCATGGTACAGATAAGGTATTCCTTCTTAAAGATAATTTTTATCAGTGATTTTTATTATAAAAAATATTCTGCCTATTGTATTACTTACCTATTTAGTGTAGTGAAATATTTATGTCAAGATACCTTCCCTATAAAATCAAATCTAAGTCGCATAGATGCATTTTTGTGGAAAGATTTAGGTCAATTATTTGCGGAAATACATATCATCGCTGGAAAGACAGAAGTGCTTGAGCGACACTTTAGTATAAAAAAGAGTTAAATATGCAGTTTTGATCAGTTTCTTTTTCTACATCGAATGCTCTGACTCTCGTAATCTGAAGACTTTTGTTGCCCTTCAGCCATCTAAAATAAATTTACTATTTGGGAAAAGGATTGACTCAAGCGACACAATTTTGGGACTGTTTAAGCTTTTTATCGCTTCAGGTAACACAGTTAGAGCATTGAGTTATCTGAGTTGACTTTTTTTTCAAAATCCAACCAGCTACTGAAGACTTATGTATTTTATTGCAAAACAAAAAAGCTTCTTAGGTGTTCTGGTGTAATCTTCCCAAAATGTCGCTTCAGCCCTTTTGCCTTTCCGGCGACGATATGTTATTTATTGACGAATGCTAGAAATAAAAATGGCACTTCATGGTTCACGTGGCATTCAATAAATATGGGTTCGACGTGTTAATTGATTTCTCTCAAAATGTTCTCATGAAACGTAGAAGATGATGAGTGAAATTGAGTACAATATAAATTTTAGACACCATCGATGGTAGTGTATCGACCAGCAAATTTATAGATACTAACATTGCTTACAAGCCAGCCGTCTGGATACAAGATTCAACTCCCAGTAAAAATACAAGTTACTTGATTTCAGTTTCGTACAGCACTTGAAATAGCATACCTACCAATAATTATATATGAATTTGAGTTTTTATTTATGTATTTCACTTTCTCCTGGTTTGCAAAACCCTTTGTCGAGTAAGAGTAGAAATGCATGTTCAAATGTCATAAAAAAACGACAAGAATTATAATTTCCGTGTTGGTATTTTTATCACGAGAAAGTCCAAACTAAGCGCTATTCCGAAACTCTTTTATGGTAATGCAAATCCCAAATCCCCATTCAGAACAATTCGAGCCCTCCGGCTCCAGTCTCACCCACTTAGGATATATTCAATCTGACGCTCGGCAAAAGACTCTCACAAAATGTTATGGAAATCATTTGTTAATCAAATTTTCCTTGTCTCAAAAGACTTAACGAATGAACATTGAGCGCATTTATTGCCTTAATTGTTATATTCACGCGGAGAAATGTAATTTGAATAAAGGCTTGTGGTAAGAGTTTTTTTTTTTAAAACATTTAAATAGGTTTTGCCGATTTAACTTGATGATAGTCGTAATCAAAATATGTCAATCAAAAACTTATTTTACTGACAAATTACATTTCTAGGTAGGCTATGTGATCTCATAGTTCTGCAAAATCTGAATATTTAAACAAATTTAAAAAATAACTTTGTATTAGAGCACGGATATTTTATGACCGACCGGTTTCGCTTAGCCTAAGCATCGTCAAGGTACAAAATTAAATTAACAAAAAATACAAAGTGTGCGGTTATATATATACACACAGAGAGAGAACAAAATATAAAATAAAATAACAAAACAATGAGAAAAGCAATAACACTAAGCGAAACCGGTATGTCATTAAAATTATAATAATATCCGTGGTCTTTTACAAAGTTATTTATTTAAATATGTCAAACCACAGAGTGCTTGCTTTCTACGAAAATATATTAATATTTTGTAACTAAAAATGTAAATTCGTAACATTCTGATGAATTATTAATAAATAAAACGTTGCAGTGATGTAAACGACGTTATAGTATTTTATTTAAGAATATTATTTGTTTCATAAATTATACTCGTATATATAAATACGCCCTAAATTTCACATGAACTTTACAAACTTTTATAATAACCAGAGCTGCCACAAAATGTTATTGTTTAACATGTTGATAAACATTGCCAAGGGTTGAGACTAGATACATGTGCCATTCTGATTCATATGATCTTTGAAATATTTAAAAGAAATTAGAATATTTTTAGGTTATTCGTCATCAGGAAAAATTTGCATTTCTTTTAAAAGAATATTAAAATGAAAAACTACACATTTTTTAAATAAAAAAAATGTGGTTCTATAGAAAGAAAACCAGCTGAAAAGATACAACAATTCTTAAAAAAGTGAGTGCTCCAGTGGAAGCGAGCTAAAGGTAGACCAAGGAAGAGGTAGATAGACAGCGTACAAGATCATAGACGCAGGATATAATAGCTTCAGAACATGGAAAAAATCACCATGGACCTGAGCTGATGAAGAACATGTACTCGTATGAAGGTGAAACCCCTGACTGGAATATGGCGCCATGATGATGGTGATTCGTTAACCACGCTGCAGACGTTATTAAATAAAATAAAAATTATAAAAACCAAAGAATACGAAATAGAAGAAGAAAATAAATAAGAAGAATGAGTAATAATAAGTCAGGAATGTTGCATTTATCCCTTTGCGTGGTCAATTTATCCAAACTTAGAATTATTAAACTTGATTTCATTTCATGTTCCAAGCAGGACGGTTACAAGGCAGTACCTACCGTACTATTGTAGCAATTCTGCTTCAACCTCACAATTCAACACGCCTATGCGACGAATACAACATTTGGGAAACATATACTCCGATGTCGCTGATATATTTAACACGTCAATATCAAACTATAAGTTTAGTTTAGTACAGTTGTTATCATCTGGAAGAGCTTAACTAATAGTAAGACCTGTTACTTAGTTTTATTTTTTGTATTTTTTCTTTTCTTTTACAATATTTTGAACCTGTTATTTATTGAATATTATTAATTATTTTTGTATCTGCTATTCAATACTCTTTTTTAATTTTATTTTACATACTTTTTTGCACTTGTGAGGTTAATGTTTTAAAAAAAGTGTTAACATGTATGTAAAAGCCTGTAACGGGCGTAAATAAATAAGTAAAAATGGGGAAATTATTTATCACCTTCCCAGCGGATTAGAGAACGCAAATAGTTGCTAAGTACTTCAAAAATAGTTAGACTCTCATATAATATCCTTTATTTTTACCGGATTACGAATTCTGTTGTAATATAGTTCAAATAATAATTCCAGTTTATTGAGGCAAGAACAGAAATAAGTATAATGAGGTTTATTTTATGTAATTTGAATTTAATAGAATTATATTATTATTTGTTGTACGTTACACTTTAATACGTACCAGAACATACTCTTATGGAATAGGTTATTCGTAACCGGGAATGTTTGTCTTTCTTCATTAAAAAAATTAAAAAAATTGTAGGGCCACATTATTTGCGTTGTGTTAGAAAATTTAAAGCAACGGGATTGAATAAGCATCCCTTAAAAAAATAATGCATTTCTTCACCATTGAGCCAAGCTTCAAACCAATACTTAAACGTCTAGCAGGGTCTTTTTTTGAGACATCTATCGGAGGGTGACTGAAGCCAGCAGTGGTGAATCACGAAAACCGATGTCTAAGTGTTGTTACGAAAGGGAAAAAGGTTCGAGGGCGTGATACGAAAATGGGTGAGTTTTCATTTTCTCACAACAGAGGGAAAAAAAAAATGCCAATGTACAGAATTCTAAAATTTTTAATAATTGTGCCCTTTCCCACAGTAAGAAAATAATTTTTTTTCACGGCATTCTATAAAAATCTACTGTTTAATATGCATACGGTGTTTATAGACTATACCATACAAATTTGATTATATTTAAATGTAAGAATCCTATTTCTGACAAATATCATCACCTTGAAATTTGTAGAATGTTTCATTTCACTAATAAATTAAACATCTGACAAATAAGAATAATTAATTTTCAGAGATATTATGAAAATTCTTGAAGAAGAAAATCTACCGGCTATAAGAGTATTTATAAGAAGTTCATTTTTAACATTTAAAATCATTACATAGTGAAATTAGTTAGATGATGCGTTTTCCGTATGATCGTTATTTGAATTTTCTGGTTGGTTTATTATTCGTCTCCTTCAATTATTACTATTATTTTCTTGTTATTATGTTAAATAGTTAATTAAGCATAAAGCAAACTTGGGGTGAACCATCACAAAACGTCGCTGTATAAATACGATCTTATTATTATATCACAATAAAATTAAATTGATTTAATAAAGATAAAGATATTCCGTACAGGGCGAGTTTATAACCAAAAAAGGATATTTCATATTTTATTAATTTCTGCACGACTGGATTTCATAAATAAATAAAAATATGAGATAAACGCTAACTTTTATATAAAAATGAATATAAATAGTGGGCAAGTAAATAGTAGATTGATATTTTAATTGTGATTGCAAAATTATGTTTTAAAAAAACTCTCATTTTTTTTTAAAATGTGGATATGATATGCAGAAAGAGAACATTAAAGATAAAATCTTATTTTAGATAGAAAAAAAAACCAAACAATTTCATATAGTTGTTATAAATTGGTAAAAAATATATTAAGACTTAAATAACAAAATTTTCAAGTTAATGTAAAATATTCATTTTCCACAATTTAAATCTATTTTTTGTCTTCATCGGGCCCTTTCTTTCCTTACGAGTTTTTTTACTTCCACAAAGAGGTTATTCAATACCATTGTCTCAGAGCTTTTGAAATGAAATTTATCATGTTTGAATAAACTACTATTTTAAAAACACAATTTTCGTGAAAATAAAACACGATATTTTATGAAAAATCCCAGTGAATATTAAAAGTTTGTAAAGCCATATAGATAATCGAATTAAAGGAACATTTAAACCTTAATCAGGTCTTCCAGCATACGCACTTTGTAAAATTATTACTGTCACTACCATTATTAAAAGCACTCAAAGTAAAGGAGGTAAATGTAACTTCCATTTGAGGCACTCTGGGAAAAATATCAGCGGAAAATAACCTAATTATTTACCCAAGAATACGGAAGAAGGTAATAAAATATCCCTCCTTTTAATCAGAAACCGATCTAATAATGACTTATTACTAAGAAAACAAAAGTACTTCTTACAAAGTCTTCGAATATAAATTAATTGACATCTGTTGTAACTACAATAAAATAATCAATAACTGAAATCATAATTGAAAACAAAATATCCAATAAAAACACCTTTTGTGCTTAAAAATATCCAGTTTCAGCCACAGCCGAACCTTTTAAATAAAATAAACGATATATATAAAAAGTTATAGGAAAATTAAATATTTTATAGTATAATAATTGAAACAAATATTTTTAAAACAACCAAGAACAAAATATTTTAATTAAATAATAAAAAATAAGATATTTCGGTTTATCTTTTAATTTCATTGTTTTAACGCCCTGAGGAAGTCATACCTTCGTCTGAAATAAGACTTTATTTAACTCAATAAAGTAGAGCGGACATGTAAACATGTTTTTAAGTAAATTATTTTCTCAATTTTATTCTTTAAGAGAAAAGGTTTTTTGTAATATGAATGATTTAGACGTACATAAAATTGTTATCTTTTGATTGGTTAACAAGGGCAATATACTAAACTTAGTGAAACATATTTCGACCTCTCCTACGTAAACTATCGTATCTTCAACAATCGGAAGCATTTTTATATTAAAATATTTGCTAAGAGTTTGGATTTAATCGGAATATTTGAATTTACAGTGATCAAAAGAAACCCTCTCCGCAACAAAGGGGATTTTGAAAATAGGAGAGCTTACGTAGGATGAATCGATTGATTAATAATATGTATTGCTTATGGAAGTTTGATAAAAAAATATAGTGGAAAATTGATACCAATTATAATATGCGTAATTTTTTTCTAAGCGAATTATTTATTGTGGAAGTTGAAAGTTCTGTTTCATTACATTGAAGTGAAATGTCAATTTAAAGTAAAATAGATATTATGAAAACTTAGGCTTTGAATTCTGAAATAAGCCAATAACTTAAGAGTCATCCCTTCAAATAGAAATTAAATTTAAATGAAACAATCAACTCTGAATAACCTAACGAACTTGACCTAACTTAACCTAACCTAACCCCCAGTTATGTAAGAAGATCCATACGCAATGCAAGGCCAGTAGCCTGTTTTTTTGCTGTGAAGGCTAGTGGCAAATTATTTCACGAAAATGACAGGCAAAAAATAGAGATAAAGCCACAGTCGGCCAATTACAACGGAATTCAGGTTAGCTCATTATTTCTCTCGTAGTCTTTTTTATGGGCAGACATTTTTACAAGAATTAAATAAATGATCTGACGAAGTCGTAAAACCAACGTAAAGCGGGATGGTTCGGACATTATCATTAAATTTCGAGAGTGCTTTTTTTATTTTGATGTTAAAATTGCTCATCAATATTTACGAAATACTGGCTTCACCCTAGATTTATATTGGACAATCTGGCGCCCAACCTTGGTTTTTGGTAATGCAATGAAAAATTGAAAACTCCATAGTCGATGATAGAAATGCTGTTGCTAGCTGAAAATATCAGCGTTGACCTGAGCATTTCAGAGAGAAAAAAATGTGCATTTTTTATGACGCCTGAACTTAACGCACAAATACTTCAGATACAACCCATACTGCTGATTATTAATAAGTTATAGAAAAAAGGGCTTCATAAAAATTACGTAGTTTTAAAACGTAACTGGTCTTTGCGGTAGGTACCTACATATAATATAATGAGCCGTTATAGTATAACGTGGAATGATTTTATTTACTCGAGAAAGCCAGCACGTCTCCGAAAGCTTTCATTCAAATCTCATGCTGTGGGGTCAAACTTCCCATATAAAATACGGTTGTATTTAATTAAAATAAGATATTACTAAATCAGTAAACGTAGGCACAAAAATCAGAGAAAACAATGTCATCAATTCTTCTGTTAACGGATTCACGTAGACTGTAGAGAGTAGATAGCTAAGTTTATGTATTAATTAACTTTACCACCGTTTTAAATGATAACACCTTAGAACAGTAATTCCCAAAGTGGTCTATATCGACCCCCAAGGGTCGATTCCGACCCGCAAGGGGTCCACGTCTATGAAAAAAAAAATTGGGGGGTGCATGAGACGTAAATGGGGTTCCACGAGAGTGGATTCCATTTAGGCAGGCCGTCACCAAAATGTTGGCTTCCCGCAAACTTCAAAGGACTACATCCTTTTGCGGCAGTTCCAACTTCATTCAAGTCTCACTGAACAAATACTTCAATTGAAGTTGGTAGTTCCGTTGGTGCGAACATATATTTCAATTGATGTCGGACTTCAATGAAATACTTTATTCTAAGTACTTCAATGGAAGTTCGACTTCAAAGACTATTAAGAACCATAGAACTACTAAGATTTGGCGAGGAACAGGTTTTTCCTCAGTTTCATCTTTTTGTCGATTTGCTAGTACTTTTCTATTTCAAATCTCTACCGAATAGTCTTTTTTTTTCAGAAGAATTTTTGTTGATTTGCTAGCACTTTTCGATTTGAGATCTCTACTGACTAGTAATATTTTTTTGGCTAGTTCGACTTCAATTGAAGTGTTCATCGCGAAGGGTTCATTTCAAAGAACTAGCAGTTCCTGAAGCGTTCACAAAACTTTGAAGTTTGAGAACCTCTGCCTTAGAACATAACGAATGTCTGCAGTGACATTCCCGTGCTCCATTAGCTTCGTCCAGAACCGCGCGGCGAGCATTCAAGGCAGTTACCAACCAACTAATACATACTTTAGCAGTCAAAAGGGCTAAATAAAATGCATGAAATCATTTGTGAGTATAATAATACACATTCGAGCCTTTTTATCAATGTTAAACTATTGCTTGATACTAGTCGCACTTGTCTAGCTTAGGTTTTGCACGCCGCGGCGCGCGGAGTGTGAACAAAGCTATTCACATTGACAAGCATATATTTTCGATTTCTATTCTGACTCTTGGCATAACTTGCCTAAAGTGTTTCATAAAGTTGATCATGTAAAATCTTTATAGGATGTTCTCAACTTTCTATTTCATATTCTTTTTCGTGAGATTAAAATCTCTCGACTACTCTTTCTTTTTTAATCTCCATTGAGTGTCATAAACACTAGGTTTACGGCAATAACAGATAGTATTTTTTTAGTTTTTTTTTAATAACTTTCTATAATTGAACAGTGTAAATATACTAACTGTATTTTATTTTTCGGAAACATCTTATTTGTTTAAATCTAGACACCCGTCTAATTAACGGATTTGGTAAAATAACGCATTTGAATTTGTCCCATTTGTGAAATTATTACTTCTAAACATCTAACAAAATATTCATAGCGTAACAATTTGTGTGAAGCAATGAATGTCATCGGTGTTAAGGATATTCAATTTCAAACCCAAATTACAAATAAGCGTTCGTTGCGTAACACATTCGGCGCATTATGATTTATGAGTCAATAAAAAAAGGTTTCTTCGAGGGTGGAAGTCTGGCGAAGTTAACCATACGGCTGCATTAGTGTAAGTAAATAAATCTATCTTCAGTCATATATATATATAGAGTTGTAGTCAGTGTGTGGAGACGTGGAGTCTAATTTCAGTTAAATAAAACGTTTATAAACAGTATTTGTGTTTATCCCGTAGAAATATGTATTTAAAAATGAACGTAAACCTAGTGTTAAACGACTAGTCAATCCTTTCAGATCGCTTAATTTAAATGGTTTTATTACAAATACGTATGTCTATTTTTATTCATCTGTCAATTCCGTATCTCATTCCCATTCATGAGGGTTGGTAAATTACATTTAAAAAGATACATCCATTAAAAGATACGCAGGTTTGCGTGATAAACCTATATACTGTACAGTTGTACACTCGTACAGTGAAATTACAGTGAAAGATTTATTATCCGGGATAACAAAACATAGTTTATTTGGTGGTTTTAAGCAGACACATTCTTCACGTTTTATCGAGTGAAAACTTATCATTCTAAGAAGTACTTGGAAAAAATGGCAACAAATTATCGTTGGAGAAAATGTTGACGTTACAAATGTTGGATACAGCAAAACAATACGATTATGTCACAAAACTTGAACAGGATTTTATTATTGAATATTATACGTTGACCAATGGTAATAAATTAATACAATATATATTATATGAGAAGAGCAGACAACCTTTAAGCAAAGGTCACTAAGTCAAAAGTCATTGATGTACGGATCTATAAAGATATTTAATAAATTATCAAATAATATTAAATTGGTAGAAAAATAAATAAATGAAGAATATAAATGCTATTATTTACGTATATACTATTAAAAAAAAAAAACAAAAAAAGAGAATGTAGTGAAATATTACTTCCAGTTATGGTCAGCTGGTGATGACAATGTGCTACATTCATATCACACATATAATATTAACAATATTTGGATGACTTGTATAGCGCCGTTTTTGTGAAAAATCACCTCAAGGGCGCTTAAGGTCGCACATTCCATAGAAAATTGTAGTGGATCAAAATATTCAGATTAACGTTTTATTTCGAAATATTGAAGTAAACATGATTATCTGATTATTTCGTCGCTGAAGCGATACTTTTGTCAAAAATGAGTTAAATATGCAGTTTTGATCATTTTTTTTTCTGCATAGAATGCTCTGACTCTCGTTTGATTCTGAGGACTTTTGTGACCCTTCAGCCATCTTAACTATATTTACCGTTTGGGAGAAGGCTTGATTCAAGCAACACAAGTTTTGGACTTGATTAGCTTTTTGTCGCTTCAGGTAACTCAATGGGAGCGTTGCGTTACCTGAATCAACTTTTTTTCCAAAATTCAACCAGATACTGAAGACTTGTAAATATTGTAAAAAAACACATTAAAATGCTCTGGTGTAAACATCCCAAAATGGGGCTTAGGCCCTTTTGCCTTTCCGGCGACGAAATGTGCTCCTTTAAAACCGTATTAAAATTAGTTCACTTTGTCTCCGCAAGCTGCCGCTAGTGATTTATTCGAAGTGACCGCATTTCTATCATTCCCGCATCAAACAATATCTCTTGTAAATTTTACCATTTTTGACCTAATTTACTTTTATATACTTTTTTAGTGGGTACCTATGTGCGACATATGATAATTATTTAGTTTATTTTGCAAAAACATTGGATAATGTTCACGCAGTAGTAATGCATAAACAGAACAACTGACTAAATGTTCAACTACGAATTTCAATTAAAATGAAAATCGATTCACCACGCTCACATTAAATAGCTATGATTCCAACTCGAAGACTTGTTGATAGAACAGGAAAATTAAAGAATTTTACTACAAAACGAATATTTTATATCGCAGTTTCCTGTAAAATCACACCTTATATTGTATTTTACCTGCGTTTGCATTTTTAAATGCTTCAATTAGATATTGGGAAAAATGTTAGCCATTTTGAAATCTTTACTTCACAAAGAGCAAAAGAAACTTACCAACTCAACGAATATTCTTAAAATAAATGTTATTATTTAATCGTATTGCAAAGACCTACATATAAAAGAGTGGATCGCAAACGATCAAATTTATTGAGAGTTCGTACCTGTTATTGAGCAGCTACCTGTATCAAATATTCAAACGATGAATCTTGTAATTTAAAAGGGAAAGTGGGGAGATGGTTTTGAAAGGGTAACCTCAAAGGGTGCTCCCTAAACTATGAGGTATTTAACAAGATTCAATTAAGGATACGTGTAAGGCAGAAGCTGACTAACGCAGAAGTTTAACCAAAATCAAAGCAATTAGAGGAATAAAACGTGTTCCAGATTGCTAAGAACATACGAAACGGTTCGCATTCAAGCCTTCTAATTCGTTTTAGTAATTTTTAATGAGTCGGAAATCACGTATAGCCTCCTAATCTTAATACCTCTCTAAGATTATTCAATACTACAAAGATAAATAACGTTATTTAAAATAATTATTTTGATCGATAGGGAATAGTTTTGGAGAAAAAAAAGTGTTACATAGAGAAATGATAAAGTGATCTTCGTATCGCTATGAAAATTTGAATCGATTTATTGTGTCGTTGAAGAATGAATCATGTGTTTCGATTTTAAAGGAGAATCGAAGAAAATGTGCAAAAAGAAACCAACTGTGAGTAAATAAAATTAATGAACAATTCTCGCCCAATTCTGTTTGAATATTAATTTATTTTTAGTCACATTCATACTGATGTCAGTTAGTAAACCACTGATAAACCGTTTGAGCTGTATTGTAGACGTGTCCGTGTGCCTAAAAAGTAAGCTCAACTTTTCATTACTTCCAGTGAAAATTACTATTTATTGATATTTTTTATTAACACTAACAAAATTCTACAAAAAAAGTCAAACTACTTTTTAGTAGTTTGTCCAACGGGTGCTTTAAACCTTGTTTTTTTTTAATAAGTAAACAATTTAAGTACCTAGATAAAATAAAAATACAACTTTGAAACATCAACCAAAAACTTAGCCTAGCAATAATAAAAAACATAAGAAATACCTACAACCTACGATGACATTAAAAAAGTAATAATAATCAGGAAGAGAGAGATGATAATCTAATACATTTTTCTTTCAACAAGCCAAATCTTCAACATTTTCACTAACAGTTTTGCATTTGTACAATTTATTTTTTTCATTTCAGCAGGTACTTAGAACATATAATAAAGAGTGGTAGATACTCTAAGTATCACCCTGGTGAAAGACCACCATTCAGAATCGAAACGTTGCTTGAAATGGCTTAAGCAGTGTTTGGTGATCAGATCTAAATATCCAGGTACTTTCCAACCTTCCTCTTCCTCATCTCCTCAGTGGCTCTAGACGGTTGCGAGCAGTTGGGACTCTTGTGCGGTATTCACGATAAAAAGGTAACATATTTAAACAACTAGATATCGTGTAATCCAACGCTCTTTGTCTATATTCATTTGTATTCTTAGGTACTATTGGTCCTTCATTAAACGTTAAACGAGTATTGTAATTGCGCTCCAGCCTATTTAGTTATATATGGTTATCCCTTCACGTACTTTGTTGATCCGGCGTGACTGTACGCAAGGCTTTTGTTGATTTGTTCGCATTAGTTGTTGATCTGTTGATTACAAACTGATTTGTTGATCTGTTACCAAAGCCGAATGTTTCAGTTGATCCCTTCGGATCTATTCATTCACCTTCCCGTCAAATATACAATTTACACTTTTCTTTTGGCTGATCCGATTTGAATAAACCAATCAAAGCGCTTCAATATATGTACTATATCTGGATAGCTAGCACGGCTGTGTGGGTGGCTGTGTGTGGCTATGTGTGTGGCTGTGTGTGTGACTATGTGTGTATGAATGTGTTATGACGACCGTTTGCGTGGTTTTAGATTCTTAAGTATCCGTTTCATGGAGGCAAAATTTAAAACGCACACTTAGGAAGATTTTTTCTTAGTTACTAGCGCATACCTGTGAAATTTTTGCACCATTTTTTCCAATAGAACATAAAAAATTGGTTAAAATTAAATCACGTTAAAAAATTTAATAAAAATAGATTTGTTTCTTGTTATGAAGTTTCTTTTGTAGAACTCCATGTTACAGTTTTTTATTTTTTATAAAAAATATTTTTAATTTGTAAAGGTATTTTTTTTAATGTAATTATTATTTAAGTTCTGCTAGGTAATTATTTTATGCGTGACAGCTGTTCGACCTTCTAAAGGCACTGTTAACTGTGACAGTGTGATAATAATTATTATTATAAAAAGTAAAAAACTTATAATAAAATAAATGTAGTCATTTAAAAAAAAAATCTCAGAATATATATATATATTTTAACTGACATAGACGAGAAGTGAACTCTAACCAACTGCATGGAAGTGAACAATGCTGAAAATTACCCCCCTTACTGTTGTGACAAGAGCGGCATAAATTCAGTATACGCACTGGAAATAATAAGAATTGATTTTTTTAAATTTTAGAACAACCCAAATTATATTGTTTTATTATGAATAGAGATGCGATATTGATATACTAGTTTGGTGGAAAACCAGTTAACTTATTTTATTAGAGTTAAATTACACAGCCTTTAGAATTTTTTTAAATTCGGTGCACAAATTTATATTTACTAAAAAAAGTAATTTGTAATTTTCAGTTCTAAGGAAACTTCGAGTAGAATCTGAAGGACGGATTATAATACTTGGCTAATTTATATAGCATTTTTTGTGAAATATCAACACAAGGGCACTTCAATTCTTTTTATAATGTTTTTTTTAACAAATTGGACGTTGTAAATTAATAAAACTTAGAAATGACATTTAATTTATGTTCATCTAAACTGTATTTTTTTATTACGTCTTTTTCCATGAGCAGAATATCAATTTTAGTTTCCAGTCTGGGGCCTAAAAGTCGAAAGGTCCAAAGTAAGCTGGCGGCATTACCTGTTCAGTAGTTTAAACCTATTCGAAAACTCGCACAGACTTGGATATATTCAACAAATGACTATTGAAAATGGCAACCCTGAATAATACAATAATGAATATATTGTAGGAAGAAAGATACAACTAAGTAAGTCCCGAGCATTCAGTATTAAGCTTCGCTCGATAGTGATGAAATTTTTGTATAAGAGTTTAAGCATACATTTTCTATTTTCCCATAGACTAAACCTTTCCTTACAATGTCCCTAAATGTAAAGATCCTCGTCCTAGAGCCCATATTTGAGTAGAAAAACCTTTGGTACATCGTAATACTATTATACACCCGGCATTTTGGGTCTACTCATAACATGAGATATACGATATGCATACGGTAATAAAGAAAATGTTTGAATTCCAAAAAAAACGCATTGTGTTTTCGGAATAGTATATGGCAATCTTAATATTGTTTTTGTGGTTAGTACCTACCTACATAAACTAAATTTGAAAATATTACACTTTACTTAGTTAAACCAAGAGTGAAGATACGGCAATTACATATAATGCGTGTCGCATATTTGGTCTGGAGCCCCTACATTCCAGAAAAAAGCCTAGACTCTTGAAACAGACGGTCCGTTTGATAGATTCTCCTATCGTAAGAAACGGATTGCAATCTTCGGAGCGCAGACGTCAGGTGGGAATGCTGTCTTTGTTCTACCGGCATTTCAATAGAAGATACTCTGAGGAACTTGTGTCATTGATCCCTGGCATCCCGGCACCGATGCATAGTCGGGAAATTCACCAAACGCTCCCCAACATATGCAAACGGTTGACATTCAATACAAGAGAACGGGTCGCTTTTACGAATCGTTCTTATGTTCAACGGCTAGACGGAGGAACTATTTGCCAGCCTCTGACCCGGGTTCATTCCTTCCTTCCAAAAGACCCTCCACATAGCATCCACGACCTTATGTCGTCTTCCCTGAGAGAAATTATTTCCCTCAAAGCCTCCTGTGTGGAGTGAATGTAAAAAAAAAAGTTTTATGAAAGATGTTTAGATAATTCAAAGACTAGATCGGAATAGTTTTCAAATCCAATTCCATTGCCTGGCATTATACAGGTATGTAGTAAAGGGCCCTTGAGGTGATTTTCCCACGAAAACGGCGCTATAAAAGTTATCCATTTATTATTATTATTAATATCGAGAAAGTGCACAAAATTATAATAGTTAAAAAATAATCTATTAGAAGCTATTAAACGCAAAAAATCACAAGTAAACTTTATTCACTGAAATGAAAGAAATAAAATTAATTTTTAAAGTAAAATTAATACGGTTTGCAAAATTAACGGTATCACTTTTTAAAGCTACCACCCAGAGCTCGTGAATTACTCAGAGGTATGTGCCTTATTAAGCGCCCTTCTGGTGATATTTCACAAAAAGGGTGCTATATAAATAAGCCAAGTATTATTATGTGTTTTTTCTTGAAAGTAATTATTTAAAGAAAAACAGACGACGCTGTACCTCTACGGTCACTCTTGTGTTATAACAATATGCCAAGTGTAAAACACTCATTAGGTGTGTAATTATGAAGAGAGACTTTTTTACGGCCTAGTTTATCGCCCCTCGACAACAACGAGGAACTCGTAGCATATAACTAAGTGCCCCAATAGGAAAGGGTTTAGGTATGCAATTATTTAAGACTAGCTGAAGCGTCGTCGCGTTTCGGAAAACCTTTTAGTTGTGCTGTTTATAAGATGGAAAATAAAGTATCCTGTGAGGAATTTTACTACGAACAAAGAATTCAATGTCCATTAGGCAATGTTCGGTGTTCACCAGCCTCAGGATTATCTTTGTTAACATTAAATTAATATTTCCTGGTGGGGAATATAGTTGACATAGAAACACGGACACCATTTTATTTCATATTAACCCCACACAAAACGGAACGGAAGAATGGAGGGCATTTGAAGTAAAAGAAGAAACCTGAGAGAAAAGGATAATTTAAAATAAAATCATTATAATAAAGATGGAAATAGGTCTGTCAAGATAAGGGAATTTACATGTATAAATATATATTTATATATATTTGTTTTTATTTTTTTAAGAAAGACAAACATTGTCGGGTCACGAATAACCTGACAATATTTGAAAAACTCCTACTGCAATCATAATAAACGAAAAATGTTCCTTGTTTAATGATGGAGGACTTAGCTAGCAGAGGAATTGAACTCACGACGCCCGGGTGGGAATCTGACGCGTCTGTCCATTCAGCTACTAACCGTTCACTTTCGTATAATTTAGATCAATGTTCGTTTGAGCACAAAGTTAAGAGATTTTTTCTGATATTTATAGGCATCCAGATGTGGCTGGTAAACTAAACAGTGGTGTGCACTTGAAATTCGCAGCGTCAGCGGTTAAGTACTGCTATGATACAGCATTAAATAAATTACGCAATGTCCAATATTCACCAACCTCAATCTTAGAAAACACGAAAAAACGTTTAAACATTTTTTTTGTGAATATGATTAAAAAAAAACTTGTACATAGTTTAGCCCCCATGCCTCAGCTAGTCACTTAAGGTCACACCAAGCATGTCAATGGAAAACTTGTTGGGAAGATTGTTTCTAATAGGGGAGATTAAATTGTCATTACGATCCCTTTGAATCATGATTAGGTCTTTGAAACATTAAATTTGACGAGGTTATTCTTACGCCAAGAGGAAATTTTCTCGAAGTAATCATTCTCTGCTTCAAAGCACTCCGTCAAACAAAAAAACTACCATGGACTGTAATATCACCCGCGTAACAATGTTATGATGCACATAACAGAAGGTCATAGATGTGCAACAAAAACAAAAATAGAGACAAAACCGATCCTTGCGAATCTATCATATGAATCTATTATGCCGATATGTATCCAAATAAAAGCAAAGTTATTTTGTACCTGTCGGCAAACTAGCGAAGTTATTTAATAGTTAAGAGAAGTAAGGATGTGTTTTAGATACTAATTTCCAGTGAACAATATATTTTGAGGGGAGAAGTGTTGGATAACTTCTAAAAAGTAAAGTTATAAACATATTTCAAATAAAATTACACGACATCTCGCCTATTTTGATATTGGAATATTGAAGAACTATGTTTTTGAATTGAAATAAAATAAATTAGAGTAGATTTTGTTTTGAAGCCTAGACATGAATACACGGAGAGCATTAGGGGAAAGATATTATTTAAATGGCTCAATACACAAAATATTCAAAGTAGAACCCGTTTTGAAATAGAATCGTTAAGATGCAAAATAAATAAGGGTTAAGCCCAATAACGGGAGGAAATTTGAATTTTATTGGAAAAAAATGTATTTTTATCAAACTTTTCTCATAAATATGTGTGGAACTGCTGGTCTAATGCCCAAACATTGTTCAAAAAGTTATTAAATTAACATAATGACATGACAGTGTGGCTTATGTGGAAAAAGAAGTTTTACAGGGAGGCTTCTATTAACAAATTTGTCAGATTGTAAAGAGTTGATTACGATCGCACTGTTTAGGATTGAAATAATTGGAGTAGATAATCCAAAAAGACTTAAGAATTTCACTATAAATTCTTTCTAAGTTATTAATATTGCTGCTAGATTTCAAACTCCAAACAAATATTAACAAAGGCCGTATGGCTCCCCTGGCCCCACGGCATGTTGGAATTAACTTTAGAATAATAAAATTATATTGGGCAGTACGTTGGAGGAAGGGAAACACATTTCCTTTAGAGATAATGGAAAAAGTTCCTCAGAAGAAACAACCCTCATTTTGTATGGACATTAACCAGGCATCTTACAATATCGTGGAAACCGTTCAATGCTTGTTAAAAGTAAGGCAGTCACGTAACCAGGAACAAGCAATACCGTAGAAAGGTTATTAAATACAACTTCAGACAGAAATGTAGTCCTTGATATAAGGGAAATTACGCAATTCAATAACTGTTGTAGCCTAAACATCCATGTAACGTTAACTGTCTGATACACAGAAATATAGAGGAGAAATTGGATGTTAAAGTCGTATTAGACCAGTGAATCATTTAAAAAATACTAAAACATGTACAGATTTTTTTTTCTGCTTGTAAATAATAAACAAAAAAAACAGGCGTAATTTGTTTTTTTATTTTTATTTATCATGTTTTATAACTAACACGTATTTTTATATGAGGGCATTTTCAGTGTATACCTGCACCGTTCCTACTTTAATATTATTGGATATACTTGTATTAATTATGTTTTGAAAAGGAAACGAATAACATTTTTTCTGGAAGCCGTCAAGTTTTAAATACAAATCTTGTTAGCTTTTCGTTGTGTATTTTCCCATGTTTTGAGCAGTCCAATCAAAAAGTTTTCCTTGCAAAGTTTCACGCTATTAGAAGAACCTTATTAAAGAGTGGTAACATAAAACGACTTGGAACGCAAGCCGTAGTATACCAAAACTTTACATATTTCCCGAGACCGACTTGAAGTTAATTATTTTCGTAATAATTAAAAAGCTAATTATATTTTTTCACGTATGTAAATGAATTTTGCCTTTGACGAGACGATCAATCAAATAAACAAGTATTAGTAAAAAGCATTAACTTTGTGGCTTGAGATATAAAAAATAAACAGTTTTTTTTAAATCACTTTAGTATTAATATTTCGTCAACCGGTTTCGGAAGCAACCTTCCACCTTCAGGACATTATAATATTGTCCTGAAGATGGAAAAGTATTTCTGAAACTGGTCGACGAAATATTAATAATACAGTGGTTTAAGCAATTTTTACCTGTTTCAATAAAACTCCTTCTTCAGTGTTTCTTAAAAGAGGAACGCTATAATATTTACGATAAATATTACAAAGATATGTAGCTTATCATATGAAGTATGTCGGAGGGTTATTAATACTACCCCGATGACTTGACAAAGGCATTCAAGAATGTGATTATCCCTTCGAAAAACTCAAGGTAATATTCTAAGTCAATACACACAACGTTTGTGCTTAAGAAAACGCGAGGAAGTGGAAAATGGACTGATTGGGAGCCAACTTAGTGACGATGTGCATCTCAGGCAAAATGTTTTAATAAACTTCGCTGCGGGGATGATGATGGGTATTGGTTGGTTATGAAGCATTGTGCTCCTCACCGTAGACAACGATTCAGATTCAGTAAACATGGGGCAACAATTTTATCATTGAGTTCACGGAATCTCAAAATAACTAACGTATCTGTGTGTAAGCCATTATACTTGAGTTTAAACCCAACGAGTCAAAGAGTTTCTGACACAATTTGATTTATCAAGGCTGTATTACAACAAAACATAAAATATGAAGCACAAAGGTTATTTGTTTTTTGAGAGAACATTCTCATTGCAAAGTTATGTGTTTAACTTATAATGCATTCAGCTCAAAGGATTTAAAAAATATATATTTGAATAGATACAATTACGTGTCAAAAAAATTATTCCAAAATAAAGAATTTGAATGACTTCATTTAGGTGTAACATACGAGAGATCTTTAAAAAAATTCACTCACTACAAAAAGTATTATAAAATTTTGCTTACCTCAAATCAATATAATTATTGGTAAGTTGACTTCATAATATTAATTTGAAGTTATTGCACCACCCTTTTCTGCAACAAATGTTATTATACTTAAAAATAACATATACCTACGTGTAAATTACGAACAAAAATCCATTTTTTCATAAATATATCACGTAGGTGTGTAAGTGTGGGATGCGTATTCTGAGCCTCCAACCCACTTAAAGGGGTCCCGGGAAGCAAAAATGTAAAACGTAGCTCCATAAAAAAAATGGCGTGCCGATGAATGGTGTATTGCCAGTTGCTACTCGTACTTGTTAGGTGCTACCGACGCCGACGCTGTCCACCGCGGGAGAAACGAATTTGTATTCCGCCGAGGAACTTACTTAGTGAGCTTACTGCGGCGTCGCTTAAGCCAAAGCTAGCGATAAAATACGACATTTGACAAACAGGGCGGTTTTGCAAGCTTACGTCGTCAAACGTTTAAGGTTGTACAAAGTGCGCGAGCTCATTTTTTTGATGTGCGGAATTGGATCGGTGACAAGAATTTATGGATGGACTATGGACTCGCAAGCCGGAAGGAAGCTCCTTACTTTTATGTAACAGCGAAAGTTCTAGGAAGGTGGGTGAACCGTGTCAGTGCTGTTAACGTACTGGTTTGGTATACTTTTCAATTACCCACAGAGCTGGGAAAATGTTTTACCGAATACGAATATTTTAAAAATAAGTTTCCTTTGCAAATCTTTATATCAAGCATTGCTATTTTTAGACCACAACTGTTTAAAAAAAGGAAAAAAATAATGTTGTATAAGGCCACAGATTGTATTTTCATTTTTATGACTGGCCGGTTTTGCTTGGTCTAAGCATCATCGGGGTACAAAATTCAAATAAATAGACATATTCTTAATAATCAGGTTTCTTTCTCTCTGTTTCTTTGTTATAATGCAAATGTTATTCTATTGTTTTTTCATTGTTCTGTTATTTTATTTTATATTTTGCTCTCCCTCTGTATGTATGTATAACCACAAACCTTGTATTTTTTGTTCAGTTTAATTTTGTACATTGATGATGCTAAGGCTAACCTAAACCAGTCGGTCATAAAAATTAAAATAATATCCGTGGTCTTATAAAAAGTTTTTTTTTATATATTTATTTCAATAACTATTTATTCTGATTAGAAAATATTATGATTATACACAATACATACGTACTTGTTCAATTCATTAATTTCTACTGAATTACTCACCTTCTGAGAATTTCTGCAACAATTTAAAACCGGTCTGGTTTAAAACAAAAGGGTGATTTTTTTGTAATCTGAACTCTTGTTTTTGCGAGTCACGTTGTAGTTAGTTAGAATAAATTAGAATGATAATACAAAAATATTTTTTTAAATATGTTCTTTTTTTCTGGAAAAACTTATCTTTCTCTTTCGTTCTTTTTTTCTAAAACAAGTAATTCACTTTCTGCGATGTATTAACTGAACCCATCCCAGCGTGTTGTTTCAATGGGGTATAAAATAAAATAAGTACCCACAACTATTATAACTTGCCCGATTTTTGGTAATATCTTATGTAAAAATGAGGAGAAAAATCGACAAAGTTTTCTAACGAAAACCATAACCGAAACATAAGATTGTTAAACCACCTAACTTCTTACAACATGTTTGAGGCAGTAAAATTGTGTTTTTGCAAGATAGAATTATTTGTTCGTTTAACATTCCTTGAAAATAATTATGTAGCGTCGGTGAACATCTATATTTTAACAATTATTCAATATAAAGAAACTGTTACTGACACAGTTTTGTCACATAAAAGACGTATTTTTTTTAAATAGTGAATACCGCACACTCACTTCTTTTTATTGTGTTTTGTTGTATCTTTTGCTTTATGACCGGTTAGTACCTGAGTGAACAAACTCGTCGGATTCCCCCCTGGGCGTTGTGAGTTCAATTCCTCCATCACTTCACAAGCAACATCTTCCGCTTACTATGATGGCAGTAGGAGTTTTTCGAATATTGCCAATTTATTCGTAATCCGAGAATGTTTGTCTTTCTTTTAAAAAAAATAAAAAATGTAATATTTTTAATTGGTTTATGTTTTATATGTATTTTTTATATTTTCGAAGAAAGCTTTGAAAACAAAAGGTGAAATTTGATACTTTTTACGAAAACCAAAAATCACTTTGTGGTTTGACATATTTAGTGAAAATGACATAATAACTTTGTGTAAGACCACAGATTAAATGTTATTTTTTATGACCGACCGATTTCACGTAACCTAAGCATCATCAGGGTGCAAAATTAACCTAACAAAAATACAAAGTGTGCGGTTATATATACAGGCAGAGGGATCACACAATATAAAATAAAATAACAGACAGTGAAAAAACAATAGAATAACGTTTATGATTGTATTATGTATAATCATTTTTTTTTTCAAAGGTAAAATTAAAAATATAAGGAAACCAGAAACCAAGTCTATCGTAAAAAATACTAGCTCCCTAGCAAAGTGTCTACCTGGTCTGTAAGGTACAAAAAATTACAAATTTACTATAAAATGTATCGCCACTTAATTCGGACTTCTGCCAAAAATTGAGGATGCCAATCCCGGCCGCCAAACAGACAGTTAAGTTGCCTGTGCGATAAAACAAAAAACTCTAGAAACATGTTTATATTTAAACTTGGTTACCCAGCAAATTTCAGGTTTTCCTGGTCAACAGCCTCCCTTTTAAAGGTTAAAATTCTCAGACAGAAATTCCAGCCTTAAACAAACTATGTAGGTAGTCGAATATGAGCATTACGGCCACATCGGCAAACTTTCGACCATTCCCACGTGAATTTCTCGGCGTTTTGTTTGATTTCACGTATTTGTATGGCAACAAAAGACAAAAGCTTGGGTGTGGATACAACGAGAGTTCCGCGAGAGTTCTTGGAGATTTTGTGTGGCGACATGTATTATTGATACTGGCCAGTATTGTTGTACAACAACAAGATTGTATTATGAAAGGGTGAAAGATCTGATTTGATAAAATTTTCGACTGGATTGACTAACAAGCCTCAATATTTGATACGATTTTTTTATAACGGGACATTTAATAATATGCAACAATTAATATATAACATTTATTATTCATTCCCAAATAATATATAACATATATGATTTGGGAACTCTTTCAAAACTGAAAGTTAAACATGTAGTCCATGCGTATTTCAAGCAAAGAGATCGTAAGATAATAAAATAGATAACAAAGAAAATTAAAGTAGCCCATGTTGAGAATGCACAATATTGCACAACCGATGAACAAATCTCTCCGTCGTATCTAAGGAGAACCATGAAGATTCAAGAGTTTCCTAAAATGCACTTTTTACGAGTAAATGAATTTAATTTAATATACTACTGAATGACTATTGAGATACCATCTTGGTAGAAATTAGAAGATAATTGGACGTAGTTATGCAGAAAGCATCCATCCCCAAAAATATCAAACCGAGAAAACCGTTTGAAAATATGACGATACAAAAGCATTATAATGCGTAATCGGCATTTGCAAAGTGAATACCAGTGTTTTTTTGTTTTTTTTTTATCTTTAAGAGAACTATTATGAAGAGGTTATTTATAATCTATCAATGTATTTATTAAATAAATAGTTGTATTTCCTATATTACTCTACATTTCAATGTTTTTAAACTTCAATTTAAGTACAAAATCTGCAATGTCCGTTTGTAAAAAAACGAATTATCAAAAATCTATTGCCTTTGGATGCTTTTAGCAGATAGAAATATCGTATTTATCAATAGGAAACCATGTGAAACTCGATTTTGGCAAATTGTGGGTTGGACGCTTTTTGCATAACTACCTCCAATTGAAGGTTACAGAAATAAGTTACGAACTACAAGATCAATTAAAATAGATTTTTGTAAGTTTCCAACAAAGTTGTATGATTGAAAATTATATTTTTCCGGGACTATCAAGGTAATTTCAACTACTAGTAAAATATATATTATAATCGTCCCCATCAATAAAAATCCATAAGCCAGAGTTGGCACTCTCCGCTAAACGGGAACTTAGGTACCGTTTGGCATAAAAAAAATTCTGTACAGACCGATTAAATAGATTTTAATGTATGGCATTTACGCTTTTACTCTAATGGAAACTGCACTTAGCAAAAAGAAGAATCCAGAACAAATTGGTAAATAGTTTGAGCACCCAGTCCGAGGCAGAAGCGGTTTAAACGTCCAGAAATAAATTTAATTCTCAGAGATAATTTACGTCTGGTCCTAAAAGGCTGAGAATGAGTACTGGCAACATGACGGGAAGAACTGATTGTTAAAGAGGTTGAAGCAGAAGAAATGAGGAAAAATACATTAAAAATAGTATATTTTATTATGGAGGGTATTACATGCCATTTAGGTAAATATAACAATAAACTTACATGTTTTAATTGGGTTCATTGTTATTATAATCAGCTTGTCTTTTTTATGTTACATATTAACCACCTTTAAGACCGTTCCTGTAAATTGACACCTCAATACAGGCGTTTTACACATAGTGAAATGGTTAATACGTCATCACCGATATTTTTTTTTTTTTTTCTAAAGAAAAGGTGCATTTTGAATTTTCGCGGGCTTTGTACATTCGATTCTCGTTTTTTTTTTGCTATGTTGGTACACATGTATATATGTTAGCATTATCAGTCATTTTGGATGAGTGGTTTGTTTTTGACAACTGGAAAGGTTAGTCACGTTTTTGTGTGTTCTTCGATTTTTTACTTTTGAAAAAAATAGATCAAGAATATGTATTAAATTTTGCGTTAACATTTATCATTTTAAATGGAATAAAGTGCTCCAACGCACTTAAAATGTTTATTGTGGCATTTGGCGAGTCTACTTTGTCCCAAAAAAGTGTTTATAAGTGGTACAAGCGTTTTACAGAAGGCCGAGAAGATGTTGATGACGATGAGCGTCCTGGAGTTGCAACCACGTCAACAAACGAAGAAAACATCGAAACAGTGAAGAAAATGGTTTTGGAAAATCGTCGAATCACTATAAGGGAAGTTGCAGAGGATGTTAGCATATCAATCGGCTCATGCCATGCAATTTTCTCTGATGTTTTTGGGCATGACACGTGTGGCAGCGAAGTTTGTTCCGAAATTGGTGAATTTTGAGCATTAGTATCGCTCAGGAGTTGTTGAATGACGTCAACGACGATCCAGATTTGTTCAAAAGGGTCATACCTGGTGATGAAACGTAGGTATATGGTTATGACGTCAAAACCAAGGCCCAATCATCCCAATGGAAGCGGCCAGAAGAGCCAAGACCGAAAAAAGCACGCCAAGTTCGATCAAATGTGAAGGTTTTGCTCACTGTTTTCTTCGATTATAATGGTGTGGTGCATCATGAGGTCTTGCCAACAGGTCGTACAGTTAATAAGGAATACTACTCGTACAAGGAAGTTATGCAACGTTTGCGTGAAGCAATACGGCTCAAACGATCGGAATTGTGGAAAAACAAATCATGGATTTTGCATCACGATAATGCATCAGCTCACACATCGCTTGTTCGTGATTATTTGGCCAAAAACAACACCGTCATCATGCCTCAACCACCGTATTCACCAGATTTGGCTCCCTGCGACTTTTTCCTATTCCCAAAACTGAAGAGACCAATGAAAGGAAAGCGTTTTGCCACAATTGATGAGATAAAGTCAGAATCGAAGAACGAGCTGATGGCCATACCGAAAAGCGCATTCCAGAAGTGCTTCGAAGATTGGAAGAAGCGCTGGCATAAGTGCATTATATCTGAGGGGGATTACTTTGAAGGAGAGAAAATAGATATTGATGAATAAATAAATACTTTTCGAAAAAATTCGAAATTCACCTTTTCTTTTAAACAAACCTCGTACATATGAAATTTAAAAAATAAATTAAATTAAATGCAATACAAATAAATTCTTACACATTTTGAATTTTCCAATTATTTCTTAAGAGTGTGACTTAATTACTGTCGGCTAGAGAAACAAAGCAAGTTAAAAAAATATTTGAGGATATTTATTTAAATTTTAAGTAGGGAGTTAAGAGTCAGCACTCAAGAATGACACTAATCGTTACTTTGTGGCATTATAATACAACCAAAACTACAAATAATTTATCTGCATATTTTGTATGGGTAGTTGTTGGTAAATGTCGGAGGTTTCCAGCGAATACAAACTGTGATCCTTTATATTATATGAAAAAAATACCAAAACGTCAGTAAAAGGTGCAGTTTGAAAACTAGCAAAAGCACGTTTGAACGTTTTTCTTCAAATACCAGTATGTATTTCATAAAAAAATTGAAAGATTACTATTTAAAAAGTTTATTCACTGGAAACCTTAGACATTTTTCCAACTATCCGTATGGAATTAACAGATAAATAATTTGTAGTTTTGCTTGTATTAGAAATCCAAAAAGTGGGTATTTTTGGTTGCTGAACCTGAAGTATCAATTGGGATTTGATTAACATTGATTTAAATTGACATTTAAATTGATTTACAAAGAGGACTCCATTATACTGAATACATTACAAAAGCGACCATGGAAGAGTAAGAGTATTTGTAAAAAGCTTTGATCACACAAAACAAAAAAAAAATGGAATAAATCTTTTATTTAAAAAAAACATCCGTAAAACGAACAAGTCATGCCACGCCATTGCTATTTATGTAAGAAGTAAGGCAAAGCGAATCTTAACACTAAATAATTGCCGCGTCTCTGGAGCAAACAGCCGAACATAATCCCGCCAGATATTCGAAGTCACCCCGGAGCAAGTTAGTTGTGAAAACTTTAAAAAAGTTTAAATCGGCTATTTTTTTTAGCAGTTACTTGAGGTATGCCTAACTTTCAAAATTAAATTGTACTTCAGAGACCATAGTGTAATAAAAACTGGTAGTATGCTGCCCTTTTAAAAAATACAACTTTTCTGTTTGAAATTTTAGGTTCAAGCAGCGTTATTCAAAAATAAGACACATTCAATGATTTACAATTCACAATTAATTGTTCAAACACAAAAATGTTTTCAAAAAAAAAATTTAACTCGGGTTCAGGCTAGGTAGTAACTATTAATAATAATAATAATAATAATAATATTTGGACGATTTGTATAGCGCCGTTTTTGTGAAAAATCACCTCAAGGGCGCTGTACAGATCTTACTTTCTATCGTTACATACTAATTCCTAGCTTAAATGGATAATATCAGACTATTTAGGAAAACTTCTAGTCAATACTAAGAATATAGATGACAAACTAAGTCGCTCTGAAATTCATAAATCGGATTTTAGTGATTGTTCTGCAGTTTATATTGGTAAAACAACCCGTAATGTCAATGTTAGAATCAAAGAACATCTTAGATGTTCAAATAACCACAGTTTTTCAGAATTCGCCAATCATCTTATTGAGAAAGATCATACCTTCAATAAAAGCACCGGTGCTAATATACTCCATAAAAATGGTCATGGCAATAGATTAAACAATTTAGAAGCACTAGAAATTATTAACGTCATCAAAATTAATAATCAGTTAAAATTATCCAGTAGTCAAATATTAGGTATATTTTCTGTAAACTCATAAAATGTATCATTATTTTTTCACCTTCTCAGTTGACGTTTTGTCTCTTTCAATTCATATTATTTGTCACTTTCTCTCAGTTCCTTTGTTATAATTTAAATGGTATTCTATTGTATTTTCATGGTTTTGTTATTTTATTTTATAATTTGTTCTCTCTGTATGTACATATAACCGCATACTTTGTGTTTTTTGTTTAGTCATATTCTATTAGACGACTCAAACTGGAACAATATAAAAATAAATATTAACCGTCTTCCTTCTTAGATTGTCACGCGCCGGTTCAGCGTTGGTTTAGTTACCCCGGACGTGGGCCATTAAATTAGATGCATAAGCTTTGGTTTTACGACAAGTTTTTCGCTATTCGGACCTTGCACCACGCGTAACATTTACACCTCGAATATACCGTACTCGTAAGTTGGGGGTATGGGTTCAAGCCAATACGCCGGCGCGGTAAGACGCGTGTAATGTTGTCAATATCTTTCATCTGACAACATTACTGTCACCTAAATAATGCGACAGTGCGATATAACGTGCTTACCACACATATATATTGTCTGGAATCGGCGCACTGAAATCGCCCAGGGCTCTTAAGCATACTTTAAGTGCTGTAACGAAACTATGGGTCCCTTAGACAATAATTTAAGGAAAAGGTTGGTGAGAGCGGACTGAACTGAAATTAAATAACCCTATCCGACAGTTTGGTTCAGTTCGATCAAAATATTTTTTTAACGTAGGCATGTACTTCAAACCTCTACGTCTTTCAGTATATTTCTCTTTACACACCTTTGTGATGCCGGTGTGCACTTATCGGTGTGAAAACATTTGCAGTGTTAGTTGGGTCGTAGTGTAGAGGAAAAGTATACATAACATCGCCTCAAACATTTTTCATAGCATATATTTTCTTAGAAGATAATCACTTTGTGGTTCGACATATTTAATGAAAATGAAAAAACAACATTGTATAAGACCACCGATTTTATTTTAATTATTATAACCGTCGATTTCGCTGAGCCTAAGCATCAAAGTGAAAAAATAAACTAAACAAAAAGTACGTAGTAATTCTTTCATTTTCATTATTTATTTATATATTTTTTTAAGTATGCGGACAACCTTTAACTACCTATATTTTATTTGACTTGAATGTGTTGTAAGTCTAGGTAATAATGTAGAGGTATCCAGACTTATCGAAGAGATTCTGCATTTATTCTATATAAGCGTACTTATTATTGCACCTACGCAGTATTCATGCTGAATTTAAAAAGTCCAAGTACACAAGGTTTTCACGCAGATTGTAGATTTAAATAAAGTTTCTTTTTATTTCTTGTAGATTTATGAAAATAATAAGATACTAGAAGATGTTAAAAAGGTGTGAAACAACCACGTAGGCGATTTTTAATATATTCGTAATTATTATAATATATATAAACTAGTTGTTACCCTTGAAAAATCACGGGTTGTAACTTGACTTGCCAAGAAAAAATATTACTTGCTTAATTCACCCATTTTAAATGTAAAATAATGTCCGTTAATATTTATTTATAGGTAGAGATAAAAACAAAATAAAAAATGATAATTTTCCGAACACATCTGCCGGTTTCGAATTTAAAAAGTTTACACTCATACATATTTAATGTTTTATTTATTTACAATTAATAATTATATTCGTGCGCATTAGCAAATAGTTTATGAAATGCTTTGGATATTAATTATGTGTGTTACATTAAATAGAATATTAAGTTCACAATTTCACCCAGGTACCTTTGTCATATAAATTAAATTAAAGACTACGACACGTTCGTCGCAGGGAGATATTGAGAGAGATAAAATACATGTCATGTTAACGGTTTAATTTATCACCAAATTTTACTGTACCACCTACGAAAAGTGTACAAAGGAAAAGCTAAAATAACCGTGTATAACCTTCGCGTTATACTGTCCCAACTCTAATTAACTTCACATTGATTTATTTGTACCCGGTTTACATTATCAGATTACTAAATAAGCCTTATAATCATAATGAGAAGTAATCAAATTGAAAATATATTATTTTCAGGACTACAAAGGAAAATTAACGTGTTTTTTTATTACGAAATGATACAAATTTAAAGTTTTCATTAAAACAAGATTTTAACCCATCAAATAGATGATAAAATATGAATTTATGATTAAAAAATGTTTGTAACTTATTTCCACTTGTTCATTTGTTGACCGGACAGGTTTCACCGAGCAAACGGCATCTTCAGATTGGTAACATTTTAAGTAAATCTATGATATAATGTAACACATTGAATTATGTTAAGAAAAAGTACCTAGCCCACGGTACTTTTTTACGCGCCCAGTTCCTATTAAGCATGGCCATTTCTAGAGAGAAGCGGCGAAGGAAACCAAATCTGATCGGTGCGCAGCGAGTCGAAAAAAACAAGAGTACTGCTGTGAGTTTTTTTCACACCCGGGAATTGACTGCCGACGGACTCACGAAGTGAGGGAATAGTATTAACGGGTTCGATCCAGGGGATCGGAACGCCTAAATTTCCTGGAAAAATTCTAAAGTGAGAGAAGTGTGTTATCTTATTTAAAACAAAAAAAACGGATAGGTTAGGAAACCGCTAAGAAGCTACGCTAAAGTGCCTGAATTGGTCGACAGTGCCACCGAGGACAGCCAGAAGACCAGGATCATTCTCCCCCACTATGCATCATGACATCCTACATTGCCAGCCGCTGCAGTATAAGCTGCTCTACGACATGATCATCACTTAAGAGGTGTTCCGCCCAATATCCCGGCCGTTCTTCATCGTACAAGAGGACCGAAAATACGTTAAAGTACGTTTTCACCAAACCAAACCTTAATATTAGTAAATATATTGTATGGTTATTATGTGTATTTTTTGTTATTATTTACATTTAAGGATCTTCCCTAATGTGATCGATATGACATCCTACTACCCGAGATAGAGAGGCTAGGCTATATTTGACGACAATATTATATTTAGCATTACATTTAGCGCAAAACAATACATTTTTAAACCTTACAATACTTAACATAAATAAGTGGAAATAAGTTCAAGATTTTTATCTTGAATTTAAAATAAAATGGAATTCCACAACGAATTATCGGTCTCGCAAATTAGAAATAGTAGGAAGATAAAGAATTTACTTTAATGAAAATCAAGCATTTTGTGGTGTGGCATTATGAATGTTTATATCCAAGTAAGCTTATATCATACAATTAACCCTCAATTAATCATTTACTACACAGTTACGAATGCTATGCAACTACAAAAATAAAAGCTGCGGTGAATTCTATTTGAAACAAGCACTACTATTATTTTAAATACAATTTTTTAGTAAAAAAACGCATCAAAATAATTGTTACTAAGCAGAGAAAAAACAATATCACGTTTATTTGAGTATCAGAAATCTAGAAATATTAACATCTGAATGCCTGTAATTAATAATTAATATTGATTAAAATTGGAATTAACTTTAAGGCAATAATGCTTACTTATTATTTAATATTTAAATGATGTTAATAATCAAAAACATTAATATGAAACAAAAAAAAACAATAGCCATTACCGAGACTCGAACTCGGAATCAATTAAAATCGGAAGAAATTCAAATATTAATAAATGTCAATATTAGTATGATCATTTAAAAATGCCGCTTTCTAATGAGGGCTTAGTTGGCAGATTGCAACTCCCGGATAGAGTAGAGGGTCCGTGTTCGAGTCTCGGTTATGACCATTGTTCTTTTTAGTTTCCGGCTTTTTTTCTGTTTCATATTTGTGTTTTAGATTATAAATATTATTTAAATAATATTTAATTTAAATGCCAACACACATATTCATAAACTGAATGCGAATATGAATTTTCACGAAGAAGCGGACCCTGAGTTAAATCTTGTGGAATATTTATGGGAGTGACAAATAAACGGAAAATTACAAGACAACGAAACTGAGTGTTGGTTTGGCATCTTCAAAAAGATTTTCCCGATTTATTTTATTGTATAAGTACGTCCAAGTGGGATAAGAAAATAAGGCTTTGTCATATGAATTTGTAAAAAAATTATCTAAGAAACAACGGTACGGATACTCAAGATATAATTGGATTTAATTTATTTATCATATTTCATACACACTACAATTTCACAAAATTTTACAAATGTTAAGAGAAGTGAAGATGAAATTAATTTAATCAGTCGTAATTGTTGTTATATATCAGTTCTCTTATTTCATGATGGAAGTATAACAAGTTCACGTGCCCGAGGCATATTAACAGGCAATTAGGAAATTATGAGATTGTGTGAGGAGTTGAAACAAAGTTGAGCGTAATACCTAAACTGGAGTGAGGGAGTGGTTCGAAATTCGAAGTTGAAAGGATGATGGCTTTAAAAGCGTTGTAGCAAAATTTGATGACAATATTATGAACAAACGAATAAATTATTACGCATAAACAGATTGAATATTAGAATAAATTTTAATATTGAAGAAAAATGACAATATTGAGCATAAATTACAACATTGAACATACTCGTAAATGATAATATTGAACTTTAATGATAATGATAGATATTTATTTTATAGTGAATCCCGCACTAGAGTTCCAACTGCTTCCAACCGTCTAGAGCCAGTGGAACTGTGGCATTCCTAATTCGAGTATGTTATGGGTCTGAAAGTAGTGGGGAGGGAAAGGAGATGAGGAAGAGGAAGATTGGGAAGTACCTGGCTATTCAGATCTGATCACCAAACATGGCTAGAGCCATTTCAAGCAACGTTTCGATTCTGAATAATAGTCTTTCACCAGGGCGATACTTAGGGTAGGATCTACCACTCTGGAACGTGCCGCAAATATACTATATATTATTTTATTTGAACCAAATGTGTTTTGACACATATTAAAAGTTATTTGCGCACGTCGAGTTTGAACCCGCTACCTTTGGATTTGTAGTTGAGCGTCTTACCACTCGACCATGGAGGCCGTAATGATGAACATTAATTATAATATTGAACATTAATGACAATATTCAGCATAAATGACAATATTAAGCGTAAATAGCAACATTGAGCAAAATTAACAATATTTCAGAAACAATGACCGCTTTAGGCAGGGAGGGTTGATTGGATCGGGAGATTGATTTGTCTTACAGAAAATTTGACCCATTAAACATCATTGAATATAAATATATTATAAATACCTGCTACAATTTTAAAAAGCAAGAAATGTGTCATACATATTTCATGAAAAAAATATATTAGTAGATAGTAACGAAGTAGGCGTAGGTGAAAACTTTTCTCTTCTCTCCGACACGGTTTTAGAAAGTGGGTGAAGAAAATTACGACTGGCAACCGTTGACATGTTTGTGTTATTTTAGAAGATTGAGATTGTAAAAATCATTTATAATGCCGTCGTCGAAAATAAATATTTATTTAATTCTATTGTATTTAGAGCGTAGCATCGAAACGATGAGAATCAATGACTTTCACCCAGGGGATTCCAGGGGATAAAAAACGACAATTTGAATAATTACTTTTTCACAATCTTAGAACTCCAGCCTGAAAAAGGCACCGCTGCTAAGAATAACGATCGGGATAATCCGCTGGACCGATCAATCATCCTGTTTGAATATTCGGCCGTTGGGGAGATGAGAGGAAGCCAAGGAGACAAGGTAGAGAGTGGGGGACCTAAGCAGCATAAGCTAGTATGAAGTTAATTTTAGTCGGTTAAAAATTAACTTTGCAACTTAAATAGGTCTGACATTCATACACGTTTCAAGCACCGAGCAGGTGCTGGATTCAAACACGTGAATATTGTGGATTATCAAATAGGTTATTGTGTAAAATTAATAGTGGGATACTCAGCGGTAAGTAATAAAGTATGCAGCCCTGTGGAAATCATTTTTAGTAACGTTTTAGTATGAGACGCAGAACGGTAGCTAAGTGGTTTACACTTAAAGTATACGAACAACTTTTTCATAAGTGGAAAACGTCGCCTTGTCGCATCACGAGGGTGAGAAATATAAGTTTAGCTAACTGTTAATCCAGCGGAAGATTATTGATATAAGAGGGAAATGAAAACGTCGCACCTAATGATTTTGAAGCTTCCTGGCTAATACAGATAAGTTGTTTCACGCTGATGATAGTCAACCTCCGGTAAGAGAGGGCACCAGAAAAACATTAAAAATTAAGAATCAATTCCGTAACCCCAACTAATATTGAAATAAGCACATCGGTGATTTTTTTTTTATACGAATTTAATTCTACACATTTTTTTAGCCGTAGAACCTTCTCCGAAGAACCAATGATGTAAATTGTCAAAGAAAGCTTTGAAGTTTATGAACATTGAAGCAAGAATACCGTGTAGATTTTTTTTAAATTGCAAAAATATGTGAAAAAAACTATGGGCATTGATGTATAATAATTGTAAGGATTTGTAAAATAAGAAAGAATATTTAAAATGATAAAATATAATATTATACTTGTACATCAATGTCTACAAGTGACCAATTTTCTTGCACTACTGGGTAATATATTTATTTTCCATTTGCGTCTTAGAAATATTTAAAAGGGAAACTATTCTAAAGCGCGTTATTCATTATTTCATCAGAGTGGGTGTCAAACTACCACCCGAGCGGGCACTTTTATCGGAATACCACACAGTATTAAAAACGTGCGTCTATTTCTCCTAAGGTGACATCCCGAAGATTTATGGTGTTACCTAAGTAGGTAGCCTTTTATTTAGTAACTGCAAAAATTCAGTTAATGTTTTCGACGACCGTTGAAAGATTTTTTTCAATTAGTTTTATTTTGAGGATGGATTAGGTAACGCGATTTTTTGTGTGTTTGTATAGGAAAATATCAAACAGGTGTCGGTAAAAAGAGACTACACAGTAGGAAATGATACGTAAAAAACACATGTTATACATTACACCTGGAGAAAATTCTGTGGCGTTTAGGTGAAGAGGTATGTGTCACAGTGATTTAATTGTTCAGTTGATTTCTCACCACCTTTATTTCTTAAAATGAGACTTTGCGTACTTTGTACGCGTAAATAATCAATGAACAATATTTAATGCCGAGGTTGTATCTCTTTACTCGACCTTCCTTATTGTGCATCTTTTAAAGTAGAACTGCATTCCTAACTAATTTTCGAATATTTCATGATATATAAACTTGTATTCATGTTTGAACTTATTAATTATTTTATCGTGTGTAGTAATGTCATAATGAAACTGGTCGATACTCCGTTGAGATGGACGCTCGGAATGGTCAGACAGACGCAACTCGATACCTACTCACAGTTGTTTCCAATTTACTTCCCTTTTAGAACAAGGGAAAAGAAAATTATTATTTCCGTTATTTTTTTTATGTTACCTCTTTTATTATTTTTGTATAAAACTCAAACGCATTATTTATACGGCAGGTAGAGCATTGCATCTACCGCTCTGTTCCGCTGAAATAAACTATTTATATTTTCATAGAAAGCAATCACTTTGTGGTTTGACATATTTAAAAAAATACTTTTTGTTACTTTATTTCTATATTTTGTTCTCTCTCTGCATGTGTATATAACTGCACACTTTGTATTTTTCGTTTAGTTTAAATTTGTACCCTGATGATGCTTAGGCTAAGCGAAACCAATCGGTCATTAAAATTAAAATATTATCCGTGGTCTTATACAAAGTTACGTTTTATTTATTTAAACTATTGATTATTATTATTAATCGTGAGTTTATAGGAACTTCGTTTGAAAAAAAAATTTGAAAAAATCGTCTAACGGCAAAAACTACTACCAATTATGTATCAACGTCCTTTGCGAAAATTTTGAAGCTATTTTGTGAGCTAGGAACCCCGCCAACAACCAATATCGACCGTTACGCTGCTATCATTTACAAGAGATATGTATCTACAAAACTTCAATTTTTCAGGAGGAGGAAAAACAAAACAAAGTTTATTTTTCCGTGGTGTTTGAACATTCTACATAATATATACGCATACATATTTGGAGCGATATTAGATTCACGATATATTGGCACACAGTCTAGTTTACCAACGTCTATTAAAACGGCGCTAAGAATATTTATTTTTAAAAATAAAAAATACTGGTGCTTCATGCTCAATCTATTTTTTTTTTTCAAAATATGAAAAGAAAAGAAACTATAAAATTTCTTGGTACCTATTATTTAGTCCACCAAAGCAAGCAATCAACATCAGAACACTTAGGCTTGGCTCAGGCCAGGCAATGCCTCATGGATGTCGACGGCAATTTTAAAATAGCTAAATGTTGGGAAACCGATATAGTCGAGTAGTCCCCGAGGCTTTTAAGATACTCCGGCAGTTCTGTGTGGTTTTCTTTCACCCCACGTTGTTTAATCTGTTCGCATATCATCCCCTTTAGAAATCTACCTACAAGATGAGGGCTGAATAATATCAGAGCAGCACTCCCCAGTGGGCGGTTCGGATCTTGGCCTTGTTATTTGTGGGGTATGTTCTGCTCTGAAATGCAAGGAAATTAGTGACGAGGTTGGAGCATTCAGAACTCAGAACATCAAGCTCTTTTAAAACTTCGCCTAGGGAAAAGGCTTTCAATTAAATACGTTAAAACTAAGAGATCACAAATATTCTAAACAGTTTACAACATTTGTGAACTTGGCAGCTGCTTCGCCTGCTGATAGCTTTAATCTCTTTACACATAATGCCATCGACTGTTGCTAGAAAATTTTAATTAACTTTTGCATTTTGTTTTACGACTCACTAAGAGCAGATAAGTTTTTTAAAAAGTACAGGGTTTGCCGCTGTGTAAGGCCCAGTAAAATATTTTAAAAGTGTTTTGCATACATATATATTTTTGAATGTCATTCCTTAAATGCATAATTATATTATACTTTGACTAGCAAGATTGTTAGTTCCTATCACAATAAAACGCACGCGTACTAGCAATGAAATTTCGATTCTGTTGTGGAAATAGAGTCATTAACGTCATCGGGATGATCCTAGGTCCGAGACAAGATACTGCAGTAGGTGGAGAGACAGGAGCAATCTAGAAAAACGTTTATTGATCTATCAACCTCTAAAACCAGTCAACTAGTGAGAGCCAGTCAACTAACATTAAAATATTGTAAGAATTAAAGCCATCTGGCGCCAGCTGCATATTTAGGTAAACCAGTACAGCATTTCGTGAACATAACAAGCGTTTTATAACCATCTGACGCTAAATACAAACGAATATATTTGTTATATTACTGTCAGGGTTCTCTCTCACTCGCAAGACGTGGGCCTCACTAAATCGTATATGGTGCCATCATAGTCGCTGGGCGTATATGCTGTACAAATGTCTCTTAAGGACTTGTGTGAAAGTGGGCACACAAACTACAGAATGCATCGTAGAAGAATATCCCCTTCACCAGTTTTCCGGAGGCGCATCTGTGTTAAATCAAGTAACGATACAGTTGACAGGCTTAGTAACGTTAGCACCCCACTTTTACCCCCACCAACTCTCCTCCGCCATGCGAAGAAGATTCACATACCTGTGTATGTGAATTTTACTATACATTATCTCTACTGAAACATGCGGTATTCGACTCGCGTATGCAATATTTTTAACAAAGATTTTTTCGAGGAACAATATAAGAACTGTTGAAATATGATCACACTGAAATTATTTATAATTTAATGCTGTCTGTGAAAGCTTTTCGAAGTAAGCCGCATCCTTAACTAGAAAACCCGCCCGTAATATGAATATCGCAGCCAATAAAGCTCCAGCGGCTGTCGGAGAAAGGAGCTGCTTGGACTAATATTACTTTACCAGATTTATGGGCCGAAAAGCCGACGCTGAATTCGTGATTTGAACAAAAAGCGGATTCCAGATATGAAAAAAGGAATCAAATTATATATTCTGCCTTCCGACCAACCCAGATACCGATATTAGAGCTATTTTATTTAATCTTTTGCGAGATTCATCAATTTGATGCCCAATTTCGGATCACTTACGTAGGTAAAATATCGCATTTCAACTCAGTTTCCATTTACTTTTAAAGAAATTTCATTTCTTGGCATCAGTCAACACAATTAATATTATCATAATATCTTTACGGGGTTTTGGAAAGGAGTCAATATATTTTGCACGAGGTGAAAATACGATTCGTTTGCCGACAAAATGGTTTCCTGCCACCGACGGATGATTGACGACACTGCATTTCCTTGGACAAAATGAAAATTATTTTCAATTATCGATAGCCGATTTCAATTTATAACTAACTAGTAGTAGTTACAACTCGAGTTACAACATTCTTTCCTAGAATTTTTCCTGATTTAACAATTGTTAAATATGAAACCAACTACATGTTTTGTGTTTTCGTAAAAAGCCACCACTTTGTGGTTTGACATATTTAATTAAAATAAAATAATCTCAGAAATTAAAATAAAATAATCATAAGATATTATTTCATTTTCATTATATCTGTTTTGTCTTATTTTTAAAATTCAAATGTAAATTTAAAAGTTTCATAGCTCATGGCATAAATGACATAACGAACTAAAAAGAGTTGCGTTGATCGAGATATAACAGATTATTTGCCGCTATTTCGAGATATAACAGAAATTAAAGATGTAGATAATTGTGTATCAGAATCATCATTGTAGGGGATTATTTTTCAATAATTAAGGATTAAAAGCCATTAATTGCGTATCTATCTCTATTGGTTTCTAAAACGTTAACATTTCGTTTACTCTGAATAAAATCTATGTTACTTTGAAGAAAAGCTTTTCTGTTCTGTAGTAACATCACGACAGAGAGCTGGGAGCATAGTGCCTTTACAACGTTGACGAGACTCCCTATTTGCCCAGAACCCCACGGGTCAGAGTGCCATACTACGGGGGTGCATGTTGCGGCAAGATCGTGGTTCTATAATCAGATTGGAGAGATCTCTTTCTCTACACCTCACAACCCCATCCGAATACAAAAGTTTACTTAGGGTTTTATTTATCCAAAGTATTGAAGGGGACGCTTTAGGCATATCATTGAGACTCTGTATTTGATTTCCAGATCTATAATAGAAAGATGAGTTGGTGAATCGAATCAGTCCAGAGAAACTTCATCAGTTATCTCCAGCACTAAATTTCATTCGGCATTTTATCCCATCCAAAAGTGCTTTAAGAAATATGATGAAGAAATAATGATTTCAAAAAGAATGTGAAATGCAAGCAGTAATATTATAAAAGTCGTTATACCCATGAGAAAAAGCAATCTATATTGCACCCAATAAATGAATTGCAAAACAAGACTACAAATTCGCGAAACTCTTTACTCAGTGCAAATCAGTTGAAGTTTTGTGTAAATTTTCCACAAAATTGCATTCGAAGAAATGCGACTGAACCAAAGAAGACTGAAACAAAATAAAGCAAGGAAGAAAAATGGCACAAAACAAATAATGAGTCCGGGGAGAAATTCGTGTCTTTCGGCGAATAGCCAGTTGTTGGCACGAATCAAAGAGCTGGTTGAACACTACTCTACTTCGAATCAATAAATACCTTTCAAAGTACCTTACTGAGAAGTTTGAGGAATCAGAGGTTCAAAAAGGGGTCTGTAAGTTTCGGTTAATGTTCATTTCGATTGCGAAAGTAATTAAAAATTTCTGTTGAAATTCCAAACTTTTGTGATTTATACAATCTGAAAGTGGTATTTTTTATTATAAAGCTGTAGAATTCTTCAGAAATTATGTTGAAAACTATGCGAAAAACTCAATTTACTTGACTAGCTCCCTATAAAGATCTATATTATAACCATAGAAATTACTCATGGGTTCAATAGCCTATCAAAGAATTCTAATTACTGGTTCAAGCCATTGTAATAAATATTTTTTTCAAAGACAGATATTATTTTTTTAACCATTTCTGTGACACCAGTTTTCATATTTTTAATGGAACGATAAAAAATCTGCTCAAATTTGGTGTCATAAATGCAGATGAGCATAATTCGGAATGCCAACAATTCTAATTGATAAACCTCCGCTGAGCATCTAACTTTCGTAGTAGTCTAGTACTGAGAAGTCAACATATTTACATACAAATTGTTAATAAAACAAGATAATTAATTAGGTCAGTATATTTTATTAAATTTATACGACAATCGTATTTAAGGTCTGTTAATTAAATGTAAAAAAAACATAACTTTATTTGACTATATTGCGAAATTGAATTAAAATCATTTGCTAAGATTTCAGCTGAATGAGTTTGGTCAGCATTGATTGGTGAAATAGTTGATAAAACTTGGATGATAAAAACGAGTTGACTGTAAGCAATGAATTTTTTTTTTTTTTACATGAATACCGCACAAGAGTCTCAACTGCTCCCAACCGTCTAGAGCCAGTGAGACTATGGCATCCCCAAATTGGGTGTGTTGTGAGGCTGAAGGTAGTGGGGAGGGGAAGGAGATCGGGAAGAGGAAGGTTGGGAAGTACCTGGCTATTCAGATCTGGTCACCAAACACGGCTTAAGCCATTTCAAGCAACGTTTCGATTCTGAATGGTGGTCTTTCACCAGGGCGATACTTAGAGTATCTACCACTCTGGAACGTGCCGCAAATATACTTGTTATTATTTTTATATGAATTAAATGTGTTATGACACATATTAATTAAATAAAAGTTATTGGCGCACGCCGGGTTTGAACACGCGACCTTTGGATTAAAATTCAAAGGCAGTCAAATGAATGATTTTATTTGGTTTTTACAGTCTTGCTGAAATGGTAAAATTGGTATTTTAATGTAGGGGTTGATGTGGAAATAAAAATCGAACATTAAGAAATCTGTAATGTATTGTTATGATGAGTCTTTTAATGTTAGAACACATTTCACACAACCGTTACAAGAAGAATATCGTTAAATTTTATCTTCTGCGAAAATTCTCAAGGTACATTCGTGAAAGGTCAAAAAAAAGCTGTTCTGAGTGTGCGGTCAAGCGAAAAGCGATAAAGAGAATGTGTAGGAATAATATTATTTTTTGAAAGGATAATTTTTTTTCGTTTATAAATGTTTATCTTAAAAAAAAATCTATTCTTTTCTAATCCCACGCATTCATATTACAATATTTTTACAATAACTCCACACAGGAGGCCTTGAGGGAAATAATTTCCCTCAAGGCCTATGTCATCTTTGGGGATGCTGTGTGGAGGGTCTTTTTGAGGAAAGGAATGAGTGAACTTGGGTCTTGAAGAGACCCATGTTGAAGGAGGGAGGAAAAAAGAGGCCGGTAAATCGTTCCATAGCCGAGCTGTTGAACATAAGAACGAGTCGTACAAGTGACCCGTTCTCATGTATTGAATGTCAACCGTGAAAAAATGTAAGGCGCGTGTTTGGCGAGTTTCCCGACTATGCACCGGTGCCGAAGGGATCAATGACGCAAGTTCTTCAGAGCATCTTCCATTGAAATACCAGTAGAACAATGACAGCATTCCCACCTGACTTTTGTGCTCCAAAGTTTGCAATCCGTTTGTTAAGATAAGAGAATCTATCAAACGGACCAACTATAAATGGAAACAAAAAAAAAGAAGTTAGACAAAAATAAACACAAGCACAAAGTAAACATTTACAAAAAAACAAAACTGGTAGAATAAGAAAGTATGCATAGGTGTTTATGCATGTGTACGAGTATATAACACAATTATTTGGCAAATATAGATTGCTTGATTTTTTTATTGCTTTTTGTGAACTGTGACTAACAAATTAATACAATGTGTATATATTTAACGAAATGTCATCGTTTATTTGCGTGTTATTAACTACGACTAATAAAAAATTAAAAACTTTTATATTAATTGTTAAAATAATATCAATAATTTTCAACGTAAATATGAAACAGAAAAAGCCGTAAAATAAAAGAATAACGGTTACAATCGCGACACGAACTCGGAACCTCTACTCTATCCGGGAGTAACGCTTCTGCCAATTGAGCAACCGAGACTTTATCAGAAACCGGCATTTTAATCGATCTCATATTTCATTGAAAATTATTAATTTCATTTTTCAGTTTCTTCCGATTTAGCTGCCATTTTTGTCTCGGTCGCGACCGTTTTCTTTTATTTTCTGATTTTTCTGTTTCATATTTAAGTTAAAAATTATTAATACTATTTCAATAATTAATATAAAAAAATACTCAGCATAAAATCTTTAAAGTTAATTCTAATTTAGTAAAAAACTTTTACTAACAAATAATAATGTTTAATCTGAAAATTGTTCTTTCATTACCTGTCATTAAATACTTATATAAATGTAATTTGTAATTACCTACTCAATCGAAATCGCTCTTTAATATTATTATGCTTTACCTTTATTAGAATAAAATAAATTCACAATATAAATTCAACCAGTAAAAATACCTGTGTGTTGATTAAATTTAAAATATCCCTCATGACATTTATATTAAGGAAAATGAAACATGCAAAAAGCTGAATTTCGCCATAAGCTCAAAGCTCCATGTGGCTGCATTTTAACGCTTCGACGGGATTGATGCAAAATAAACGGTTCGAAAATTCTGCTCCACGTAATATCTGCAGCCCTTACGTTCAAAATGAAATTTCGGCTGGCCAAGATATTTTCATCGGATTTGAAAAAATCACACATTTCTGGAAAGTAGAAATGATTTCGTGGGAGAGATTTCGAGAAATGATTTAGAAAAGAGACATTTTGTAAAATGTATCCGATTTTTATTTTGTGTTAAAAAACAATTTTGATTATTCTACAGGTTATTATAGGCATATTTACTACATATTTGTACAATAGATGGATGGCATTCCTCCTGCCATCATCTCATCCATTTCTTCAAACATTAGTGCTCCACTATGCTATATATTTAACCTCTGCTCTGTCTCATCTACATTCCCACAGTGCTGGAAAACCACAAGGGTTATCCCTTTACATAAAGGTGGTGATAAGACAGACGTAAAAACATATACACCAGTGGCAATATTATCAACTATTCCGAAAATTTTCGAAATTATTATTTGTAACAAGGTACGGGCTCAAATCACGCCGTTCCTAAGAGGGAATCAACACGGATTCCTACCTAAAAAATTTACCGTGACCAATCTTCTATCGCTTTCTAGACGGGTAGCAGAAGGTTTAGACGCCAGACATCAGACGGATGTAATATATACGGATTTTGCCAAGGCATTCGACCGCGTAGACCATGATATCTTGCTGAGAAAAATGTACAAAATAGGATTCAACCAATCATTACTGACATTTTTTTCATCATATCTAAAATATAGAAGCCAGTACGTATCAATAAATGGATACGAGTCTGATAACTTCGCAGCTCTGTCAGGTATTCCACAAGGCTCAAATCTCGGTCCCCTATTGTTCCTTATCCTGATAGACGACATCCAGGATTGCATACGTCACAGCTCGTGCTTATTGTTTGCGGACGATCTCAAACTTTTAAAGGAGATTGAATCGGATGAAGATTTTGACAAACTACAAGCCGACCTAGATGCGATTTCGAACTGGTCGAGAATCAATAATTTAAATTTTAATATAAAAAATGCGTCATTATGATATATAGCCGATCTAAAAATCCTTTTTTTTTCAATTATATTATGAATAGTGAAATTTTAACCCGCGTATTTACCATCAAAGATCTCGGGGTGGTTTTTGATCCCAGGCTAACGTTTTCGAGTCATATAGTGCAGCTTACTTCAAATTGTTATAAACTTCTTGGTTTTGTAATCAGAAGGTGCAAAGAGTTTAATAACACAAATGCGATGACAGCCCTCTTCAATGGAGTGATCAGAAGCAAGTTGGAGTACGCTAGCACTGTCTGGGCTCCACATCAAACCAAATACATAAATATGTTGGAACAGATTCAAAAAAAATTCCTCAGGTATGTGTACATGCGTTCGCACGGAACATACCCTATGTTCATGCATCACATGGAACTACTCGAGGAGACAAATTACCAAAGCTTAGAGACTAGGCGCAATTCTGGTCTCATGACAATAGGCTTTAAAATTATGAATAACTTAATCGACTGTCCATACCTCTTGGCATGCTACTGCTTATTCGTACCAGAAAAATACTGTCGCAGCAGGAATCATGCTATGTTCAGAATACCCTATGGTCGGACAGATGTTTTGGCTCAGCATAGCATGACAAGAGGTATAATTCTGTTAAATACATCATCTATATATATTGATATATTTTCAGATAATTTACTAAAGTTCAAAAAACTTATTAATTTAAAAATTTTATAATTTGAAATTGCTTACTTGTTGTTCCATTGTACTGTTATTGGGTTTATATCTGTTGTACAATAATAATAAAAAAAAAAATAATAAAAAAATTTTAAAAAATTAAAAAAATAAAAAATAAAAAAATAAATAAAAATAAATAAAAACAAATAAAAAAAAAAAAAAACTAAATAATAAGTATAAAGTTAAAATATAAAACATTATATTAATTATTAATTATTTTCGTAGAAAGAAATCACTTTGTGGTTGATCAAAAACTCGCATTTCAAATAAACTAGACGGTGTCAGGTTACTTTTTCACAAAGCTACCGAGATAACAAAATATCGATAGTTTTAGGAAAAAAATAGTTTTTTTGGTTTATCCTAAATAATTTACATCGCAAAACTCCAATTGTTTTACAAGGGCCATTTCGTATAACGTTAGAAAAAATATCGTATATAAAAGAACGATAAATTCGCCAGCTTACGTATTCAAATCGTTCAAAAGAGATCCGAAATGGTACCGTAATCGTACGTAAGGAACGTGACAAATTATAGCTTCTAGGCCTCGAGAGATACCTCGATGTTTTGAAATAGAAAAACCTTTTATGGTAATTGAATGCTTCATATTACAGGCGATTGCGTTAAATCAAGTGTCGATTGGTGGAGAAAATGAAAACCAAAACCGATTTACGCAAGCATAAAAATTTAAATACATCACTTTGCAAAAAAAAAAACAAAAATATGATAGTGTACCTACGAACGATTTAAAATTCTAAATATAACTTTATTTGCACCAAAATAATACAATTTGATAGCAACCAAAACGGGTAAAAGCATGGTTTGGTCAGACCTCAGAGCAATAATATACAAGAGAGAGCGCTGCTGTAGTCAGTTTTGACGAGCTTTGCCGGAGTCGGCTAAACCTGGGCGTGGCTAGGACTATGGCTAGGTTATGTATACATCCATTAATGGCACATGTCGACATAATGTTTTTGTTTATTCGTATAACCACTTTTTACAGTATTGTTTTAAACAAAAATATAGAATATAACGTAAAAAACCGTTGAGTTATGTCAATGTATGTCGAATATCAAAACGTATGGGCGGAGTCAACGGAGACGCGGGACACGAAGAACATCCTTACAATACTTTAAAGCGGTGTGATAATTCGGGAAATTTCGTTGTCTCTTTCTTTCTCATAGTGTACGACGTAAAAACTCGGAAAAGGGGTTTATCCGAAATCTGTATAGGTTGGGTAAAAAGAATTAGCTCTCTCTCCATTTATTGTTACTCCAAGCGTCAGACACTAGTTAAAACAATGGCGTACGCAAAGACATTTTTTTTTTCAATAATGTTGCAAGTTTTTTTACATTAGTTAAGACAAAAAGTTTACAATACTTCCTGGGTTTAATGCTCGGTCATGCCCTAAACTAAGGATTGTCTTAAAAAAAGAAGAGTTAATAATAAAAATAATATTTGGATAATTTGTACAGCGCTGTTTTTGTGAAGAATAAACTCAAGGGCGCGTATACAAACATCATAGATTATTTAAATTTAAATACTAACAAACTAACCATCTGGCCATTTCCTCGCAGGGGTAAGCAGAGTAATTGAACCGCCACATAGCTCTGTATTAGCCATTGATATATAGAAATAGAGTCCACGTTCTTGCAAAGTCCGTGTAAAACATTGTTCCAGCGCGGGAAGTGGTAGGGGGTGGGGCGAGAGCCGATGTCGACCGACTCCTCCCGACCGCGAACGAACCAGACATCCGATGCTTTCGGCCAGTTCCGACAAACCGTCCGAGTGAAACCCGAATGACATCCTCCCGCGTTGGCTTATATATTTATTTAGTTTTTTAACAGTAAAAGAGCTTATTTTCACGAATACTGATTGATAAACTTTAATTTTTGATGAAAAGTTACACCATTGCTTTTTCCATCTCTTCCAGAACGACTTGTGCAGTGTTTTGGCGTACATTTGGCCAATTGGCCTCATGTTTGCTGGCCATATTTCGAACGCTGATGGTGACTCTATGTACTCGTATGTACCTCAATGGCATTAGCATACTCGTACACTTCATGCTTCATTTACATACCTGCAACGTCTCATAAATACTCTTATAATATTCTGACTCTTAACATGACCCGACTCACGCATTAGATTAACTTAATTGTTTCGTGTCTTTGTCGGGCGTCCCCGACTTCTAATACCATCAACTTTCGTGTTATTTATTCAAATTTAATTTAAATGCATATTTAAATAAACGACGTTTCACCACAAAGGTAATATTTTATTTGGTATGTGGCAGAATTTACGCAAGATGTTGATGATTAAATAAGAGCAAGTTGAGAAATACTTGTTTATGAGTAGTCACACAATATACCTGAAAGCCATCAAAATGTCCAAATACCCAAGAGACCATTTTTTTTTAAAGCGAAAAGTTTTTATTCTTATTTGACAATGACATGGAGTAACAGAGATAACGGGTTAGTTGTATTGTATGTATGATACTCGTATTGTTATCATGATATCAGTTTCAGACAAAAACTACAGAATATAAAATACGATCTATTGGTTTAAAATATATACATGTGTGACCTCATAGAAGTTGAAAAAATAAATTATAGTTAATACCGCGCAAGAGTCCCCAACTGCTTCCAACCATCTGGAACGTGCCGCAGATTCACTCTTTATTAGTTTACACTAATTAAATGTGTTAAATATGATACATATTAATTGAATACAATGTATTATATGGATATGTCGTGGCGCTTTCGCAGCTGCCTGACGTGTTTTAGTATTTCTTGTTATTTTTCGCCAAATAAGTAGGATATTTCACAAATCACTTCTTTAAAATTCCTGTACTGTATGACAAATTCAAAAAGTCCATTCTTTTAATTTCGCTCCCATGCCCTAAATAAAATAAAAAATAATAATAATAATAATTTTAAGTTAATAATTGTGTCTATCTGATGGGACCTGCCAGGTAAGTATGTTCCTGTATATTTTCTTATCTAAACTAGGAATTAATATGTAATGATAGAAAGTAAGATCTGTACAGCGCCCTTGAGGTCATTTCACAAAAACGGCGCTATACAAATCGTCCAAATATTATTATTATTATTATTAATGTATTTGAGCACGCCGGGTTTGAACCCGCTACCTTTGGATTCGTAGTCGAGCGTCTTAACACTAGACCACGGAAGCCTTCAAACCTCAGTGTCCCACTGAGAGAAATCAGGGGGGCCACGTTATCCCCTAAGGGGAATGTTTTAGAGAGGAAAAAGTGGGAGAACGGAAGCAGGATGGGAGAGTACCCGCATACTCAGATCTGATAACTAAACATGTTTTTTCACCGGGAACAACAAAAGAAACTTCTTGTATAATCCATTATTTCGTTTAAAGAAATCGTGATCTTGAATGCGGTTGAAATTTGTTTAGCTTGCTTTTAAGAACACCTATGGCAGGTAGTATTATAAATGAGCATGAAAAAAAACGATTTTTTCAGTTTTTACGTTCTGAATTTATTGGTTCATTACTAAGGGTCGGTTGTTCGACCGACCGGCACATTAGAAATCGTCACAAAGCGGCAATCAACGCCATTTGGAATACTTTGGCTTTGATGAATCCCCAAAAAGTGAAAAAGGCAAAAGGGCTGAATCGTAATTTTGGAAAGTTAACACCAGAGCACTTTAAGGTTTTTTTTTGTTTAACAATTAAATTCACAAGTCTTCAGCACCTGGTTGGACTTTGAAAAAAAAGTTAACTTAGAGCTTTCACTGAGTTGCCTGAAACGACAAAAAGCTAAAAAAAGGTCTCAAACTTGTGTCGCTTGAGTCGAGCCTTCTCCGAAATGGTAAATATTATGTTGGGTGACTGAAAGTCTACAAGTCTGCAGAAACAAACGAGAGTCAGAGCATTCGATGCAGAAATAAAAAGTGATAAAAACTGCATATTTAACTCATTTTTTGTCAAAAAATTGCCCAAGCCTTTTTGTCTTTCCAGTCACAATGTAATATTTGGTCGATGACTACCTGTCATAGTCGTTCAAAATAAACTCACCCAAGGGCAATCGGATGCAAGTTCGAGATTTATTTAGGAAGAATAAATTATCCAAGAAGTTGCCACAGTTAGTAGTAAATCCGCGTCTCTTGCATATTCATAATGGGTAGAAAACTTGGCTAAAAATGATTTAGGAACCAACAACTGGAGCAGAAACAACCGTTTGGGGTTTTGTTCTACGCTTTATGGGGCGGTTAAGTAAATTTTACCTCGGGTCCGTCCGTCTGTCTGCTGCAGTTTACGCTTTTTATGTAAATGTACGTAACCATAATTTTGCAAGGACGCCGACCATTAATATGGAGCGTGAAACTATTATATATTCAAGGTTTTACTTACGAAAGTATAGATACAAATGTAGTATAAACTGTGAATGATACTAATAGTTAAATAATTAATGTGTACGAAGGGCGTGTTCACACATTTATTTGTATTTTAGAGTGTAAAAATAATTATCTAAAAATTACTTTTCCAAAAAAGGCTACGGGCAACTTTCCCACGGAGCGATATATTTTTTTTAAAGTATGTAAGGATACCAACCAATTAAAAAAAGAACTAACTTTAAAGCTTTATATTTATTATTTTTTTTATATTAATTGTTGAAATATTAATATAAATTATTTTTTAATATTAATTATTAAAACATTAAAGCTTATTTTATTAATAATTCTCAACTTCGTAAGAAGTCGAGGATCTTCCTTAAAACAAAAATTGATGGTTTATCCATGACAACATCTAGGTATATAATATGCGCTCGAATAGAGCTTTGTACACCATACACAGATGGCAGCCAAAACGGAAGAAAAAAATATATTCATTATTTTCCAATTAAGAATGAGATTGATTAAAAATGCCAGTTTCTTATAAGATCTCGGTGGATCAATTGGCACAAGCTTTACTCTCGGATAGAGTAGAGTTTCCGAGTTCGAGTCTCGGTTGCGGTCGTTACTTTTTTGTCGTTTCATATTTACGTTGAAGATTATTGTTACCATTTCAATAATCAATATTAAAAAAATATTTGTATTCCACAAAAGCGAGGTAGAGGCGAGAAGAAAAGCGAGAAAGAGGCTGAAAACCCGCGGCACGTTACCGGTGTGTGAACAGTTTATTTTTACAAAATCTCCAGTGCATATATTACTCATGTTTTTTTTTTAAATACCGTTCATAAATAAACTGCTATAAATAAAGAATCGTGTTTTGTGTAGACTTACAACTTTGTTTGCAAACATATAATTAGCTATTTTCTCGGAACATAAACATTATATTCCTATAATCCATAAAACATAAACTTTCTACACATGCGACACCCCTATTACATTCTCTTTGCAGGGTCTAGTAAATTAGCGCCTTCTAAAACTCGCCTCGAATGACCAATTAGCCCATGCAACAGCAGCTCTCACGCCAGAGTGGGGCGAACCGCTGCCAGCTGCGACCACACCGCCCCGCGGGTATATTCCGAACTACTCGTACTTCTCAAGACCCACTAGAAGTGCCGGCATGTAGGGCGACCCTGGCACGGAAAAAGTTAGGCACCCACCCCAATTATTATAATTAAATACAGTTTTATTGCTCGGGTTATTTTGAATTCAAAACCTATGACGTGTTATGACTATATATGTATATGCAACAACTCATACTGGATACTTTTCGGGCTGTCCTGGTACTGCAGTGCCTCTGAAATATTTCCAGAAGGGCGATTTTCCGGGTTTAGAGCCCTAATAAGAAGACGTATCGCCAACTACGGAATAAAAATGGGCACGAGCGAAAACAATATTGTAATGGAGGCACTGGACTTCTTGCAGGGCCCCGTTTATAAACAATGGAGTCATTTAATGATGTCTTGAAACGAAGCTTATTTTTTTTTTAAATTGTCATTATTACTTTTTGTTACTATATTATCATGTTATTTTATTTATTATCTTTATATTTTTTCTATGTATTATATGGAACTTATGAGATTACATCACCCTCCCTGAGATCTAAAATAAATATATTTAAAAAATACATATAATATATACTACGAATGATATGAATAATTTCCCACTATTGTAAATGTGTGTCTTAAGACAATTTCATGATGCCAGTGCTAACTAAGATATTTGGTCTATCAAATATCTTAGTAAGTACTGGCGACATGAAATTCAGGCAGATTTTTTTTCGTCCGCTGTTTCTAATTCAACGTAAATATGCATTTATTTGCAGCTCGTCGCGCAAATTTTCATCACGAGCTATGGAGTGTTAAATTTTTGAAAATAACTGAAAAAAATGAAGACAAGACGCCTAAGAGTCTTGAAATTCAGTAAAGCTAGGCATTGTGCTGAATAAAACGTAACAATATAATACTATAAATAACAAATATACCTATAAGAGTTTTCAAGTGAAAGAGAGAAAAGCAAGAGTATAGAAACCGACAATTAAAAGAGGGAGAAAAATAGAAGGGGCTAATAACGCAAAGTAAAGGAACTTTAATCTGACAATTAACGAGTCATAATTTAAAGTGCTTTCATGTTATTTATTAATAATGAAAGGCAATTGTTTGTAGTAATAATAGCTTATTTGAGGTCATCCACAAAGTGATTATTTACAGACACGCTGTGCGAATATACAGACTGCTTATTTCGTCTGGTGAGCTGTTAAATAAACTTGCTGGTCATCAACCTAGCAATGCGATAAAAGAAGAATGACCAAAGTAATTCAGAAACATCATTATTTGTGAAAAGGATAAATAGTACGGGTCAAAAACAGACCCTTGGGAAATGCTATAAAGGTTTTACCTCACTTCTTTTATAAAATATCTAGACACAATGACAATAAGCAATTAAATAAAGTGTTGTTTACTTTACGTTTTATAATAATGGTGTGATTTTTTTTACAATTGAAGAAGTTCGGCTTAGAAAGGAGAATAAATCATAAGCACAAATACTTCTAAAAATAGAAAACGTACTGCATATTATTGTTATTAACTTATTCGGAAAACGTCTCGGAAAATTCAAATAACATCGAATTCTCCAGAGATTTTAAAAATAAACAAAGGTGTAAAAGAAAATACCGAATTCAATTTATTTGTACCCTTAGCAGATGGAAAAAAACAAACAAATTTCACAGTGAATATATTTGAATAAAAAGGGTGAGATGGTTGACAGCGTGAATTCAACAAATATGCTAAAAATTACAGTTCCTTGCATCAACATTCGTGAAGGCGGGTTTGAATTCCATGCCTGATACCAAACATAGTAAATACTTAATGCAAGTTCGTGTAACCGTCTCGGTAGAATCGTGGTACAGCGTCGTTCCATATAATTAAGACTGGAAAAACGCTGAACTCAAATATAATTGTAAACATTTTTTTGAAAAGCACAAACACAAAGCAAAATACAATTATCTATGGAAAAAATCACTACTACAGTATTTAGTTAACATGCCCATAGTATGCTTTTATACAAAATGTCCAAGTTTTTTCAAGTTACAAATTTAATTAAATCAAATTAATTTTACTTTATTGCAAAATAAAAAATATCAACGTTTTTTTAAGAACCAGCTGTTTTCTGCAGTCTGGATAGATATCAGATTGGAAGATTCCACAAAAATCCACAATATTCTGAATAGAATATTATAGTATCTTTGAAAGCAATCGGTGGTTCGACAGAATAATAATGATTTTATTGTGAATTAGCTTTCTGGCGTCAAATATGGACATCTCACAATCGTCTTAATTCTCAAGAAGGTATCTTTAAGTATTCAGTCCATATCATTAGTAGGCGACCTCTGTTTAACTTCCAATTGGACGAAATTTGAATTATACCTGTCTTCTGAAAGTTGTGTGACGTGCCACACGTCCTATTAAGTGTGGAAAATTTGTAAATTTACGTATTTGGTTCCAAATTCGAATCTCAATCAATGAGCATAAAACTAAGTTTTTTTATACGAACAGACGTTGCTTACTGTGATAGATTGAAAACTGTAAGCATAAAACGTACTTAAAAAATGGTACCCCTGGGAACAATTTTGCATGGGCTGGCTTCAACTTGCAGTTTATAAACGGATAATTAAGATAGTTTTTTGTCACTTCGGTATGTTTTTTTTTTGTTTTAAAAGGCGTTGACTGAGGTTGCCATCGTTGCTCTTAGAAAAATGTAACAAGTGTTAAAGCTTTTCACTTCTCTCAAACATTTAAAGATGTCATCATTTTCAATACATAAAATAAGATTTATAAATCTAAATCAACGTAATACAACAGTATCACCAACTTTACTCAAAATTGCTTCCTTGACTTTACACTTTTTGATAAACTGTATCAATACCCGTGCGGGTTACGTTGTAAGATGGGTTAAGGAAGGGAGGGATTTTTTCGTGTGACGAAGAGATCCAAATTAAATTAAGGAAGAAAGAAGGACGAATGCCCGCAGATTATTGCATAGAAGACCACTTCGAAGAAACGTCCATTGCAAATGTGGCCGATATTAGCTGTGAATGCGTTTCCACTTTTATTGGATGAGTATGTCACTTTTTTAATAATCCACATTAATACCATCAATGTTATTAAATGTCTGCATAAAAGAAACTTTTTAAAAATCTACTTTGAAATCAATCATTATTAGAAATCAAATGAACTCAAAGGGAATTTCAATGTAGAATTCACTAAAAAGATCCAAGCTTTTCAAGTCAACTTCATTTATGTGTTTTTGACAGGATTGATTTATGACAGATTCATTCCTGGATCAATTTTTCAAATAAGATATAGCAGAAACTAACACATTGAATTCTGATACGCAACGCTTCAATAAATATAAAATGTGGAGAGAGAGAGCCTGCAAATAAATACTTACACAAAATAATTTTAAAATATTTCTTATAGCTGGAACTCGGGTATTTCTATTAACTTTAATAGTACTGAAGAATGTTGTAGGGTAGATATAATAGAAGATAGGAAGACGATAAAGATTGAGGAAGGTTAAAGTTGTAAGTACGTAAATAAATTTTATTAATCAATATCATTTGACGAAGTCATCTGGCGAATTCATAAGACTAGCAGCATCCAAACGTGAAATAAGATCCACATAAAAGCCAAATGTAACTGCAACAGGTATCGAACCCGCATCCTCCTAACTCAAAGCCTAATGCGTAGATGTATACGTAGTAAGTGATATCGCAGTGTCAATTGTCTTATTTATATATTAATAACTCGACGTACGTATTTGTTGTTTTCAACTGAAATTTCAAGTGGTCATTGTTCGAGAATAAAGCGGCATTGACAGCAAATCGTTGCGAAAGTATATCATACTCCCAGAGAGTCCCGTTAGTGAATAATTTGTATAAAATACCATACAGAATTACAGTAGTTTGAATCGTCTTATAATAAGCCTTCAAAAGACTCCTTTCAAATGTCTATCTGAAGAGAATGTCGGATTAAGCCAGCGGTTGAAAAACTCTAGAACCGCCGACATATTGTCAAGTGCTGCTGGTTTTTATTGCAGTCCAACTTCTGAAATACGACCCGAGTTTCAGGTCTCGGGGCGAGCTTTCAAATCCGTAGAGGCAAAAATATTTTTCAGATTTTCAACTAGCTTTTTGAATTTGGACTATTCACCTTGGCACCGTTTGTGAGTTTGCGGAGCGGTGGTGATAATATACGGTCAGAATTCAGGGAAACGTGACTCGAAAACCGTAAAGGCAGAGTTTGAAAATCGCTTTCAATATTTTAAAGACAGATATTTTATAAAAAAAATTCCATTTATTATCATCGAAGTCACCTTGGCACCTTTTCCAGGGCCGTATTGGAATAGATTTAAATCGAACTATTCAATTACCAACGTCAATCAATATCGTCACTCGAATATATCCAATTATAGGTGCGGTTAGATATCGTTGTTAACTACATTTAAATGTCGTTTATTACTATTTAAAGCAAACGATTTAGACGGCTTGTTACATGGTGATCAATGAACATACATGAAATAAGTCATTATTTAGGGAAGAGAAAGGAATCAATCAAAAAGTAGTAGTTAGAAAGCAATCTTTTGATAAAACTTGCTAACTAACTTATGACTCATGCTGTAGACGCAAAACTGAAACACCTTCAAAATTATACTCCTAATCATCTACACAACGAAATTAACAAGCCCAATAATACTTATTTTAAATATGTACAGCAAAACATAAGCCCTCAAATTCAAAAACAAATAATTAAATCATTTATCCAAAAATGTTATTTGTTGCGCTAGTAAGCACGTACATCTCAGAGCGATTTGACATAGCACCATGACTAGTAAATCATGTCTCGTAAACACGGTAATATTTAAATGATACCCACAACAACAAATATGAAACAGAAAAAGGCAGAAAAAAAAACAATGGTCACAACCGAGACTTGAATTCACATTCTCTACTCTATCCGAGAGTAACGCTTCAACAAATTCAAAAATTCAGTTTCATATTTGTGTTGTTGATTATTGATATTATTTAAATTTATAAAAAATAAGCATTTATGCTTTAAAGTTAATTCTAATTTCAACACAAATATTGTATACTTTTAACAAATTATTTTTCATATTTTTTGCACTTTTCACAAAGGCAATTTGCATTTTATTTTCCAAGTGAATCGTGGTGTAAATTTTCTTCCGTCCCTAAGCAAAGATCATTAATAAATTACAGGTGTTGGCTTACATAGCATAGGAGAGGATTCAAGCGGATGTTGAAGGCGAATTTATCTTTTAATTATGTAAATGAACATAATAAGACGGATTAGCGTCCCTGATTATTAACTTTAAGCAGCGTGAGCGGATACCGTGCAAACTTTGAGATTAATTAGCAAAGAGATGAGCGTAGCGGTTGAAAAACATCCTTAATTAAAGTGAATTTATTCATAAAGATAACGCTGTCATCCTCTTTAAAATGTAAACACGACAACACGTCTTTGAAAGACAAAATTTAAAGAAACGTGGATTAGTTTAAATTTTTGGTGCTTATCGCTAAGTGCGTTAATTGTTCACAACTCAAAAATATTAAGTAATATCGTCGTCAAAATGCAAAAGAGCTGAAGCGCCATTTTAAGGAGCACTTTAAAGTTTTTTTTTGTTTCACGATAAAATTCACAAGTCTTCAGTACCTGGTTAGATTATGAAAAAAAAGGTAACTCAGGAAAATTGATGCTCTCACTGAGTTACCTGAAGCGACAAAAATCTAAAAAAGTCCTAAACTTGTGTCAATTAAATTCAATTTATTTATTCATTTTAATAACATTACAAAATAAAATTTAAGGCGTTATTAAAGATATGTAGAAAAATAAATATGGAGTGTACAAAAAACAGAGTACAATGTATATAATATACAATATAAGACAAGATTTTATAACTAAACAGTAAAGATAAATAGTAAATACAAGTTGAGCCAGCAGCAATAAGACTTGCTGTTTAAAGACAGTTTCGCTGATGCAAAAAATATCGATATCCGAAGCGATTCGATTCAACAGCAAGAGTGCCCTCCCCACCGGCATGACCATTGGCAAATTAGTCCTGCAGGCCGGGCGATAAAACAATCTATGCTGTCGATGACGGCGATAACCATCGGGAACATAAAAGTTAATGCTCTCCATGATAGCTAAGTTTTCGAAACATCCACGTATCAATTTGAAGAAGTGGGTGACGATGAACACATCCCTTCTGACCCGTAGATGGTTTGTTCCGAGCATACCCAAGAGAAACTCAGTCGCTGTTGTGTCGCTTGAGTCAAGCCTTCTCCCAAGCGGTAAATAAATTTGAGATGGCTCAAGGTCTACACAAATCTTCAGAATACAACGAGAGTCAGATCATTCGATGGAGAAAAGATAACTGATCAAAACTACATATTTAACTAATTTTAGATGAAAGTGTCGCTTAAGCCCTTTTGTTTTTTCCAGTGACGACATGAATAAAAACGTTATATTCCTTTGTATAGCTAGATACGACTTTTTTTGAATTTCAAACATAACTCGGGGTAGCATAAGAATTATTAACGACAAAAATAAAACTATTGTTTACTGTATTCGGCATATTTTGTATCGATATTTAGTTTTTATAAAAAGTACTTATAACGGATAAAAATAAAATATTTACCTAATATCTGTAACCGATATAGCTTTCTTTCACTTGACGTAATTATTTTTTTTATAACTAGTGATAAAAATACGGAATTCAACTCGACTTGCCAAAGAAAAAAAAAACAGTTGCTTTAACGCACCAATTTCAAATAAAGAATAATACGTTATAGATAGGTACTTTATTAGGTAGGTACGGATTTTAAAGAATATTTTTTTAAATTTGTCAATTTTGATTAACGTCAGTTCCTAATTTAAAAAGTCCACACTTGTACAAACGTGCGTACTGACCGAGGAAATTATGTTTAGTTAATTAGACATACGAGTATACCGGCTAAAATCATTGCAAGCAAGGTTTCGATTCTGAATAGTGGCTTTTCACCAGGGCGATACTGAAGGTATCTTTCACTCTGATTTATTTATTTAGTATATATCTATTGTGTATGAACAATGCAGTACTAGAAAAATTAAATGTATCGGATTATAACGCGACAATATTCTGGGTACGAAAGTAGCTTTAAACCAAACTAAAGTGATAAGTACGAGTATGAGTGATAGTAGTATATTGGTTTTACTGTTAATACTTACTAATTATATAAACTTCAAAATTACCAATGATGAACAAAACATATTTTCATCAAATTAGCGAGACTGCTGAGTTGGGATGATAAGTTTTAATGAATGGCAGCTGTGTTATCGTCTGAAGTTGACAGTTGACAAACCGAAGATTATTAGCGACACTTTAGATAATCATTATTGTAATGAAAAAAACAACTCGATTTATTACTTCGTAGGGATTTTTAATGAGAGAACGTGCATCACGAGAGATGCATAAATAAGATAATTGAATTATCAAAACCGGTATGTAAAGGAATTTAGTGGAAATATATTTTTATTTATTATTGAAAGACTATTGTGGATATGCCGCAGATAGAAAAAAAATAAAAATAAATTGTGACCGAGACAACTGGAAAGGTTAGTCACGTTTTTGTGTGTTCTTCGATTTTTTTCTTTTGAAAAAAATGGATCAATGAATAAAATCCATGATTTGTTTTTCCACAACTCCAGGACGCTCATCGTCATTAACATTTTCTCGGCCTTCTGTAAAGCGCTTGTACCACTTATAAACATTTTTTTGAGATAAAGTAGACTCGCCAAATGCCACAATCAATATTTTAAGTGCGTTGGAGCACTTTATTCTATTTTTAACGCAAAATTTAATACATATCCTTTGATCCATTTTTTTCAAAAGTAAAAAATATAATAACACAAAAACGTGACTAACCTTTCCAGTTGTCAAAAAAAAAACCACTAATCCAAAATGGCTGATAATGCTAACATATGTGTAATATGATAAACATATGTGTACCAACATGTAATTATCTACAATGTTGATATTCACAAGTATAATACAAGGGCATGCAAAGAAATTAGACTACCAGAAAAGAATAAAGCCAACACCCAAAACAACTTACTATATAAAGGAATGAAATCGTATAATGCGCTGCCGGAAACCATCAAAATTATGCCTATCAATAAATTTTAAAAAGCCTGTAAAAATTATTTAAAATGCATGTAAATCAAAATAATAAGTAGTGTTTAAGTTAAAATATTATTAGTCAAAAAGAAAATGAAATAATTAGATACTTGTAAACTTAAATGTACAAAGTAACTGATATAAAAAAAATAATAAAAAAAAAAAACAACAAAAAAAAAAACGATAATCGAATGTACACAGCCCGCGAAAATTCAAAATTCACCTTTTCTTTTGAACATGCCTCGTATGTTAAAATATCCATACATTTAATTGATATGCGGAAATTGAACCGGCAACCTTCGACAAACTGCTATCTATCAGTTTAACGCTTTATTAAAAAAATATTTTAAATTATTAAGGCATATGTATTATTTTTAATTACGCTCAAAGTCAAATATGTAGACCACCACGCTACGAAAGTATATAAATAATAAAGAACATTCCTTTTTGTATAATCCCACGAAAAAAAAATTACCGCGAGATTAGAAAACTTTAACATTAGGCAAAATTTTGCGACTTTCATTAATAATTTGTACTCAATTAAGCTTGATTTATTGTTAGCAAGGTCACAAGTTAAAAAATATAATACTTTCTTTTCTTACAAGAAATTTTAATAAGAAGCTTTTAAAACTGTCTTTGCCGAGCGTGAAATATGAGTGCCAATGCTCTAATTGACAAAGATCAATTAAACTCATTTTTTTCGAGTGCTAGCTCTATGCGAGTTAATGATAATAAACGGTAGTGACTAAAAGTGAAATAAAGTTATAAATTTGTTTTATTAAATCATTAAAATGACTAAAAGGAGTAATAAGTTAGAAAATTACATCGAAACAAAATAAAACGCCGTAGGCTTTGGACCCAAATTAGTCTTGAAACTAGTGAGCTTAAGCTAGCTTTGCTATTCTGAAGACGATTTCCCCTTGCCCCGCTACCCACCAGTCAAGTTTATAATCTTGTGTGACTTTAATGTTTATACTAAATAAGGAAGTTCTCGGTCTCAACAAACCCGGCTGGTGGAGCGGCGAAATACTCTGATTGTGTACTTAAGATGAAAAAATGTGGTAGTCAAGTGGGGTAACCGTACGCGGAGTGTATGAAAAGTGTGCTCACCAATGTTTGCCACAAGTTCGTGCACGATTCACATCCGCTCATTCCTTAATTATATAACTCTTAGAGTTGCCTTGAAGCAGATTGTGTGTACACAGTGATCGCTACGTTGAAAATAAAAATTGACCGGTAAATAATATTTTTTCGTGGTTTCGTGGTTTCGTGGTGCAAAGTGGTAATTCTAATTTTTTTAAGTTTATTGTATTTTGGTGTGATGGGTTAGTGTGCGAGGGTAAGAGTGCGCAATTATGTGGGGTGCGAACACTTACACCTCTTACATGCAAAATATTTTTATGAATAATATTTCATCTTTTGTTTAATTTTTAACAGTGAAGTGTATATAAGAAAGCATACGTAGAGGTCAGTTTGCACCTAAGAGTGTTTAGTTTTAAAAGAGCACAAAAACAGGTTGCTAAGGACTACTTTTATCCAAAACACAATGAAAAATACCAAGATCCACCCACAGAAGATTAGATAGAATGCATTATGTGTAAATCATGGTGCAAACAATACGATAAGGGGCAATTTACGTGTGATAATTGCAATGATTGGTAAGTGTACGCAGTGCGAACCCTTACACTACGGAATGCGTTTGCTTACCCCGCATGTGGGTAAAATGTGGGCAATCGATATGCATGTGAACTTTTTCATTAAACATTTTTATTTATAAACCTTGGTTCCTGTAATTGTTTGAGCTACCTTAAAAATCAATATTATAATATATATATATATATTCTTGCCCAATTTTGGTAGCCAGCAATTTACTGGACTAAAGAATGGAGATTATCCAGCAATTCCTTAATAATCATCTTTTGAAACATCTATACTATATTAAGGCAAAAACGGGGTAAAACAGCAAACTGAGATAGTACACAGATAGAATGTGTCCCCGTGAAAATTGTGATTCGGCAGATAACCGCCCATTTATCAAAAAACGCGCTTTTATCGAAACACCAGTCAGCGTACAGAAGGGTCCACTCTACAGAGACTGGGTTATTTCGTATGTTGTCAGATCTTATTCTTGCAAATGAATTAGGTAAGGTAGCTCTGCTGTCTTCACTTGAACTCAGTGCGGCATTTAAAACTATTGACCATAACTTCCTTGTTGATTGGAAAATACATTCGGACTGGGCAGTGAAATCAAACAGTGGATAAAATCCTACATTTGCGATCGAACCCAATCTGTGCAAGTGGGTGGTAAAACCTCTCCATTTGCAACCCTGACTTTTGGAGTCCCTCAGGGTTCAGTTCTGGGACCCATACTTTACATTTTGTTCATCAATGATGTTCCAAAAATAATTGAATCATTCGGAATTCTTTCCCACTTCTATGCTGACGATCAGCAAATCTATTTCTATTGTGCACCGAATGATATAGACAAACTAAAATATACCACTATTAAATGTATCTCCGCCATCACAAACTGGATGTCTTCGAATAAACTAACACTTAATCAATCCAAAACAGAATTTCTCTGGACAGCAATTGTATAAATCTCTTCTCATAACTTCTAGTTGTAACATCATCCCTAAAAATGGCGTGAAACTTTTAGGTGTTCATCTAGATGAAGATCTCTCACTGAAATCCCAGATAAATAAAACAGTGAGGGAAGGTTTCTTTCACCTGCGTCAAATTAAATCCATTAGAAGAAATATTACGTCTGATACCACGAAGATGTTGGTAAATTCTTACGTTGTGTCACGACTCGATTATTCTAATGGCATATACGAGTATGCAAGTCTCCCCAAAATATACACTGACAGACTTTATCCTGGAGGGTAAAGTCACGACCTTTGTAAAGATCATCGACAAAAAAACATTTCAACAGGAAACAACACCAATCAGTGAGATGCTCGCCGAGATAGAGGAACGTAAGAACCGTTTGAAGAACGTCATCTTACTCAACGTCCCAGAGTGTTCTTCCAACTCTAACATGGTTAACATCTTAGAAGACGAAAAAAAGTTTCAGAAGTGATTAGTAAAGTAAAATATGAAAGAGAAATAATAGATATGTCAATATTTCTTAATCTCACCCAATTTAAAAATGTACATAATTCGAATAATCGTCTGCTTGATCTTTTTTTTTTTTAATGTTGAGGATATAGTAGTTAGTAAATCATTGGAGTCTATTCTTCCCATAGACAATCACCATCCTACACTGTCAGTAACCATTCAAAACTGTATCAAAAGTATTAATAAACTCACTAGTCCCAGTTATAATTTCAAAAATGCCAATTACAATGAAGTTAATGATCATCTGATTAAAGAACACTGGTCGTTTTTCAAAGCAGGTGACATTAGCCATAATATAAAATCATTTTATTCCAAACGTAATACCACTATCACAGACTGTATACCCTTAATTTATTATAAAGAATCAAAGCATCCAAAATGGTTCAACAAAGAATTCATTCAATAAATAGCAAGCAAGAAAGTTTCACATAAAAAATATAAAGAGGAGAGATCCCTACCAAATTACATTGATTTCTGTAGAATAAGAAAAGAATGCAAAAATATGTCTAAAATTTGTTACAATAATTATATGAATAAGGTAGAAACCTCAATTGATGGAGACATCAAATATTTTTGGAATTACACGAAATCTATGAAAAATAATGATGTTGGTATACCTTCTAATATGCAGTATGGAAATTAAAAGGCCAACAATACTTAGTACGTAGCTCACTTACTTGCTGACTTTTTAAAAAGTGTATATGTCTACGATTCAACCATGGCTAATAATTACACGCCATTTTTTTCCTCAGACTATTATTTGAATTTAACCCATGTACACATTGAATATGGCGATGTATTGACTGAGTTGAAACTACTAGATCAAAGTAAGAGTGGTGGTTCTGATAATATACCACCTGTTTTTTTAAAGAATTGCGCCACCACTCCTGCATATCCACTAAATTTTCTTATTAATCAGTTATTACAAACAGGACACTTCCCAGATAAATGGAAAAACAGTTACCTCACCCCAATTTTTTAAAAAGGAGATAAAAATTAAGTGAGCAATTATAGATGGATATGCCTTTTATCAACTATACCCAAATTATTTGAAAAACTTATTTTAAATAAAATCATTCACTTTATCAAACCACTAATCTCACCTACAAAACAGGGCTTCATTTCAGGAAAATCTACTTTGTCTTATCTTATAGTATATCAAAATTATATATCCGATTCCATGTCCATGAAGCTACTAGTTGATTCTGTCTACACCGGTTTCAGCAAAGCATTCGACAGAATTAATCATGACTTATTATTAAAAAAGCTTAAGAAATTTGGCATATCCGGGCCTTTATTTATGTGGTTTAGCAGTTATCTAAAAAATAGGGAACTAGCTGTTAAAATTGATAGCTTAACATCGTATAAATTCATTGCTACCAGTGGTGTTCCTTAAGGGTCACATTTAGGACCAATTTTGTTTCTACTATTTGTAAACGACGTTTTATCTATTTTCAGCGTTGTTGAAGTGTTAATGTTTGCCGATGATCTGAAAATTTACAAAACTATAAGAAATGTTCATGACTGTCACACATTGTTAATTAATTTGTTCAAACTCTTTGTATGGTGTCTAAATAATGATTAATAACTCAATATAAGTAAATGTCTAATTATGAGATTTTATAGAATTAAATACCCACTGATTAATGATTATACCATAAACGATACCTCGCAGGTAAATGATTTGAAGTATACTTTGATCAAAAACTAAACTTTAATATTCATATTGAAATCGCATCAAGTAAAGCTTTCAAAATATTAATGTTTATATTAAGAATATGTAATCAATTTAAAAACAATCATACCTTTAAAAAAATGTACATGTCATTAGTTAGGAGTCAAACAGTGTGGGCACCAATTTATGCTATTCATTCCCTTACAATAGAAAGAGTTCAAAATAAATTCTTAAGATTTATTAACTTCAGAATGGGCATATTAAGGGAATGTATCAATTACGATTATCTTTTTTGTCACCTTAATTTATTGAGATTGTCTGAACGGAGAATAATTACCGACTTGATTTGCTTTTACGAAATTATAAATTCAATGATTGACAGCCCTGAACTATTAAACTTGATTTCATTTCATGTTCCTAGCAAGACGGTAACAAGGCAGTACCTATCGTACTATTGTAACAATTCTGCTTTAACCTCACAATTCAACACGCCTATGCGACGAATGCAACATTTTGGAAACATATACTCCGATGTTGCTGATATATTTGACACGTCAATATCAAACTATAAGTTTTATTTAGTTTAATTTTGTTATCATCTGGTAGAGCTAAACTAATAGTTGGACCTGTTACTTAATATAATTTTTTTCTTTTCTGCTACAATATTTTTGAACCTGTTATTTATTGAATATTATAAGTTATTTTTGTATCTGCTATTCAATACTCATTTTTTTTTATTTTACACAATTTTTTGCACTAATGAGGTTATTGTTTTTTTTTAAATATGTTAACATGAAGTCTTAGTTTTAATATTAAGTTAATTGTGAGGTGATATTTCTGTTACGAAAATGGCGCTATATCAATCAGCCAATTATTATTATTAATAAATATTTTGTTTTAACCGACGTTTATTCAAACTATAAATACCAATCGTGTTTGCATGATCAGATAGTTGGACGGATATATTCCTATTTTTGTAAATCTTTCAGAGCTGTCACAAGGCCTTGATAAAAAGACGTATTATAAATCCACTTCAGAGCATTGGCTCCACCAAAAACAAGGTGGAGCACAGTAATAGAAAAAGGTATACAAAACAACATTTAAGAGAACAAAACACGACTCGAGAAAAAAACAAGAATCTAGCAGTGTCGTTTCAGAATTATTATTTTATTAAACGGAAATATGTGGAATGAGTAGCCAGCATTCGTATTGTATTCTTTCATTCAGTTGTACTACCCCAACCTATCTAGTGGCAGCGTAATTTATCTCGCTCAAAATATATCAACCAAGGTCATAGTCGTACCAATACATTTTTTAATTAAATTGTTTGTTTGCATATTACACTGCTGTGCAAAGTAATGTGGTTCATGTTGTACTGTGCATATATATTCCCGGAGAGAATATTAGTAGTAAGCGAGCAATTACGTGGCAATCTGGTTTTGACATTTCAAATACAGATTGATTAGGTTTCGTTTGGAATATCGCAATCAATCCTTTGTGCTCCATATCAGGTCAAAAACTAGCTTTCAAAATAGCTGACAGATCTTATGTTCGACTGAAAACAATAAATTATGCCTACTTAAGTAAAGTTTTACGGACATTTCCAATCTGAAATTCCGTATAAAAGATTTGCGGTCCGTGAAAAATTTCAGCGAAATAGCATTTATAGACGGCGAAAGAATTTAGACTGAAATGTCCGAGAAGCTAGTAATTTATATTAGAATTGGATTCATTCCGTTGCCCGTTTGGCGAGCCGTGTGTTAGGAAAACCGGTGATCACAAAGTTTAATAATTTGTAAGTTCGGAAACAAAGGAGCTATTATATTTGAAGATCAATTCGGGCGTTTATTCGGTTCAATTGTTCGAGGCGTTCGAATGATATCAATAGGAAATTGAAATTGAAGCAATCACATGCATATTCACATTCACTTCTAATTGATCAGGAGTTCTGAAGTTAGGGTGGAAACTCGGCTAACACAAAGCACAATTTATTATTGAAACTGAAGTAAGTAAAGTCGGGTATCAAGGGACAAGCGAATTACTTAATTTGCAAAGCAATTGAGTTGGAACACAGAAATGGATAAGTAATCAGAGTACTTGTCGAAAATAATTGATTTCAGACTGTGAAGAAGAGACTCTTAACGTCCTTTCCTGGAAAACCAATCTCTCTTAAAATGTTACAATATGGGAATAGATGATTGTGCTTCTGCGAAGGTGCTAGCTATTACATTTATGAATGAAATTCAAAGGGATTTAAAGGAAATTTAAAGGGTAAGAGAATTAATGGCCTATGTCGTATTAGCAGGCGAATGGGAACAGTCATACTAAACTTCAATTCTATCGTGTATACTGTATATGCTGTATTCGTTGTAATAAGTTACTACACGAAATGTTAATTCATTCGCATAAAACAAAATTAAAAATATGAATTCTCTCATTTGAATCAGTAATATATCGTGTCGTAGAAATTCTAAGAAGTGCCAGGAAATATTTCTCCTTCTTCCTGTGTCAACTGTGGTTTTTTTTTTTTTTTTTTACAATAACTCTACACAGGAGGCCTTGAGAGAAATTATTTCCCTCAAGGCCTATGTCATCTTTGGGGATGCTGGGTGGGGGGTTTTTTGAGGAAAGGAAGGAGTGGACTTGGGTCTTGAAGAGACCCATGTTGAAAGAGGGAGGAAACACAGAGGCCGGCAAATCGTCCCATAGCCAAGCTGTTGAACATAAGAACGAGTCGTAAAAGCGACCCGTTCTCATGTATTGAATGTCAACCGTGTAAAAATGTTAAGCGCGCGTTTGGCGAGTTTCCCGACTATGCACCGGTGCCAAAGGGATCAATGACGCAAGTTCCTCGGAGCATCTTCCATTGAAATACCTGTAGAACAAGGACAGCATTCCAACCTGACGTCTGTGCTCCAAAGTTTGCAATCCGTTTGTTAAGATAGGAGAATCTATCAAACGGACCGTCCGTTTCGGCACAGAGTCAAGGGTCCTTTTCAGGTATTTAGGGGCTCCAGACCAGAGGTGGCTGCCAAATTCAAACATTAGGGCGTACTTGCGATTTGTACAGGGTCAGCAGTTGTGTACTATTGAAGTATCTGCGGGCCCTGTACAACACGACCAACTTCTGAGAGGCTAACTTTACTCTGGCTTCGATGGAGCCCCGGTGCCTTAACTGGTCATTTAAGGTTACACCAAGCATTTCAATGGAAGTTTTGTTGGGAAGATTACTTCCGTTGAAGGAGACTAAATTGTCATTTGGATCCCTTTTAGTCGTAATCAGACATCATTGGGTCTTTGAAACATTAAATTCGACGAGATTATTCATACCCCAAGAGGAGATCCTCTCGAGGTAATCGTCCATTCTCTGTTTTAAAGCCCTCCGAGTCGTTGTTGTTTCTGCGCCTTTTAGGAGCTTGTCAAACAAAAAAACTATCTCGAACTGTACTTTCATTCGCGTAACAATGTATTGGTGCACATGACAAAAGGTCATTGATGTGCAACAAAAACAAAGTTGGAGACAGAACCGATCCCTGTGGGACGCCAGTATTAATTGAGTGAGAAGAAGAGATGATACTCTCTACAACCATCTGAATCGACCTCTCCTCGAAAAAATCAGCAATCCACGTACACAAGGATGCAGAAAGTCCGTAAGATGGCAGTTTGTTAACAATTGTTCGGTGCCGAACCCGGTCAAAGGCTTTAGAAATGTCCAGTGCAACCGTTTGGGTCTCGCCGAAACATTTCAAGCACCGCCCCCAAACATGCGTCACATACGCGAGAAGATCACCGCAGGACCGGTTCCGCCGAAATTCGTATTGACGGTCGTTAATCATTTTGTTCTCCTCGAGGTATGTGAGCAGCTTGTCGTTGATCACAAGTTCCATCACCTTGGATAGAATCGATGTGATCGCAATGGGGCGGTAGTTGGCCGGGTCGGAGCGGTCACCCTTTTTGTGAATAGGATGAATGACCGCTTTTTTCCAACCAGAGGGCACAGATCCACATTTCAAGGACATTTTAAAGAGTAATTACACATTTATGCACCTTTGACCTAATATATTATTAAAAATATCAGGTTAAAGGTACATACATGAGGAGATTATCTTTTCTACCCAAATAGCGGTGAAAGGGCTGCTTTTTGATATGTTTATATACAAATGCTTGTAGTGGAATTTTGTAGACTGTGTTTTTTAAGCTCAAAGAAATATTTTATTTAAGCCCACTTACCGAGGTTAGGGGGAGTGTGAGATGGAATTTGAACTGAGTCAAAGAGAGTCGGTGCTGGGGGCTCAGCGGCCGAGGTTGAAGATAGATATAATTCAAGTTTGATTCTAATTTGGAGGAAAACGTTTTGGCTAAGCCTAATATATTTTTCCGGAGTGGAGAAATTTTATAAAATATCATTTCATTAATGAAATAGTACACTGAATAACCTCGGTAGGTAGACAGAAAACAAAATGATGATTCACTCGATTGGATTTGTAAATTATTTCATAATCATTCGATGCAACACATAATATTTTAATTAACTTAAAAAACGAGCTAAATTTTGTTTGATACGAATGATGAATTAAAATTATTTGAAAAATGTATTAAATTATCTGGGTATCTTGTTTGATCCGCTGGTAAAGACCTTACTAAATATTTGGCACAAACTGATCGAATAAAGACAGCTTCGTCATAAATCATGGCCATAAGTATGTTATTTCAAAGTCTTATTTAATATTTATGAATGTTATTTTTACCAACCAAACTGACATTACCAAGAATTTTTTTTAATAAACCATTGTTAAACTAGATTTATTTTAACTGTTGTCACAGTAAAACGAACAAATATTATTTTTTTACCGAGAACAAGTATTTTATGTGGTTCATAGAAAACGTCAAATATATTACTTCATTATTTAATAAATTTCTTAGAAAATTCTTAAATTTGTGGTAAAATCCAATTCAACAATATTATTTCTCGGAAAACAGATACACAGAAAGCAGTACGAATACAGCATAGACTGAACATTATGAATGTGTATTATTTAATTGATCTCTTTGATTTTACATTTATTTAATTGAGTTGTTATGAATCATATAATTATCTTAGCTAGCTTAAAGAAATTAAAAATGTGTTATTGTATAAGCAATACACTTTTTCACTTCTATAGTATTTCGTTTTGCACAATAAGGAGATTTTAACCACGTGAAAACCACAATACTGAAACAAGTAGAATGGAGAAGAAAAATGATTGCTCATACTTGGTTTATATAGTAATGTTTTATAATTTCAAGCACCGCTTCAATTCTAATTTTAAATTTTCACCAATGTGATAATTTATGTATTATATAAAAAGTTTATTTCAACAAATCATTCGATTCTTAGATATGTATAACTTTGCACATTCACACTTCTGAAATTAAAACCCAAATCCTAAAAACTCGGCTAAGAGCTAATAATCACACATCCGATAAAGGGTGATTACATTTCCAATCTTCGTGCCCTAAAAAATATACAACATTCTTTCTCTAATGAAAAGTGGAATGGAAAGCGATACTGTGTACAAAAGGCTACTTTCAATGAAGGGTTTTTCTTTTTAAGAAAGACAAACTGTACCGGGTTACGAATAGTCTGACGATATTTGATTTATTTCTATTACCAGCCGAAAATAATAATAATATAGCCGAAATACACTCATGTATTATTTAAAATTAAAATAATGTCAAAAAATATATATTAGGTTAGTGTGGTGCTTTTATAGTCCTGTGTGTTAGATATCAAAAATTATGCGTGTCCGAGGTCCTGGCACACCCGTCCCAATAATATAATAATATTTTGAAACAGGATTTGAAAGCACGATGTCTATGCTTTCTCTCACGAAACGTATCCCTCTGCAAAGGACGTCATAACCTCCTAATTCTTAACGGATCATAAAAGGGTAGCTGTTTAAGGAGCGGAAACATAAACCTTTGATTGATGTGAAGAACTTCTGAATTAAGTGGTAATCAAGAGTCAAAGGGTTACTTCGTTTAAATAATAAATTACCAATATGAGTTAGAATTTCCATTTTATTTCGACACATTTGAAAAGAAGTATAACAAAATGGTCCACCCCCCGAAAGATTTATTGTGACCAAACTAAATTTTGTGGAAAATACCATTTCAAAATATTATTTCTAGCTTTTAAGTAATTCGTCCAAATAAATGTCCAAAATCTGTTATAGCGATAGAGCACTATTTATTTTTTACACACGCTTATTTTTCTTCCTAAAATAGGTTTTTGTTTTTAGTTTTATTTATTTTATATTAGTTATGTGTACATTAAAGTTTACAAAGTATCTAATTATTTCATTTTCTTTGTGATTTGATAATATTTAAATTTATATACCCTACTTTATATTTTGATTTATATTTAAATATATATTATATATTTAAAAATAGATCTTACAGGCTATTTTGAACTTATCGATTGTTATAATTTTGATGGTATCCTGCAGCGCATTGTAATATTTCATCTCTTTGTATAGTAAGCCACGAGTATTTTGTTTGTTGGTTTTATTATTTTTTGGTAGTCTGATTTCTTTACATGCTCTTGTATTATTTTTCTGAATATCAACATTGTAGATAATTTAGTCAGAGAAATATTTTGTAACATGCTAGAGAAGGATGGTTTTTTTTCAGATTAATTTATGAAGAAATAATGTAAGCAAATTGTTTCATCCTTAAAAATATTTAAATTTATTTATAACAGTTGTAAACAAATTCTCATAGGTTCAAACCCAAATTTCAAATTTTCAAAAACCTCCAAATCAAATTCGTAAACAACTATTCTAGAGGGATTGTAAAGGGAACACTTCTTCAGCTGTGTCGTGCCTCACCCATCAAATGTCACCATCACCAACAAGTCGGAAGATCTCTCTAAGTCATCTGCCCATCTCAGGTTCAAAGGAGAGATGAAGGCTTACTGCCAATTGCCAACTTTGTCACAACGTTTTTGGTAAGAGTTTATGATTGCGAGAATGTTTAGACATCAACAAAAGAAATTTTATCTTTGCTCAATAATTGAGATCTCTATTCTAGAACTTGACTCCAGTAAAATAACCTTTTCAAAATAAAGTTTTTGTTGAGTCAGAACTAATATCGAGTTGGTAGAACTAAGCACACTTACTTCCACCAAGATGACGAGTGTAAAACGCTCCAACCGAAATTGATATTCCAACGCGGTTTGGATAAAATTACAGACAGATCAAAAGCAAGGAGTGACGCCATTTTGAATAAAGTCGTTCCGAATCAGAAAATACTCTTCAATTTTCCCTCGGGTGTAAGCACAAAGACAATAAGGAAATAATTTTAAAATGAAAGTGACGAATCCATATTTTTTTATTTAAAAATATTATTCGTTTGTAAATACATCTTAATTGTGTTTTGATTTACATGGTACGTATTTAACCATAGCACGCGGAAACATATTAATTATGTTTAATAGCATTAATATTTTTATACACAAATTAATGTTTTTAGAACGACCATATTTTTCAAATATTTGAACAATATCAATAATCTAAAACACACATATAAAACCGAAATAGCCATAAAATAAAAAGACAATGATCACAACCGAGACTGGAACGCGGATCCTCTACTCTATCCGTGAGTAACACCTTAACCAATTCGGCCATTGGGACCTTATTAGAAAGTAGCATTTCAATCAATCTCATATTTTCATTGAAGATTATGATTATCTTTTAAAATTTCTTCCGATTTTCGGCAGTCATCTTTGTAATGGATTCAAAGCTCAACTTGAGTTCTTTGAAACCTAGATGGTGTTTGGATAAATATCCATTTTTTTCAAAATACGGAAGATCTTTTGACTTCTTAGAAAGTCTCGAATTAATATTGAAATTAGAAATAACTTTAGAACAATCCAATGCCTTAAAGTTATTTCTATTTTTAATGATTTTTTTTACGATTTAATGTCACATACATACGTTGGAAAAAATGTCGATTCCAATACTAAGGTAACTGACTTAAAACTGTAAAAAAAAACATTAAAAATAATAATCATCCACTCGATGGAGAAAACTTGCAAGTTGCTGTATTTATTGAAAATAAATATTAATTATAAGACACCCTCATAAACATTTCATATTTTTGTCTTCAATAATAACACAAATCTCAGAAAAAGGATGAAAACCCTCCCCCTCTCAAACAAAATAATAGATTTAGAAAATACATACCAGCAAAACAGTATATTAAAAAAAAAAGATGCCGTAAAAGATTATGGCTTTTGCCAATATTGGTCATGACAAATTTCTTTACAATAAAATACATTAACAATACTGTAATAGGGAAACTTGAAAGGAAATTAATATAAATAATAATTTTCAACTCGTTTCAATGGAAAGATAATCTCTAAAATTAAGCTGTAATGAGATATTTTAAATAGTAGGTATCCATATATTCTAACAGCAGTCACATATCAAAGCAAATAGTCCAAGCAGAACTTTAAGAAATAATTCAAATTTAAAAAAAAGTTATATTGTAGTATTAAAATGAAGCTATCATCATAAAAAAACTCACGAGACTTCATTTAACCTATCTACCCAATTTTATACAATGCGTAGGGAGTTTGCGTAAAAAGTACTTACGCATATCTCTTGGATTAAATACACTTCCATGGTAGATCTTAGGGTTGGGGTGATTCAAACTCCATCACATTATTTGATGACCACCGGCGCCATTTTGAATTATTGACATTTAATTGGTTTCTGTTAAGATGACACACTACCCTAGAAGAAAATAAGTGAGGGGCGTTCCCATAAAAATCCGGACGGAGACTTCAAAATAGAACAAACTCGTTTGCATTCATAAAGGTGTAGTCAAAATGTAAAAAAACCATGAGATTTCACTAAATATTAGTGTTCACTAAAATAATTTAAAACGTCACGCTAACGTAAGCCACAGATTCTACGAAGGCCCTCGAAAGGCGGGATAAAAAAAATAATGCCTTTCGCACGGCGGATAGAAAAGCTCAAATATTTTCAGAGGCATCTCTGGTGAAGTAAATAATTAAGTGTATAGAAAAAAAAAACTGGTTTTTGCCGCAAATTTTATTGCTAAAAAAACAATTCGAACATTTCGAAAACCGTTTTACGGTAAGAAAACATTTTCTATTTTTGTTTCAGATTCATGAGCATTAATTCGAATGCGAGTCATAGGTAAACCCCCCGTTTCAGCCTGTTTTCGCTATTGATCAACATAAAAACACGACCGCTGTGCTTGACAGCAGATCACAATTTGATCAATTGCAGAAAAGGGCCTAGAATAGACTTTTGACGGGGACTGTTGAAATCTGTAAAAATCCAAATGGCAGTGATAATTTGATCATATTTTTTTATAGTGAATACCGCACAAGAGTCTCACTGCTTCCAACCGTCTAGAGCCAGTGGGACTAAGGCATCCCCAATTGCGGTTTGTTGTGAGGTTGAAGGTATTGGATAGGAGAAGGATATGGGAAATAGGGAGGTTGTAAAGTACCTGGCTATTCAGATCTGGCCACAAAATACGGCTAAAGCCATTTCAATCAACGTTTCGATTGTGAATGGTGGTCTTTCACCAGGGCGATACATAGAGTATCTACCACTCTGGAACATGCCGCAAATATACAAGGTGTCTCGAAAGAAAGTTTATAATCGATTAGCATATTGCGTAAACGCAACACTTCTGAGGCACTCGGGGGGTATGTCAATCGATTGCCTGGCTTCTATAAATGCAGTCGTTGTTAGACGACTACTTGGTAAAAAAGAAATGTTAGATTAAAAATTAATTAAATGTTAACAACTTGTTACCAGAGTATTTTTCTGACAAAATTATCTACAATGTCGATATTCACAAGTATAATACAAGGGCATGCAAAGAAATTAGACTACCAGAAAAGAATAAAGCCAACACCCAAAACAGCTTACTATATAAAGGAACGAAATCGTATAATGCGCTGCCGGAAACCATCAAAAGTATGCCTATCAATAAATTTAAAAAAGCCTGTAAAAATTATTTAAAATGCATGTAAACCAAAATAATAAGTAGTGTTTAAGTTAAAATATTATTAGTCAAAAAGATAATAAAATAATTAGATACTTGTAAACTTAAATGTACAAAGTAACTAATATAAAAAATAAAATAAAAAAGACAGCTTCTTGGCACCTAAACTGCAAAAATTTCCTGGCTATAACCAAAAAAATGATTTCAACAGGACGAAGCAACGTCACATACGTCCAATACGTCTCTGCCACGAGTTCCTTAGAAAATTGATTTTTAAGAAAGGTGAGATAAATTGCCCCCACCCAGTCCTGATTTGAGCCTATGATAAATCATGAGAGAAAAGGGTTCAGATATGGGCATAACAATACATGTGAACACTAACAGATTTAAATGATTTGAAAATTTAAATTTGAAACCTGCGACCTCTGGATTCGTAGTCCAGCATCCATACCACTCGTACATGGAGGCTCTTAATTTTGTTCATCCGTCACATTTGTTGACCATCAAATAGATTTGACGGTCAAAAAATGTGATGTAGTTTGTAACACATCAACCTAAGACCAGCATGTATAATTTTATTTTAATGCATATAATAAATTCAAAAAAAAATGGTGCTGCTTTAACTCATGTGTAAGCGAAGCGAAACATTTGCGTCATTTCTGTTTAATCAAATAGCACTGCACTGAAAACCCATTGTTAGAAATTCAATATTTACAGAAACTAACGACTTTCGGACCAACACCATCCCGCTAAGTAATAAACTACACGTACGGCTGTACTGAGAGGCACATAACAAACTTAACCTAATTGGAAATAAACCAAATCTCATGAAACTTTAATAGAAATTAAAAATTTTCGAAAAGCTTTCAAAAATAAGTTTTTTTTTAAACTTGGTGTGACACTTACTGCAGAGTTAACTAATTGGTGTAACAAAAAATAATTATTATTTTTTATACTGATAAATGGCTTCACCTTTTTTCTAAGCTCCTAACTTAAAAATTGCTGAATATTTACTTAATAACCTGACAGCTTTGAAAGTCAAATTCGTTCGGAAAAGTATTTTAGGCTTTAGCGATATAGGCCGTAAAATTGTATTTGGGCAAAGTTTAATTTGAATATTTGAAAAAAAATTACATAACCGCCCGACGAGGGGGTGAATTGTTCGGTTTCGAGACATTTGGGTTTCCTTTTTACACACAAAAATCGCGTTGAACTTAACAAAAACAATGAACACGAAAAATACGAGTTAAAAGTGTGAGATAAGCTAATGAAATGTATAGATTCCATAATTGCTTGACAACTTTCCAAATATTTTATAATAACGCAATCGTAGAAGAATTCATCAGCTTTCGAACAAAATTATGTTATAAATTTATAGAGTTTTTTTCGTGCATTCGATTGATTCTGCGCTAAATTTCGTGTCGCGAGCAAAACCAGGTAAAAAAAACTATCGGCAATAAACCCGTTTGCCAGAATCCACGTGGGATTAAAACATATCCAGGATGTCCCAAAAGTCAAGGATATCCATTGGATGGAGAAATATTAGCGCTTTTATGAATTTCGTTTAAATCGACACCTTAGATCAATTGGACGTGGTTATGCAGAAAGTATCTAACCCTAAAAAGACGAAACTGAGAAAAAGGCGTTTGAAAACATGATGATAAAAAAGTATCATTATGCATAATCGGCATTTGTAAAGTGAATATCAGTGTTATTTTTTCTTTATGAGCATTATTATAAAAAGGTAATTTATAATCTATCAATGGGTTTATTTTAAAACAAGCATTTCTTATGTAATCTTACATTTTAGAATGTTTTTAAGCTTCAATTTGAGTCAAATATCAGCAATGTGCGTTAGTAATTTTTTTTACCAAAAATCTATTGCATTTGGAGCTTGGATGTTTTAGCAGATATAAATTTTGTATTTATCTATAGGAAAACATGTATAACTCGTTTTTGGCAAATCGTGGGTTGGACGCTTTCTGCATAACAACGTCCAATTTTTTCAGTGCCACAGATACAAAAATCCATATTCTATTTTTTACTACGCAACCCTAAGTTGCCCTGCTATGTATCACAGTCAAGTCAACCTTTGGAAGAAAAACATTTTTGCCAGAAAGTCAAATTTTGATATTCTGGTCTTTCGTGAGTCAACCTATCAGCCCTCCAATGGATAAAGTTGACTTTCGGGACATTCTGTATATTGGTTAAGCTACGTCTGCTGGGCTTTGTCAGCAGAGATAGGACGGCATAACTGCACTTAGTAAATGAAAACGATTTTTAATTTAAAATACGGCGCAATTGGTTAGACGTTGCTGTATTTGTTTTTCTACTTAGCTTTTAGCGGATGGTTTTAATCCGTCTTTCAGAACAGAGTCGTGTTCTTCGCCAAACATCTAATTCCTTCGATTTTGCAATTGAAATCTTTAAAATTTGCCAAATTATAGATCGGGAAATTGCGTATTTCGAGTTAAAGAAGTTTTATGAGATGTTTTATTCGTTTTAACTACCAAGTAATGACACTTCTTAGTCATGTGGAAAAAACAAGTACTATAATCTAAGACTAAAGAGTAGTAGAGCAACAAAGGATATGTAACAAAAATAACAGTCCGTACTCAAGGATGACGCTTAACGTTACTTTGTAGCATTCTAATACAAGCAATACTACAAATTATATACCTGTATTTTTCTTATGGATAGTTAGAAAAATGTCTGAGGTTTCCAGTGAATACATTTTTTTACTGGAATTCTTTAAATTCTATGAAAAACATACTAAAGTGTCAGTAAAAGGTGCAGTTTAAAAACCAGCAAAGTCATTTTTTAACGTTTTACCTAAAATTCAAAAGATAAAGAATTTAAAAGATTACTGTAAGAATTGTATTCACTGAAAACCTTAGACATTTTTCTAACAACCCGTATAGAAATAACAGATAAATAATTTGTAGTTTTGCTTGTACTAGAAAGCCAAAAAGCTTGTATTTTTGGGTGCTGACCCTTAAGAACAAGACGAAGATACACAACCTTGCTTTGATTCGCTCTTTACATTTTTTTCATTTAAACATAAGCTTGGGAATATTGCATGACGAGTTTTTTGGTTCTATCGACCTAGAAAAGGGACGGAACGACTTCTGATAAAATTTGACAAATCTTTCGATAAAAACAAAATAATTAATAATTTGAATTTAAAAACAATATATTCACCAACAGATAAAAAAGATTCTTACAGAGAATGTTATGATTAAAAGTAGTGAACGTTTTTAAATGTTGGAAGTATTTAACGTTAGTAATAAAACGGGATTACATGTGCATTTCTTTAAAATCCATTTCATGACACTTCAGCAGCTACTGCGGGACATAATTCAAAATATGAAATTATATGAGCTTGAATAATATAAAGGATAATTAACATAATACAATTTTTATAGAACTAAACATTTTGTACAGCAATACTTCCATAGGGCATTGTGTTTGTATTTGGGTGTAGGGGTCTGCAAGAACAAAGGTGTTTGTGTTCTTTACTATTCTGGATTATGGTTCTGAATAAAATATTACAGATTCTCACATATGGGCCGTTTGATAATAATTAAGATAAAAGCTTTTCGGGTACCGCACCCAAAGGACATTATCATCTTATTGTATAGTAGCTAGAAGAGGACTAAGTAAATAAACCAGTAAAACTGTGGCAACATAGGTCATGTAGGTACCGTTATAAACTTCAATTTCTGGGTGCAAATTGGGATGTAATAGAAGATGAAAGTATTTTTAAATATTTAAAAAATATCAATAATCTTAAAGATAAATATGAAACAGAAAAAGCTAGAAAAAAAGACAATGGTCACAACCGAGACTATTGTTTTTTTTTTTTTTGCTTTTTCTGTTTCATATTTGTGTTTTAGATCATTGATATTATTCAAATACTAAAAAAAACATAAGCATTAATGCTTTAAAGTTATTTCCAATTTCAATAAGTATTTTTATTATCATATCATATCTGTGGATGCCACGTTAAGGATCGTTTAATGGAGAGGACGTGTAAAACTGGGTCTTTCAGAAGCTACTATTGAAGAAGAGCCAACCACTCTCATAGAGAAGGTCAACCATGTGCAAATGAGAGACGCGCATTTGACATTTCTGCCGATTGTATGATGACAATGGCGTTGGTTATTTGGTACACCCTTCTTTCAAATACAAGAAGAAGCATTCCTACCTAACGTGGGTGTTGAAAACATGGAATCAAGCATCTATCAGAATTGCCCGTTTTAGAACAGTCAATAGTTTTTCAAAGCACTGTTTGAAGTGTCCAGCCCCAGGGGCTCAACGTTTTAAGTATTGTAAGTAGTACTCAAAGAGATTGAAAATGATGTCGGGAAAGTACCTCAGTCACTGTGGCGTGGCTTACGATAAAGGCTCCCACTCACGAGCGATCTTGCCGAAAATCCTACCGAGCCACGCCGATCCATGAGTTCCTAGACACACTCTGAGTTTCGAATCGGCGCGGGGTTATTTGGACTGTTGGATCGCCGAGTGGGCAGATTAGCGGGGGTGGAGGGAAAGGGTTCATTACTTGACTATTTTGCACCCGGATTATCCATGTTTTTAGGTACATTACCCTACTCAGAAATAATATCTAAGCAATCCACTTTATTTAGGATACTACTACTGAAGAGAGGCATTGTTCTCTCGTCACAAAAATAGTTTTCAACATTAAAAAATAAATGATTTATTAGTTTTGTATCTTTCATATTTTTAGAATCACGCCAAATCCATCGTTGATCGAATCATAGAGGCAACATCTGTTTCTTTCGTGAGATTTTGAGAAGATTGTCTATGATATGGGAAGGTTTTTCCTACTGCGGTGTTATTTACAGTAGACAAAATTATTCATGTTTCCCGGATAAAACTAGGTCTTGAATACGTTTAAAAAAATTGTTAGGAAGAGAAGAAACAGGTTTTGGCACACCATTTTCACAAACTAAAAATCAAAAAAAATCTAACGTTAAAGTTCTTTAAACACGAAAAAAAAACTTCAGTCAGTGCTGCGAAATAAATAGTGGATTATTAATTTGCAGGCGAGGATTAATTCGCTGGAGGGTATCTTATCAAAATGTAAAAGCGCCTGGGTATTTTTAGAAATACTTAAAACTTTGGTTATAAAAACAATTTATTGGTAATCGAATAATTAAAGGATTGCTTTCAGTGGAATAGCATTAAAAAATATGTTCGAATACAAGTACTACTTGATTTGGGTTGCTAAAGCTATCTTGTTTCAGATATAACATAGATTTTTACTTGTATGGTTTAACGATTGATACCAGTGGCATGAATTGCTTTTTGGTCAAGGGTAGGTTTTAGCTGTAGCTTACAGGAGCTGATAATCACCACTACATCGTCATGAAAAATACTGAACGTTTTAGATTTACAAATAAAGATTTAAGCTAAGAGTCTTCTAGGTTTTTTCTAGTTGAAATTATTATTTAATGAAACTGAAAGTGGCGGGGGTGTGCGAGTCTGGCCGAAACGGCCAGGACAGTCAGTTAACATTGGACCGCGAATCAAGGCTTGCCGCCTAGGGTGCAATTGTAAATTCAATTAAATATTACGAGTAATGATCGGGCGCTGGGAGTAAGACAAGAGACGCTACGATCCCTGCAGCAGACATCGAGGAGCGAATCAGCTCGATTTTTCGGATGTTACCCACCGCGGCTGCGGGTCTAGACTCAAGAACTCCGAGCTCGCAGTTTCCGCGCGTTTTCCGGTATCGGTGATAAATAAACAATTTAGTATAATAGTCTCCACGACTATCCTATTTTAACGTTACCCACCAAGTTAATCAGGCTTTTCCTAGGCGTAGAATCGCTATCCTCAAATATAACCTAGAAGGCATTTAAAAGTGTATTATTGTTCGAATTCCTAAAACCCTGTCCATTATTAGCCTCTTTTGTAACTCCTAACATTAACAAACAAGAAGAAGGTCCTCTCTAAATCGACATAAACGAATTTCAAACCCGTTCTATCCGCTAGAGCTACCGGGAGGGCATTTAAAAGGTAAGTGGATCTGTAATAACCACGAGTTTCCCGATTTAAAATAATAAATCAATTTTTAATTATCTTTCAACAAAATATGACTGAAATAATTCATTTCCAATATTTAAAAGGACGAAACAAATATAATTATTACACCAAGGGTTTAATTTATTTAGGAATGTACTTCCTTACTCCACGTCATTCCACCCGACTATATTCATTCGATGTTAATAGGCTATCTGTTGTCTCCTTTGAGCAATTACCAAAAACGAAAGCATTTCCTGAAACTTTAATACCGAAACTCCAGTACAAACTGAGCAAAAAGTTACCTCAACTTATCATTTTATCCGAATACCTATATCTATTTACATCTGCAACGTAAATATGGTTGACAACATTATCTACCCTAATACAAAATGGTAATCCCTGGACACAAAGGATTTTGGTAAGGTTGAAAATAAATTAATAGTAGCCGAATTAGTTATTTTACCCTGTATTATGAGAACCGAAGTAGGGCCGGATTTAATCTAGCCATTTATCGAAACAAAGTAATCTGGCAACGAACAACAAAGGCCCAAATATATCAACTGCCGGCAATTGTGCTCACTGGTTAAATGAATCAGTTCGGCTTATATTTTGGATATTTCGCCAAATATTAGAATTAACCCCTGTTGTGAGGGATCAAAGTTAAATAAACGAAATTGCCGTTTTATGTTGTTAGCGGAGGCCATATTTTTTTTATATGCTCGTAGAATGAAATGCTTTAGCGTGTAACATTATAAATTAAATAAAACAGTCACTTTTTTTTTGACGATTACATATTATTTGAAGTCAACTGACTTAAGCTTACCTAACTAAAATTTTTTCTATGTTTCGTTTATGCCAACTGCCCGGAGCCAGTGATTATGCTATTCTCAATTTAGAGTAATTTGGAAGGCTGAAGACAGAGGATAGGCGAAGGAGAAATGAAAAAGGAAGAATGGGAAGTAACTGACTATTCAGATAATAAACATGGTTAGTGCCATTTCAAGCAGCAGACCCCTTTGATATGGGCATATGCCTAGTTTTGGAGGCCATAATATGTTATATTTTAAAAATCTGTACAAAATAAGGTTTTGTAAAAAAATATATTGAATTAATTTTAAAAATGCATATTTTCGATTTTGAACATTGGTTTTCACCGGGTGATACTTATACTATCTACCACTCTGGAAAATGTTGCAAATATATTATTTTATATTTATCAAATGTCTCATATATTTACACATATTAATTAAATAAAATTTATTTGCACACGCCGGGTTTGAACCCGCGATCTCTGGATTCGTAGTCGAGCGTCTCATCACTCAACCACGGAAGCGTCATGTTGACTGTAAAATATAAAGTTTGTATTTATAACATAGTAATTGCCGATTCTTCCAAGTCATTACGAACTTTCTTTACCAGAGCACCAAACCCGTACACAGATTTATCGTTTACATAAAAACAATCAAAGTGTTGTATGATACCTACCATATCAGTTCGAAGCGAAATCAAAATTAGCTGATTGTAAATTCTGGTTCACCAATTAATTAACACGGATACGAACAACCAACTGAACCACAATTTCACGCAAGATTAAGATCAAGGGAATTGGTCGTTCGGGATTCAATACTGACTCAGCTCTCGTGGGATTTAAAATTACCCCCATCCGAGGCCAGAATTAACATCTCCGAGACTGAATGGGTCAAGAGAAAACCATTTCAAAAAGATTACTACGATTATTTTCTTAATTTGTAATGTTTTGAGAAAGCTAAGAACAAAACACAAAAGCATTTTGTAGATGTTTTGAGGAAGCTAACAACAAAACACAGAACAAGTATTTTGTAGATGTTTTAAGGAAGTTAGCAAAAAAAAATTTTGTAGATGATTTGAGGAAGCTAACAAAAAAACACGTTTCAAGTATTTTGTATTTAAGGAAGCTAACAAAAAAACACATACCAAGTATTTTGTAGATGTTTTGAGGAAGCTAACAACCAAACACAGAACAAGTATTTTGTAGATGTTTTGTGGAAGCTAACAACCAAACACAGAACAAGTATTTTGTAGATGTTTTGAGGAAGTTAGCAAAAAAACACGTATCAAGTATTTTGTAGATGATTTAAGGAAGCTAACAAAAAAACACATACCAAGTATTTTGTAGATGTTTTGAGGAAGCTAACAACAAACACACAAAACAAGTATTTTGTAATTGTTTTGAGGAAGCTAACAAAACAAATTGAAATTGTTACACCGATTGTGAGGTGGGAATTACATACCCATATTTGTTTCTTTTAAGTTTCACTTTAAAATTTATATAATCATTTGTAACGCGTTCTAAATGCCAAAATAGATATCTTAAATATTTGGCTTAAGAATGTCCGGGTGTGAGATACTCACCTCATTCACGCCGGGTCAATAAATTACTGTAAAACAAATTTGGAAGTAAAATACGCAGGAATAATCGGGAGATTCGAGAAAGCACAAAAAGCACAGTAAGAAGATTCCGCTATTAAATTTGAGAAAACAACTTGGTTCAGGTCTTTTACAAATATTGTTTTATTGGCATTACAAAGCGAGCGTTATATTTTTATGAGTCATAACCAGAAAGAGATGTGTTTGACTTTATCTGTTGCCTTATATGCGTAATAAGACGTATATTTTACACTTCAACACTAGGTATATCAGATATCAAATAAATTCCCATTGCTCTATATAAACGCTGAAAAATCTTGGATGCTTTATTCTTATAAAAAAATGTGAACTGTCTTGTTGAGTCATCATATCTGCTAGAAAGGATTGCATTTCGTTGCCCTGAACGCAACACCAGATCGAACAATTTATTTAGAATACCGCACTGTAAATCCAAATACGCGCAAAACTCTTAAATATGACGTATCTACGAAATCCACAATACACTACGAGATGTAGACATTTTCAACTATAACATGAAATCAAATAAAATACAACTAACTGAATTGATATTACAAATTATGTGAAATTCTACTGTTATCTATTGTATTAAATATTATATATGCATAGAGCTAAACTTTTCTTTCTAACAATCATGTTAATTAACATGTTTATATTAATAGCACAAAAAATGTTTTAATATATCTAGTTTTTATTTATTTTTTATAATCTCTAATATTATGTAGGTATCTAATATTATTAATTTAAAGGAATTTAATAGGTCTAGAATATGTTCATTTTTACTATGCTTACACTTCGATTTATGATGAAACAGTCAGCCTAAATCGAAGTGTAAACATAGTAAAAATGAACGTATTCTAGACCAATTAAGTTTCCAAAATAAATTAAAAATTTAAAAATGTATCTTTTGGCAAAAAAAAGTTTGTCCGAAATTATTAAGGTTATATTTATACGTATTGATGCAATACTGCGCCTTTCCATTTCTGTTTAAATGTTAATGTTGATTATATTATCAATAAAATTCATACATGGAAAAAATGTTTGATGAAATTGTACCCAGGGAAAAACTGGGATTGAGTGTTTCAAAACGTATAAGCGATCTTCAAAAGCGACCTACCTTTGTATTTAAAGAAAAATATTAGATCAATGTCTACCTCCAGTACTAAATGGATGCAAATAATGGATACAAATAAAAAGAGCTTCGTAAGCTGAAAGTTAAGCAAGGCCCGATGGAAAAATGGAAACGAGGCTTCACCCAAAGTTATCTGAAAAGAATCGAGTGAAAAAAGAACGAAAGTAACTGACTAAGCAAATGGCAAGTTTGACAGAAAGATTGATTTTGACAACCGATGTAAAAATCTTGCTATTGAATGAGGCCCAGGAGGAGCTCAAATCCGCTGGGACGACACGATTAACAAGTTCGGCAGAGACAAGTAGCAGCAAAAATCACGGAACCGAAGGGCGAGGGTAGGTTTTTACCCAGCAGCGGCGAGACAATTGTTTATAATTACATCGTTTAATATAAACAAGGTATTTTACTGCACTATTTTTATATCAACTGTAAAACAGAAAGTTTGTTTGCGTGGTATCTGGAGATGCAAAAACTGCACCCACTAAAACAAAATTAAATCTTATTCTGCACAGAAATTCTAAAACAAGGCGAATATTCTCCCTCGCCTTATCACTATCGTCCTTTAGAGCTTTTAAACATATTTTATTTCATATTATCTGTCTCTTTATCTCTGTTTTTTTTTTTTTTTAAGTAAGACAAACATTCCCGGGTTACGAATGACCTGACAATATTTGAAAAACTCATACTGTCATCATAAAAAGCGGAAGATGTTGCTTGTGCAATGATGGAAGACTTAACCAGCAGAGGAATTGAACGCACGACGCCCAGGTGGGAATCTGACGCGTTCTCCACTCAGCTACCGACCGGTCAAACCGTGTTCCTTTGGTATAATTTGTAATTTTATTCCATTGTTTTCTCCCTGTTCTCTTTTTTATTTTATATTATGTTCTCCCTCTATATAACCGCACACTTTGTATTTTTTGTTTAGTTTTATTTGTTACCCTGATAATGCTTAGGCTAAGCAAAACCGTTCGGTCATTTAAAAAAAATGAAATCTGTATAATCTATACAAATTTATTATTTTATTTTCATTTAAAACATCCATTCAGCTGGTAAGATATATGACAGTCTGTTTAAAAAAAAGATATCGGATAGGGGATGTTGAAACCAGGGTAAACCATTAAGTAAACATTTGGATTATTATTCTTTTAGCTAAAATTAAAAACCGATTAAGCTAGCAGTTTCAGAAGTGGGTATGACAACAGCCAGCGGTGGCTTGGGAACAATGGGTCATTCAAATATGTGTGCGCGACCTTTGCTCGAGTAATGAACTTTTTTTCACGTTTGTGAAACCAATCTCATGTTGGAAAGGCTAAACATACGTTTTTGTGTTTTCATAAAAGAACACCCGGGCGTGCGGTTTTCGCTTAGCGACTAGGCATCGTATTTACTTGACAATTTCGGTTTTTTAAGGTGCTTTTAACTTCAATGTGAGAGCCGCGTGTGAAATTACCTAAAACTTTCCGGGACACGATCCAAAAGTTTTAAAGTGTTGTTTTTATAAAAGTCATATTTGCCAAAAAACAGGAAAGGCGGACAGGATGAAATGACACTCCTCTTGTACATTTATATTTCATGACATAATTTTTCCTTCAAATTCTAGCTCTTTGTTTCCGAATGACCTTCAAATGTTTCAGCAGAGAGTACAGAAAAAAAGATTCTATAAAACACTTCAGTTTGGAAATATTATTCTATTTGAATAGTGGGCACAAGCCCCCAGTACCCAGTGCAATCGCAGCTATATCTTATTATTTATAAATGTAATTAGGCTAAAGGTAGCGGAAAGGATATAGGAAAGATGAAGGTTAGGAACTCAGATGGACACGAAATACGAACATAGCCATTTCATGATTCTGAAGGTGGTCTTTCATCAGAGCAAAACTGGGAGTTTGAAACAGATATTTAGAAAATCAAAATCATTAGCCTTCATTATTTTGATTTGTGCTGAATATGTTTAAAAAAACCTATGATGTGTAAGATTACTAAGATTTCAATTTATATCTGCTGTAAAGGAACCTTATATGCTTTGTTCTATAATTGTGAAATGTAAAAATGTTTTTCTTAGTAGATGCGTGAAAAAAAATATTTGCATACATCTAAATAAAAATACAAAAACAAAAACAAAAATATTCTGCCGTTTTCGTGTTCTTAAAAAAAAAACATCTGTTTTTTGTCGAAAACGAAAAAAACTGTGTGCTTTGACACATGACATATTTTTTTCCTCAGTATCTACCTTTTTGCATAATAACCTTAAAATGTTTCAGCAGGAAACGCAGAGGAAAGGCTTTTTTAGTGCTTTAGCATGGGCACAGGGAAATCAGGATTTAAGGTTTCTTTACGAGAGAAGCTGAATAATGTAAATCGGGCCGTCGCGGGTCGTTGATTATGGCAATACATTGGAAGGCCTTTATTTGGTTCACTAACTCTAAATAATGAGGAAATCCAATGTTTTGGATCCGGAACTTTATTCAAAGTCAAGTTACATAAGATAACATATTGAAATCACAAATGTTACGTTATATAATGTAAAACAAGGATAAACAATTGCCGGGGATACACACGCATCACAACAAAATACATAGAATATTCAAGTTTAGTTTACATACCCCAAATCGATTTAAATAGTAAAGATTCTAACAAACTCTTATTGAAATAATCAAGATTAAAATCTTTGCTAAAAAATGCTTAAAAATGTTTATAACGTAGTTCATTGAAACATCTCGTGACAGTAACATTTTGTACCTAACCTAACAGAGTAATTTTCATCACCTGCATTTTGTCGTTTTCGTGATTATCGTGGGTGGTATTTCTCTTGATGAAAAACAAAAAAGGTGCGTAATGAAATTCAAACGTACGGCAATTTTTTTAAATATAACGATTGAAAAAGAGCAAAATTGTAACAAGGAAAGTAAAGAAATTCATCACAACTATGAAACGCAGAAAACTAAAACTGAATGTTTGTAACAAATTCCGACAGCGATAAATATATTGAGAGAACTCTTGAAATGATTTGTTCAAGTATAAAACGAAGATTTTATTTGTTTGAAGTTAGTTGAAATCAACAGAACCTTTAAAAATAAAAAAGTCTGAATATTCAAGACTTTAACCTGCAAAAGAATAAAAGAAAAAATATATTAGGCCGAGTTTACCAAGTAGTCTATTAATTATGGTGTTCAATTATCGCAAACAATTCAAAAAGAGGCAGAAACTCGTTGTACAGTGTTACAAGAGTTGATTCAATCAGGGATACAATGGTATGGGTATGATGATTTCTTGAGTGTTAATCATATTTGTACTGCATCGATATATTCATTTTCTTTCAGTCATGCTAGACTGCTTAGTCAGTTTTATCAAATTGATCAATCGACATGACAATATCCAGCTATAAGCATGTATGTATGTAATGAAATAACCGAATCCGCGATAAAGAGGTCGTCTCGGAGGCGCGAGACAGCCAAGTTTGACACATATATTTAGTAAAACAACGAGATGTGTTCCTTCCTTTCAATATCGGAGAAAACGCTTAGTGTCTCTCTCTAATGGATATTGTCTGGCGACGACATGAAAAATTGCATTATATTAAAAACGCTTCTACCCAAATTCCATCGCATAAATCTAATAATCTCATAACAATTTATTTTTTTGGATAGACGAAAAGGGTATCATTTCGCCACAAATGGGAGATTACAAAATAGATACCCACGTCCAAGGTCAGATATAGAATACCGACATATTAATATTTTTTAATGAACATTTTAATGTTGCGAGATTTCAAACATTTCCACGTAGGCAACATGATTAAAATGAAAACTTCCGCTAAAACTCAACTTTGCAACAGGGTCTAAAACAAATTAAACGTCTAGATCAAGTTCAAGTCAGAAGCTACAAACAGAATTGGTTTCAACTTCAAGGAAAAACGTGAATATATATTATGTAGGTACTCGTGTAACATATTATAACGACGTGTATGAACACTTAAGCAATTTAAAATTGTCTTGAGTCCCAGCTGCCTAGATCCAATGAAATTATGGCATTTTCATTCGGAAAATGTAATAAGAACGGGAAGATAGTGGAAAGAGAAAGGTTGTGAAGTACCTTACTTTCAGATCTAGCCAATAAAGATAGCTAAAACCATTTCAAGCAACGTTTCATTTCTGAATGGTGGTCCCTCAACGAAGCGGTGGGAGCATCTTCCACTTTAGAACGAAGTGTAAAAATAGTATATTTTAATTTATTTAAACTCCGAGGACATGAGGAAAATTTCAATAAATAAATTGGATTTTATTTTGCCCTAGGCGGGCTTGAAAATCAATAAATGAGAATAAAAGTGTGCTTTGATTATATTTTATTACTAGAAACACCAAAAGTGAGGCTCATTTTTTATCAAGGATTGTCTCTGTAAGAAAGGGTGGATTTAATAAAACAAATTGCAGCGGAATATATTATATAGCTAAGGTTACCAAGGGTGAGCGGTGTGGGAAAAACTGCGGCAGAAAGAAAGGCAGACCAGAGATATATCAAGATTTATATGATAAATGTGTTACCAGCCAATTGATATAGGTTTTTCTTCCAATAGCAAATAATTCGGAAGCAAAGTTTAGGGAAGAAAAACAATCCACCCCACTTAGCAAACTTTCATTCGAGTAAATAATATTAAATGTTGAACAGAAAACCTATTCGTTTGGAGCAGTTTACACCCTCAAACGGCGAGCTCGGGCGTCATGAAACATGCAAAGGTTTTCAGTCAAATTCGAAATTCTAATATCCTACTTTCAGTTCGGAACGTCTTTTGGATAAGCAGTAAACCTTTTTGAAGAAAATATCGTTTTCATGAGACAATTATATTGCAGGGGAAAAAAAAAGAATGAGAAGTAAAATGTGGGAACCTTTTTATGGAAGTACTTTTTGGATAAAGGACACAATGAATAATGGGGATTAAAAAAAATTGTGAGTTAATTACTTTAACGATTATGTTTGAGAAAAAAGCAGAAAACAGTAGTAAGAGGAATTCAAAATAAATTATGACGTCCAAAAAGAAAAAAAAAAATTTCAGATGAATTATTTTTAGGTCTAGTCGTACTGTTTATGAAACTCTTAAGACAATAGGAGTATTCGAGTCAAATGCAAAATTAATTTTAAGATTAATCCAGACTTTGATTTCGGGTTAGCTATATTTGTATAACCCTCGCAAATAATACTAGAGCCTACCTAACCTAATAAATTATTCAGAGAAAACAAAGGATTATCTTGGTTCAGTTTCAATATTCCCGTCTTGGCAAACACTAGACATTGAGACTGTCAAAATACAAAGCAAAAGCATATTTCGATTTGCATCCCACATAATAATATTTAATCAGGAATTTTATGAAAATAGCAACCAAGTACCCGGAAAACACCAAGAAAATAACGTCAGAGTAACTACGTGATAGCTTTTAAAATATATGACTTACGTTTCAGTTTGGCGCTTAGTTAATTGAATTTTTATATGCAAGCAAGTGTGTAAATTGTTTGGTAAGTATTTTTAAGACATATTTTAGTAACAACAAACACACACTATGCAGTAAGTTGAAGGTAGATGAACATACATTTTTCACATCAAACACATATTTATTTAAAAGGCATAACTGAACACATATCGTAAATAAAGATAGATATAAATTTTTGTGTGATAATTTAACAGGAAAAGAAAGGTTTTTTTTCACACTTTTTTCCTGTTTAATTGCGTTGATGTAATTAGCCCGCCGTTATAATGTATTTGCGAGTAGGCAATCAAAACTCGAGAAAAGCGACAATAACAGACAAAGGACACTATTGCATTAGTCACACTGGGCATTCAAATTATTTCTCTCACCCCATTAAAATACTACTGAATTTTCGGGCAATATTATTTACTATAAATATTTATTTTCTTTGTACGTATGTAGTACGAGTGTGAACTTTTCAAATTTGAAACTGTTGTCAATTGAAATGATCAAATAAAATAAAAAAAATCTTATCATTTCTCTACCTACTAATAAATTACCTATCTGTAAGGTATTTCAGCAGTCATTATTCCATATTTTAAATGCGTTCGAAAAAACCCAATTTTTATTTGATTTGTTATGCACTCATTTTAAAAGATGCAAATAACATAGTTCAGTTTTCCGTTTTTACCTATTTCCCATTTTCAATTAACTACATGCATCTTCATTTAACCTTTCAAGCAGAAATTTGTTTACTGAAGAAAAAAAAACTCCCGAGCGGTGAGATATGTAGTCATGAAATTACATTAATTTTAACTAATTTAATACAGCGTTTTCTACCTGGAATTTCTAGGTCAACACAACGATTTTAAGCTACGGAACTTTCAAAAATGCATTTAACTGTGTACTTAGAAAAAATACAACATTGTTTATTCCATATTTTCAATAGTTGAATGAGAAAAAAATAACTGGGGCGAGATTTTGATTCATAAATAAATAGTGGAAATGAAATTAAATTTTGAACAACCAACTAACATTTCCTTGATAAAATAGAGCGTAATGAGACACGTTCCGATGTAAAAAAATTACGTTTTTTGTGATCCATTGAAAGTAAATTTATTTTTTCAAACATACGAAACTCTAATCAATTGCTAGGAAAGGATGAAACGAGTAAATTTTATTCTATAAAAATTATTTCGAAACTACCTAGAAAATGATGCATGCAGAAACGAACATGGTATTCGTCCCATTGTTCCTATTGTACAGAGCGTACTGTAAATTAACAATGTACGAGTACGTGGTAGATAACATTTGTCCGAGCGCTCCCTAAAATAGGGCCCTACTCAAATCCAAGTAGGATTACGGAAGCTGTATGCTCGTAAATACAAATTGCCAACCGAGAGAAATTGAGTGAATGTTATGTCAAATAGCTTCATTCGTGAAGGATGCAAATGACCATAATAGTAAGGAAGGATTTATTATTTATTAAGAGTATCAAACGTAAACGTTCTTATGTATTCTGCGATTTCGTCGTATTTTTCGTAATACGAAAGAGCTTAAAATTTCGGCATATTATCTGCAAAACGTAAAATTTAATATTATCACGCGGGAGGCTTGAATTAGGAACCTTTAATGCCTCCTCTCTTTTGGGAGGTACCGGCATATTTTAATCAAAAGGCAATACGTTTGCGGTTTTTTTTCCCTTCACTTGGCTTTCGTTCCATTTTACGAAAATAAATCTTATTATTTCATATTACGAAAAGAGTGATTGTGTCGGACGTACAGTGTCCTCGATAATGTGTAATCGATAAGCTAGACTTAAGATTGTTTATATTATTATTCATAGGGAAATATTATGTAGGCAAATTCCGCCTGCGGCTCGTTACGTCACAATGACGCAAAGAGATAGCCCTTCGGGCTGGGACACCCCCGACTAGGGAGAATTCCAGCGCGATGACGGGACTGAGCGCGGACCGACCACGGCCGCGCCCGGCAAGTCTTGAGCCGGTCCACGCGGGTGGAATTGATCTGTCTGGCTTTATCGCGAGAGCCGGGTCAATCACACGACCAAATAAATTATACCATCGTGATGACTCGACTCTCGGCTACACACTCATTATATAATTAAATATATAAATGTTAGAATAAGATAGTTATAGGCATAAAATCCGCAAAATCGGGCACCATTTTTATAAACTGTATTTTAAGACTGTAATTGAGAACTTAATAAAAATGATAGAGAAGTGAATTGAAGTTGAGGTGAAAGCTGGTAGCAAGAAGAAGGGGATCGATACAATTCAAACCATCCTCAAAAATTTTTCAGCCGGCCGGGAGAGAGGAAAAGAGAAAGCTAAATTTTCCCCTACAAATTTCCTCAAACCCGGCTGCGCGTTCTCAAGGCAATGAAATATTGCGCAATAATGAGAGGAAAGGCAGATCACCAGCATCCTCCGCCAGTACCACTCACCTTGACTTCTCTTCGCTTCGACATCGCCTTCAAACTTGACTCCCGACTTTTCTCTGACCATCGCCTGCCCCCCTGGACTGCCTGACTACACCTCTCTCTGGACCAGACCCGCAGCATCTTCACTTGGAAGCCGAGGCCCTACAAGTTTGATCCCGTCGTCTCCTATACATCACTTGGACCGACTGCTTGGAGCACTGCATAGATTGGGACCGCTACCCTATACAGTTTACTTGTGTGCCCTGTTACGTCGGGTACAGTGATATTCTGTTTTTTTTTTTCCTCTCAAAAGTTTTAAAATGTCGTCTAACCCGTGTGAAAAATCTGTTTTTTTTTTAAATATCGTTAAGTAAGTTTCTTAAGGTTAAGTATAATATATCTATTAATATTCTTACCCACCGCGTAACACCATTCGGCTAGATTATATTACCGCTGCGGAACAAACGTCATGCCTCTTTCTTTTTGCGAACTTCGAACAAGCAAGCTCCATTGCACGACCGGAGACCGTTATTACGATACCACTGTGAATTTATAACTCGAGAGTTCTGATAAAGTTAGCGGCAATACTAAGTGCCCGTGACCACTTAATAAGTTCAAACTCCTAATAAACTGGACAGCATTAAAAGGCTCTAAAAGGATTCAAAGTTCTATAAGGCAACGTGTGACGCAATGGCCTTGATGAAAAATATTATATTGTAGGTGAATTATTGTAAATGTCGCCTCTTTTTCTGTTAGGCAGATGAGTGTATACTTTTTATGGCCGTTAACTGCAACAAAAGTCCCTCATTGGACCATTTTAATAAAATAACTAGTTGTTGCCGGGAAAACTCACGGAATATGTACCTTGAGTTGCCAAGAAAATATATTAGTTTCCATTTCAAAAATACAACGTTTGCTAAAATACATTATTGAAGGTAGGGAAATGAAATAATTATTATGATTAATATTTAAATAATATCAATAATCTAAGGATGGATAGAGAGGTTGCGGGTTCGAACCCGGCGTGCACAAGTAATTTTTATTTAATTAGAAATGATAAAATATAGTATATTTGCGGCACGTTCCAGAGTGGTAGATACTCTAGTATCACCCTGGTGAAAGACCACCATTCAGAAATGAAACTTTGCTTGAAATGGCTTTAGCTGTGTTTGGTGACCAGATCTGAATAGCCAGGTACTTCCAAACCTTCCCCTTCTTATCTACTTCCCCTACCCACTACCTTCAGCCTCACAACATACCCCTATCGGGGATGCTCACTGGCTCTAGACGGTTGGGAGCAGTTGAGACTCTTGTGCAGAATTCAAGTAAAAAAACACAAATATGAAACAGAATAAAGCCAGAAACTAAAAAGAACAATGGTCATGACCCAGACTCGAACTCGGAACCTCTATCCGGGAGTAGCACTCTGCCAATTGAGCCATGAAGATCTTATTATAAAGCGACATTTTTAAACGATCTCTTACTTCTATTAAAAAATATTTAATATTTCATTGTCTTCTCGGTCATGACCATTGTGCTTTTTAGTTTCTGGCTTTTTTCTGTTTCATATTTGTGTTTTAGATTAGTGACATTATTTAAAACTTTAATAATAAATAAGTATTAATGCTTTAAAGTTAATTCCAATTTTAAGATTATTTTAAATTTGATAATTTTCTGATTACATCTGTCGGTTTCAAATATGAAAAGTTCCCACTCCTACGTACGATTCGTGCGTATTAGCAAATAGTTTGTGAAATGCTTATGATATTTAACTAGTGACACTACCTCTTGCTTCACTCCCCCTCCCTTAATGTCCTTTCGATCCGTGTCTTCGTGTTTTGATCTACAAAGACGCGAGGAGCACATCTTAAAACTAACACTTATTTTAACATATTTGTGGCGAAAAATATGTTCCGACGCACTACAATCCATATCCCCGGCGATTCGGGTACACAATTATATGAATGAGACAGTCCATTGTGAATTTGTGTTAATAAATCTCTTTATATCTTTATGTGATAAATGGGTCACGAAACAACTGCGTCCTAAGCGCACTGCAGTTACGTAACGGGCAAATGGTAGAAGAACAACACATAAGGGTATGTTTAGTTATTTAAATTCAAAAGACTCTATAAAAATAACAGTGTTATAATGTTATTTCATTATTAGACATACAGCAGACCTGATGATTTAAATGTGTAAAATTATTTTTGCGAACTGAATCATGAACATACTCTGCACAACCCGGCAGACCTGATACTCCAAACGTGTAAAAAAACTGTAAATCACTTCAAGTTACACCCGGTTTCGCTCGATCTTTTGACACTAAAAAATATGAAGCACAATTCTGTGGCATTTAGGTGAAGAGGTATAGTAATAATAATAAAGATTTTATTCCAGAAGCTATGCAGGAGTAGTCTAATGCAATACATTCCACAATTGATAAAAATACATAAAATAAAGTTGTAATACATATATGCACAATAATAAAGAAAAAACATAAATTCACGGAAACAAATAATAAATATAAAAATTATTAATGGATAAATATAAAAATTATTAATGGAGTATTAGGCCTCATGTATACAGAAGACCATCAAGATGGAGTCCATCCAGTCAGCATTAAAATTGATAGTATATGTCACAATTTTATAATTGTTCAGAAGAGGCACAGTTAATTTCACATCACCTTTATTTGTTAAAATAAGACTTTGCATGTATAAATTATAAACGCACGAAATGTAATGCCCGAGTTGTATCTCTTTACCCGACCTTCCTTAGGCCTTTTAAAGTAGAACTGCATTCTTAACTCATTCTCGGATATTTCGCGACATATATATCTTCACCTAAATGCCACCGAATTGACGTCGTGTCTCATGTTTTGAAAATAAAGTATAAATATACTGTAACTATCCACAGCTTATGATGGAAATTAACACAAAATAGTCATGTTGACTTCTGATGATTTCAGATAGAAAAAGCGGTATGAATTTCATTTTGGAGTTCTCTCTGTTTCAGACAGATCTTATAGTTAACATCAATAGATTTTAACGGACGGTTATTGTTCATTTGCTAATCTCTGATGCTGTTGGCTTAGAGCGATAATATATGTGCTGCATTCTTTAATTTTGTATGATCTCAACTCTAGGAAAATAGCGAAAGAACTAAAAAATCTACTTGAAAGGATAAAAGAAAATAATAGAAAAGATTTTGCAAGTATAGCACAAGGGAACATTCCCCAAAGTGCAGAAGACCGCAGAGTAGAAAACAAGAATTAACGTCACTCGCTCGTAGCGATGCTTTTTCTATACAAATGTATTGTATGATTTAATAATAAATAATACATATCCCCGTCGACACAATTATAAAACATTAATAATTTATTCTGAACATTATTACATAAACTAGTTAACGTTGAAAAATCACGGAATATAACTTCACTTGCCAAAAAAAATATTAGTGGCTTCAATCCACCCATTTGAAATAAAGAATAATGTCTGCGCAAATATATTATAGGTGAGTACTCTATTAGGTGCGTAGGTAAATAAAAATATGTTTTTTGAAATTTGATTATCTTCTGAACACATCCGTCAGTTATTATTTTGGAAAATTCACACACGTACTTACTCACAAGGGAAATGTATAGTTAATGTCTGCTAAAATATATAGGTACTTTATTATGTAGGCAGGGATTTGAAACGCTTATTTTTTAAATTTTATAATTTACTGTACAGATTCATCGGTTCCAATTTTGTAAAGTTCACACTCGTACGTATGTATACACGTATGTACCCACTACGGAGATTATCTTGTTTAATATCTGTAAACATATACTAATCCATACTTTAATTTGAATTCACTACTATCAGAGTTGTGAATAGTTTTTTTTTCAATTTAGTATGTTATATTCGAACTGATAAATTACTAGTTAAGTACTACATATTCTTAAGCATTAAATCAATAAATGTATTAATTATTTACATAGTTACTGTGTCGAGGAATAGAGAGGAAGGCAACAGCAGATATAGATATAGGAAAGTTGGGGAAAAAATAAAGTCACAATGATTCCCGGGAGAATTTTAAGTAAGAGTCAATACGTTAATTAATCGTTCATTAATGATTTAATCACGATCATTGTTTTACGTTAAATATCTATCCCTGAGTGTGTCCAAAAATATGTTTTTTTTTGTGAAATTAGAGAGCCTGTTTTAAGGAATCTGATGTATTTATTTAATTTATTTACATAAATCAGCATATCTTCGCTGGAAAGGTAAAGGGGCATAAGCGACACTTTGGTAAAAAAAAAAAAGTTAAATATGCAGTTTCGATCAGTTTTTCTGCATCGAATACTATGACTCTCGTGTGATTCTGAAAACTTTTGTGGCCCTTTAGCCATCTAAAATATATTTACCATTTGGGAGAAGGCTTGACTCGAGCGCCATTAGTTTGGGACTTTTTTAGCTTTTTGTCGCTTCATGTAACTCAGTGAGAGTATCAATGAGTTTGCTGAGTTAACTCTTTTTTTTAAATCCAACCAGGTACTGAAGACTTTAAAGTACTCTGGTGTTAACTTCCCAAAATGGCGCTTCGGCCTTTTTGCCTTTCCGGCGACCAAATAATACAAGATTTAAAAAAACACAGTTTTAGATTTTAATCATAACCATACAAAATACTTTAATGATTGAATAATAAAGGTTAGAAATTAAATAGTAGATATTAAATATTTAACATTAAAGATTAGATAATAAAAAATAACCTTTTTTCTAGTTTCAAATACATATATTGATGAGATAGAAAGACTAACGAGTGGATTAAAAGTAAGACAAGGTAACCGAAATTACCTTCACAATTTCCATTCTCAAGTGGGACATGCTGGCACGTAGCGCGGATAACTGATGACGGTCGGAGTCCCAAGAACATCCTACCCTCGGTTGAGTATAAGAAATAGAAGTCGTTCACAGGTGATACGGGCTGATGACCCAAATGAAATGTCAACTACTAATATTGTTAGTAATAAATTCCGCAAATTACAAACATTTAAACATTACATGGAAACAAGGTTTTTCACACCTGACCCAGTAAAAAAAAATTGTAAAATTGAAAGTAACTTGAAAACATTAATGCTCATTTATTATTAAATATTTTAATAATCTTAAACACAAATATGAAATGGAAGAAAGCCAGGAACTAAAAATAACAATGGTTTCGGTCATGACTATTGTTCTTTTTAGTTTCTGGCTTTTTTCTATTTCATATTTGCGTTTTAGATTATTTGAAATGTGCCAAATTAAGTTTAAGAAACCCAAAGCAAAGTATGGTGTAGATATACAAAGAAAAACTATTTTTATAATTTGGAGTGCCATTCTCATATTTATAGTATCTTGATAAGTCACTTCTTTGATCCCTTTTCGGCCGAGTGTGTTTTTGTTTCCATTCGAAAACGTTCATCGAAAAATAAATCTTAACAGTTCGCTTCATCTTATTTTAACAAAAAATTCATTACAGAAACAAGTTTTTATGATATTTTGAAAACTTTTTTTAACAGAAAGATTCAAGTTTTGCCTGAAAGACTATTATATTATAATATTATACAATTATAAACGTCGAGGACAAACCAATTGGAACAAATTATTCCGTATTATTTTTATAGGAAACATGAAAGTGACACTAAAAATTATCATATTTTATAACCGCACACTTTGTATTTTTTGTTATGCGTTTAATACACAATCACACAAATAAATGTATTTATAAAAAAAATGTTAATTCCAAAAAAAAAGGTATAAGCTACATAATACGATTCGGGTTTAATTAGACCTATTTAAACGTTTTGCGCAGTAAAAAAAAATATACCAGTTATTATATGTGCCCTGACGAAGCTTGATCCAAGCGAAACCGGTTGGCCTTCATCATAATAAATTCTGTGGTTTTAAAACAAAGTATTCTTTTATTAAATAAAAAATATACCAGTTAAGTGTTAAATCTGGAAAATCTCTAGTCTCTCCAGAAGGCTTTTCTCATCTTGTTTTCTACACGTATTTCAGTAAATTCACATATCCACCTACTAATCAAAATGCCACCCTCAAGTCGATTGGACCCGTTGTGTAATGAATTATTTATCGAGTATCAACGTTTCAGTAATTAAGATTATTTGACAAAGCGCCATTACCTACAAATATTGATTGACGTGTGAAGATTCTTAACCGTTAATCCATTTTCCGGAGAGGTAAAATCTCTCGTACGAGTTCTGACGTCATTTATTATGCATAGTTCTCCTGTATAATTAACTAAAAACGGCTATATCCAACTGACGAAGAATTCTCTTTCATGGGCTACAGATCTTTAGAAAATCGATTTCAAGTTTTTTTTTACTATAATTTTAAATGTCACTCTATTTTTTTCTCACTGTTTACTTATTTTACTGTATATTTTGTTCTCTCTCTGTATGTATATATAACCGCACACTTTGTATTTTTGGTTTAGTTTCATTTTGCACCCTGATGATGCTTAGGCTAAGCAAAAACAATCGCTCATAAAATAAAATGAAACTGTGGTCTTACACCAAGTTATTATTTCATTTTGAGTAAGAAAATAAGATAAACACATTAACATCACATTATTTAATACGCTTCAAATGTTCAATTTTTTTAAAAATGAAATTCAGTTAAAGCTGAGTAGTAATTACCATGATTCGATAAATCAAGATTTGTTTCAAATATTTAAGAATTTCATTAAATTTAATAAAATGATTATTTTGGTTTTTCAATAGAATCAAATGATTCTACTGTTTTCGGTAAGGTACTTAATATTATAATGTGTCTGAATTGAAAAAAAAACTCTCTATTAAGCCACTTTTTATGGTAAAAAAGTAGAGACAAAAAATGTTACTACGCAATAAGAATAAATGTATCTAAGTAAAAAAAAATTAAACATCAAAAGAATGATTATAATTGCATCATTTCAGCAACGAAAGAAAATTAAAGTGTTTTCTGGGTACGAGTTAATTTTCAATTTATTTTATTTTCACGAAAAAAAAACATCTGTTGAAAGTAATTACTAAACAACTTCAAAATGCTTCTTTTACTTGTTGGAATTAACTTCCTCGCACACATTTACTGTTGGTAGGGCTGTTTTAGGAAAGCAATATCTTATTTCGCTATCTACAAATAATAAGACTTTTATGGCTTTTGTTAGCAAAAAATCCCATTAAAGTTACACCTTATCCACAATTCGTTATTTTGTTAAAATGAGTTTTAGGAATCAGTTATTGAAAAAGAGACACTGTGATTGTTGGTAAAATAAAGCAATATCATAAAAACTTTTGGAATTTAGACCATTATCTTCAGAAAGTTAGACCATCAACATCTTATGATAATTTTTCTATTAAAAAAATGGGAAGATTATCATAAGATGTATTTATATTAAAAATGTGCAAGCCATATGAAACGAAGGACCAAATTATAAAATAAAATAAATAATATTTTTACAGAGTAATACAAATTTTAAAAGGGACTACAAAAGAAAAGAGTGCAAACAAGTAAATACATTATAAAAGACTCTTAAAGTAGAGGAAAACTAATTATAAATTCATCAAGAAGGATATTCCCACACATACAGGTTATAAAGAAAGGATATATCACTGATTTATAAAGACGTTGAGAAAAATGCAAAATACAAATTTAGGAGCATATTTCCTAAAACAATTCAGTTCATTTTATTTAAAATATATATGTCTTTCTACGTGCCTTGTACGTGTTTTTCTAGCGTTGTACGCGGGCGTGTAAATGTTCACAGCTAGTATGCGCTATGCGGGGTGTGGAAACTGGAAGTTCCCACATACGCAAATGACAAACGCCAAATGCTAAGCTTGCTGACGCGGCAAGCTGATATTGACCAGACCTATACTGAAACGCGCCATGTTCTACATTCTCTAACACGCTATATAGATATCAACCCCACATCTAGCATATATGTTTTCGTTCGTACCTATGCAGAAAGGTTCCGAAAAAGATTAAACGTTTAAAGGCTCGCCCAGATTGTAGTTTTTGTTTTTGTTATTCTGTGTAGGTATACAAATTCTAATATTATTTAGAAGAAATATATAAGAAAAGCATTTGCTAGAAGATTGGACACTCCATGGCTGTCCGAAATTTTAAAAGATTTAAAAAATAAATTATTTAAGTTACTTGTACATCAAAGTTTACAAAATATCTGATTATAATTGATTTTCTTTTTATCTTAGTAATAATATTATAACTCATATACTACTTGATATTGAAAATGTATTTTAAATGTTTTTTACAGGCTATTTTAAACGTATTAATCATTTCATCCCTTTATACAGTTAGTTATTTTGTGTATTGGTTTTTTTTTTGGAAGTCTGATTTCTTTGCATGTCCTTGTATAATGTTTGTGAATATCCACGTTGTAGATAATATTGTAAAAACATATTTTGGTAAAAATTTGTTCTTTATTTTATGTATAAATATTAATGTGTTTAATGTAAGCAACTGCTTCACTGTTTGTTAGCCAATTGAGTTTCTTTGATATATTATTTACTTTTGAGTATCTATTTCGCCGAAGTGCTCTATTTTGGAGAATTTTAAACTTGTTTTGTTCTCTGTCGTTTACAAAAAAAGAATCGTTAGACTGTAATAAAACAGATCAAGCGGCACAGTGTGGCATAAATCATTGACCGAAGAGGTATTTTTAATACGTGTTTTGATTATAAAGCTTGAATTTATAAATTGAAATGTGGCTTATTTAATTTCCACAATAATGAAAAATACAACCTTTAGAACTTTTCGTATTCATACAATTTACAAGAATTCGAGTTAAATAATATATGTTCTGGTATTGAGAGTTCATTGTTAAACTGAATAATTATTAACGTGAATTAAATCCCCCTTTTCCATGTAAAATTTAATAGGAACAGGGATACTTTGCATGGGAGATTTTTTTAACTTTTATTTGAAATACAAATAAAATGTATAGGTCATAAACCTTTGGTTCCCGACAAAATACGCGACTGGTCAGCAAAGTCGATAACCTTTAATTTCTAACAAAACTTATCAAATGAAGCGGATATTGAAAAAGATAATAATTTTAAAACATTTTACATAGTTTTAATACCAAGGTTTGTTTTTGACTAATTAAATCATAGATAAATAATTGAGGCCACTAGTGCAATAGTGATTTAACCCAAATGTTAACAAAAGAGAAAAATATGATTGAAAATTTGACTTGTTTCTCACACATATACCTACGTAAAGTACTTCAATGGGTTAGGATATGTTATTATTATATGTAGGTATTTATTTTGTGGATAGAATATTATTGTAGAAGATTATTTTCAAAGATTAGAAAATAACAAGATTTTATCCATGTTTTTTGTATGGTAACACCACTATTGCAGAACCAGTGTTTATGGAGTCATATTTTTTTACTTGTGGGCTGATGATTTTTTTCTCTTGTAGTATGTCATACGAAGGGGTAGATAAAATATATATCTTGATTTCTCAATAAAGTAGGGTTACACTACTCTTGCGCTAGTGGCCTCAAATATATTATCAATTGGAGCAATTCGACCGGTTTGTAGCTGAGTGGACAAACGCGTCAGATTCCCACCCGGGGGTCGTGGGTTCAATTCCTTTGCTAGCTAAGTCCTCCATCATTGCACAAGAGATATCTTCCGCTTATTATGATGGCATTAGGAGTTTTTTTTAATATTGTCAGGTTATTCGTAACCCAGGAATTTTTATCTTTCTTAAAAAAAAAAGTTATAATTAAATAATTATGTAAGAAACATATTTCTTCATTACAACAATTTTGAACACAATCAACTCTAACGGGTGAAATAGATCACCCTATCTGAAGTCAGATAACAATAGAACATACACATACACTAACAAGACATATATTCATATAAGGAAGAGCATTACTAACTTCTCTGCGACATATAAACACAACAATATAATATATGATATTTATGGCGAAACGTTTTGACAGAGCTATAAATAAAATTGTAAGTAGCTACAAAATAAGATGACTAATGTAATCAGCGATATAAAATGGCAGCTTGCCCGCTGTCCAATCTGTCCATCACAGTGGGGTGATTCAGCAATGATAAGGGAAGGTTTGTGCCAAGTCACCACCCACCTCTAAAATCATAACGCTTTGTCGGTTTCAATATTGTTTGTGAAAATTGTCGGTGATCAAAACGAAATACCGATGGAACGGTTACGATTAATACGTAACTGCGGCTTCTGTAATGTCGCCTTCTTCCTCTTCGAGCAAGCCCCCTGAACTCCAGCTTTGAACATAGGTCTCCCTTATCTCCTCTCGAAGCCTGCGGTTTTTTTCTTCAAATCAGTAGCCCATCTCACATGTGGGTGACCCCTGCTTCTCTTTCCCGTCCACGGATAACATCTGATGGTATTGTGGTTCGAACGAGCATCTTTTAGTCCTGCCACATGTCCAGAATAGACCCACTTGTGGTTGGAGATCATTATATTATGATGATGTGTCATCGTCATAGGCAATTAATTTGTGTAGCTTTCTATACGATTATGCAACTATTATAAGCTGTACAACTGTTCACGTCGAAGAATCGGATTTGTTTTCATCAATAAAAATCGTATCGATAGACAATACATTTTCATATTCATCCAAGATAGATAGTTACGATTTCCGACCACAATCAATTAACGCATTATCTTTTTAGTAGAACATATATCAAAGCTGTATCTGTGTGGATAAATCAAATGCTACGTCAGATAAATAAAAACATTATTTGCAAATTTTTTGCATTTTCAATAATTACAACAAATGTTGTAATTATTGATTACAGAAAATTCACCACCATCGTAATTTATAAGAATAGTTATTTCTTGTAAAATCAAGGAAACTGGCAAAAAATAATTTTAATGAAAGTTAAAATCTATGCTACGAAAGATATTAAGTCGATAGTCCAATTTGAATTTTTTTGTGAAATTAGGTATTCTTAGATGGATTAAAAAGGCCTTTGAAAAGTTGAGTAAAATATGTTTGATGGTTTGACTTATATTTAAGTTACCGCATACCAACGAATGTTAATAACAAATCTTAATCGTAAAAATACTAAAATGAGAGAGATTACTTTAAAATCGTACGATTATAATAATAAAAAATGTGTAATCGTGGGTGTACGATCAATCACTTGTTACATAACTAATGAATGTTGAAGATTCTACATCAATACATATAATTTTAATAGAAAATATGTACTAAATGTTATTATCCTATCATAGTCGTAATCGCAATTCGCGAAAGAATCGTCGCACCACTAAAATAATCAATTACAACGTGAAACAGCAACTTTTGACAATATTCAGAAAATCCAGAACGTTCATCATTTTTAGAAGCAACTAAATATTTTAGTTATACGGCTTTGTCGTATTTTTCTGTTAGTATGGGTTTAATAAAACAAATATACGGTAGGTAACTTTTTACAGTGGATGGATTATGATATATGATGAATATTTTAGGATAAACCAAAAACCTATTTAAGGTCGGACATGTTGATAAATATTTGATAGTTTGATTATATTTTAATTATTGAATTTCTACCAATATAATAATAATACAAAATTACCATTTCGAATTGAAATTCCATGTTAAATTTGAGGTATGTTAAAATCTTAAATTCAAGTCCTTTATAAAATGGTGTCACCGGTGAATGGCAGTGATGCATAGAACTAGCATAAAAAGGACGAAAGTAGACTGAATACATTTGATATAAGAGGCATATGTGTGATAAAACCATGTAGATAAAGTCGTTCTACGAATTAAAGAGGTTCTAATAGAATGCACGGTCAATATAAGTGCAATGAACAAGGTTAAGAAGGGGACACATAGATTGTTTGGAAATTTAGAGAAGATAGATGAAGAAAGGAGTATCGGGCGACTATGACGTAAAAGTGGATGCAAGAAGAAGTCGCCATCGCTCCAGGAAGACATGTCATGGTCAAATGAAACAAATATTTAATTCACATCATGTCAAAAGATAGAAGAACAGACGATACGTAAGAGGCTATGCATTAATTGTTAATTTGGCAAGGGGCGTGTGCTAAGACAGACTTTTTTTTTCATTTTAAATTTTATAATCTTTTATTTTTTATATCTTGCCACATAGTAATCCCGATTAGTTATAAAAAACTCACTTAGGGACAAGAGAAATTTACATTACAAGAGTTCATACAATTATACATAACTTTTACAAAGAAATCAAACGTAATAATTGTTCATCAAACACAGTATAAAACATGAGGTAATTTATATAAAGAAGAAATAAAAACCACTAAATTATAAATAGAAACAAAGAAATCACCGAATAAGTGAAACAATAATAAGCACAGATCGAATTTAGAAATTCACAAAGGAACAAAATTATTAGAATTAGTAAGTAAATATGCATAGGTGTATGTGCATGTGTACACAACTAACCATCACGAGGTGTAGGTAGAGAGGACGGACCGCCATACAACTCTGTCTTGGCACACACTCCTTACTTCAAACACGTGTACATAATACAATTAAAGAGTAACAAACTCATAACGAAATAGTAATCAACCAACATAATAATTTAATTATACACACATTTAGATATACAATTTGTAGTTTAATGAATTTAATTAATGATGAAGAGAAAAAAAATAAAAAATAAAACCTTCCCAACGATACGGCTTTAGCATGATGTCCAACGTAAAATCAGCCTCTTTCGACTCGTAAGAAATACATAGACCAAAGTGAATAGGTGACATGTACGAGTATTTTGTAAATCCTACAAAGGCCTTCGATAGAGTTAATCATCTCCGTAACCCGAATTCTGGACCTGTGCCCCTTCCATCATATGTCCCAAAAAAAAGACGCGAGATAAAATCATTTTTGGTTCATTACACCGACACGCGGAAGAGACTGTGACATTGAAGTTCAATGAATGAGGATATTTTTACTCTAACAGGAATAGAAAACTGAAACTTTTCATTTAAAAAATTTATAAACTTTTTTTTTGAGGTGTTACGTTATTTAAAAAAAAAAAAAAATACTGTTTTTAAATATATTTGTATATCTAGAAGCGAGTGATGTTATATGTAGGAAAGATATTCCAAAGAATTTATCGTATACTTTGTGGTGTGCGTTAAGGGAATGCGAATTTCATTGTTATTTCGAGTATCATGTTGGCGAATATCTTGATTGTGAATGGGTTTGATGTTAGTGTTCGTTGTTTACTAAGTAATTCGTAGGAAGGTACTTTTGCTTTCATGTTTGGGAAGGATCTTGATTGGAAGGACGCAGGTGTCTAAATAAATATCCCTAACATGAGTGTCCAATGGAAAACCAGGGACGTTTCTGAGAGCTCGATTTTGGACTACCTGCAGGACAGAAATCATTTTCTTAGAAGCGTAGCCCAAGATACAGCAGATAGAATAGATGTGAATGTATCATGGCATAGTTAACCGAAGCTAGTAATGAGGTAGGAAGTAATCCCTGCAGCCTGTATAAACTACCCGTTATGGGAGTATACCGGGGGGGTTGTGGGAAGATCGAAGACAAGAACATGCAAACCGAGACAGTTTCGCTCTCTACAATGAAGGATGCGGGAACTGAAGGAAGCTTCATATTTACGTTGGAGTGCGGAACAAGCCCCCCGCTCCCCGTGTCCGGGTCACGGTATACAGCCTGGCCTCCTGACTGGCCGGACCCGAGGACCAATCACAACACACGGGATAATTGTGGTCAATTATGTCTGAACATATTTTAACTTTATATTGTGAGAGTTCAGCCGAAGTTAGCGCAAAAACAAGTAAACAGAAAAAACGGCCGAGATCTCCAGTTAATTAATTAGTAAGAAGAATGCATCACATGTCTAGAAAAAAGTAAATTGTTTTAATGTCTCCCAAAAAAATTCGGGCTTGGGACCCCTTCTATGTATTCGGTATTTTTTCTTGGGCTTAATAAAAATGTGGGGAAGATGCACTTTGGCCTGAGCGAAAGAACTTAAAGAGGTGAATAACGTGCATTTTTCATCCGCTACAAAAATCGTAGCGGATAACACAGCAAATCTAAAATCGCTAACACAATAAAAAGGATTGCACTCGTCCCGATCAGCCTTAAAATACAATATATAAATACAGGTGCAACCGCCTACTCAGATCATTCCCGTCAGACCATCGCTCCAAGCTTCATCTCTTCAACTCTTCACTTCGCCCGTTGCCGTTCCCCGCCTGATCTACCGACCACTTCTTTGACCCTGCTATACCCTGGACCATCGCCTAATCTGGCCTTTGGATACCAGACCTAGCAGCCCCCGAACAGGCGAATTATGAGAAAACACAGCGGCTAATGATTGACTAACCGGTGCCGCTATACTACAGTCTATGTGCGGGACAGACGTCCTACTATACAGGGGGTAATTTTCTATTTTATATAAGTTATGTGGAGCTCCCACGAGAGCTGAGAATCTACAATAAGGCCCAAATATCTTGCGCTCGTTTTCTTTTCAAGGTAATTTTAGCCGAATTCGATGTTGAGAGTTTTTTGTTTTTGCTTCCAAAAAGTATATTATGCGTTTGTATTTTTATTTTTTTATTAATCAATTGAATTAAATTTAAAATTATTATTATTTAGTTGTGATTTTATTTGTTTTTATTTTATTTTTAGTGATCTAAACTGTTTCGGCATTTAAGGCCTTTAAACTAATGTGGCATTAAACGTCGAAACAGCTGTCGATAAAAATAGAAGATCTAAACAATACGAAATGCAATTTAATTGAAAACTATAAAAACGTATTTTTAACGTTTAGAGTTAACAAATCAATCCTCAAGCGGCTTGTAAGGTGGGAAACATCATTATTATTATCCGTTTTAAGCTTCGCTAGGTTCCGCTTGTTATTAAAAAATATTCCGCATAAAACTGTAGAATTCTTACAATACCCCACTTGGTCATGTCATTAACATATTTGAGAAATAGCAAAGGCCCATGAATTGACCCTTGAGGCACTTCACACGCAATTATGCTCAAGTTACTTCCCTCCCCCCCTGTTCTACTGCAGAAAATTGATTTGATAGGTAAGATCGGAAAAGTTCCAGGGGAGTACTAATTAAACTCCACTTCATGATCTACCGTATCTAAAGCCTTCGTCAGATCAATAAATATTGTCGTCGTGAATTCACCATGGTCAATATGTTTCTGTAGAATCAATATGAAATCGAAAGTTGAACATTAAGTGTTTGATCGTCGTCTGAAACCGTATTGTTTTAAAATAACTGTACTCTAGATAGATCGATAGTCTTTCCAACGACATATTATTATTTTAGAGATAGCTTGAAAAAAAATAGGACAATAATTTTGATCATTTTAAAATATTTGTCTTTATGTATAGAAATAATTTTCGCAGTTTTTAGTTTGTCTAGAAAGATGCATTTTAACAGTGAGAGATTTATTAAGAAAACTTGTGTGGCCTTCCATCATCTCTACTGATTTCTGCGGACATTGGGGTTATAAGATAGTTCCTTAAATAGAATGCTAGCAAAACCTTTTTACTAGGACAATTTGATTAAAAACGTATCCTGTTTTCCTTAGGTAGATACGAATAAACGAAAGTCTCGTAAAACAAAACAAACTTTACACAGACGGCAGTCGTTCATCAGTTTCAAATCCAATATATTTCAACAATATCACTTTCGTGTAATATAAATTTCGAAAAGAATGGATAAAATACCTCTTTTCCAAGTTTTCTTATGTATCAATCAAACTGTTCGAAAAGACCAAATGAATCCATCATCAGCAACTTTTCTCATTCAGAAATTACGTGTGATATTTTTTCTTGGCTTTACTATAAGTTACCTACTTTGAACGAAAATGCAGAAACGTTCAATACCATAGAAAGAAGCGAGAAAATTATACGTTTTGTATTAAATGAAAAAATATTTTCAAAGAAGAAAGTTATACATATTCTATAAGTTTAAAAAAATCTATACACCGAATTTGTTAATTTAATTAATCGGATAGCTAAACAATGAACATGGAAGAATCAATGTGAATTCAGAGAATTAATAACTGACTCATATTTTAGTCCTACTGTGACGCGTAAAATCTGTTCACCGAGAAGGAATCATTATAAAAATGTGCCTTTCTCGATGTGCAAACAAATCTGGTCTTTATTTCTAAGTGTATTAGTAAATAAAACGATTAAAGGTACAAACTATACCACATTAACGCTTGAAGTTTATACAAGAAGTACAATAATCCCTTAAAATAGTTCACTCACATTCGACTAATAATTAATAAATTAAAGACTACTTTTTTTAAGTTTCAAAACACGTGGCTGATTTATTAGACAGTATATTTAAACAACTTTTTCTTTGTAAATACTTTGTGTTGTAAGTTTTAAACAAAAATGTGTTGCATCAAAATTATAAACTTTGATTTTAATTTGAATAACTTTCATATTAATTCGGTAAACATCTATAAATAATTTTCGTAGAAAGCAATCATTTTCTGGTTTGACATATTTAATGAAAATGAAATAACAACTTTGTATAAGACAAGAGATTTTTAATTTTTTTATGACCGACCGGTTTCGCGTAGCCTAAGCAAGGTCATAAAAATTAAAACAAAATCTCTGGTGTAATACAAAGTTGTTATTTCATTTTCACTATATGTAAATAATATATTAAAAATCATACGATCCTTTATACTTAATTTTGCCCTATTGATAATATTAAATAACAATAAACATACTATTCGTTATATGACAGCGTTCATTATACGAACCCTTTAATTGCGCTGGTTAAAACTATATTCGTGGTATTTTAATAAGACATTTTTGATGCTAAAAACGTTTATCCTATTAAATATTCGCCTCACCCGCTTTTAAACTCTCTTTTATGCTAACGAAGAAATACTTAAAATTATTATTAAGTTTTAAATATTACATTTCGAAATTACCCAGGTTATGATAATCATTGATCATTAAAATATCTCGTTAAAAACGGAAAAAAATCATTTTTACCAACAGTTATTGTTTTCGGGAGATTTGATACAAAAAACATCATTAAAGCAATTTAATAAACAACGAGGACGAGCTTAAAAGAAAAATAACACTTTCATCTCCAGTTAGAAAAAAATAATTAAATGTTATTTGAATCATTTTGACATTCTCAAAGAGCATATTTGTTGGAAAACGGTTGTTTGGCATTGTACTTTAGGTCCTTCGTGTTGTTTAGGTAAATTTTATTTTACTAATTTTTTAAGTAGGTACCATGTTGACACTGAATAGTTTCCATATCCCGATTAATGAAAAAACATACAATTTGACGTAGTTATGCAGAAAGCATCCAACCCCAAAAAAGATGAAACTGAAAAAAAGGGTTTAAAAATATGACAATACAAAAGCATATTACGCCATTTATAAAGTGAATATTAGTATTTTTTCTTTATTAGAATTGTTACAGATGGATTATTTGTATTTTAATCAATGTATTTATTAAAAAAAATATATATATTTCCTATGTTATCCTACATTTTAATGTTTTTAAACTTCAATTTTGGTCAAATATCTGCAATGTTAGTAAAAAATTGAAGAACCAAAAATCTATTGCATTTGGAGCTTGGATGTTTTCAACAGATAGAAATCTCGTATTTATCTATAGGAAAACAGGTAAAACTCAATTTTATAAATTTTGGGTCGGATGCTTTTTGCAGAACTACGTCCAATTATACGTTAAACGTATTATAATAATTAATTCTGTAGCTTTTCAAGTAATATGTGCGCATTTCTAACAAGTGTTAAGACGTTATGCTCATGGAAAGCAAATATAATATAATGTCAACATTGTAACAAATTAGTACGAATTCAGAAAAAAGCATAACCTTATACTACAAAAGAAATATATTCGATAGTAAAAACCTGTTCAACCAATATAACTGCAGCAAAAGAATGCAAATTTGTGTAATAAATTGAAGTAAAAGTTAATTTATAGATTAAGGAGACTTTCTTTTTTTATGTTCCCTCGCTCATTTACCCATAAAGCACACACGTTCCTCGAGCATTCGCTCCACTCGCTGCAGAGAAGTATAGACAGGCGCTGAGGGTGCTTATGTAAACAAGACCATCCCCTTTAGGTACAGAGAAGAAAAAACCTCCACTGCCGCAGTGTCCGAGATAGATTAGATCAAAGAAATACCAGGAGAACTTTTTAGGAAAGAAAATATCACAAAATAGACTTAAAGTAACCATCCAGTAACATGGAAACCTTTATTCTTTACGTAAGAACATTTAGTTGGTTCATTTAACAGACCTAAGTGAAACGGCAATAATATGAAATCGGTTATTTAAACACGAATTAGATTATTCAAAGCGCAAAGGAAATGGTAAAAAAATATTTCAATTCTATTTGAGTTTCATAATTGGGACAGTGGAAATATAATTCAATTATTGAATAAATTGAAGCAATTTACATGGAGTTTCAAACAATTTTATTAACCGACACGTATATTTAAATTATTAACGAGATGAATTTTAAAAACCTTGTTGTAAAGTTTATACCGTAATGTTGTAAAAATGTTCAGGCCTAGGTACTTACAAATACACCTGTTTTTCAAATATCCTACGGAAAACAGAAAGTAGTAACTGTATTGCATAAAACTTAAGTTGCCAGAAGCGCAATTTATTTTCCAAAACACATGTCAATAATTTTATTTACGATCATTTAGTTCACTTTTTCAAACTTCGATACGAACTTATTTTACCCGAACATAAAAAAAGTTATTATTTTATATTTGTATTTATTTTTGATTAATTGAAAATCATTGCATAAAGGTATTTTTTATTGCAACCACTGCACTTCACATTACTAAAACGTTCAAATAAGGGTTTCATATCACCAAAACAAAGCTCTCAGCCTATTGTGTTCCAGTTTTACGGCCGCACGGCGCTCTCGCGGAACAACAATGCAGTGACCACTGGGGAACCAGATTCTAGCCCACACCATTACATTCCAGAGTAGCAGCAATCAAAAACACTAGTAGTTGTTCTCGACATTCTTCGCCCGCTACGTTTTGTGACAGCTCGTAGCTTCCCGTAGAACGGTGGGACTAGCGTAGCCGGACGCGGCCGTGGCGTAGCGATAGATGCCGCTACTGGCTACGAAGTACGATAGCTACGGTCGCCTACGCCTCTCGACGTAGCTTCTTGCGTAGGCCGTTAGGCAGCGCCGCGATCACTTTGCCCGGGAAGCCAACTTATCACTTGTATTGTGCGGTGACTTCATTCCGTGTGTGTTGCGGCGTTCCTTTAAAACGATCATAAATACCAAAAAATAAAGATATTTGGAAAGAAAATAAGTAGTTTCCGCAGCTAAGCTACCGGATAACATCAATCTGGGACAGATAAGACAAGCGTTATCGTGCGAGAGCTTATCGATCTATTTTTTGCAAACAAGTCAACTCTTGGAGATGTACTTTTCACAGTCGTTAGAAGTTAGAACCCTTGTCTCACGGACACTTCAAGAGAAATCGTATACAAATATGTCAGGACAGGGTCGGTATCAAGAGACAGGTAGGTTATTTAAAAGCTTTAAGCGAAGTTTTTCTAAAGTTTACAGATCCACGATAGCATTTGTACATAATAAATGGGGTTTTCAGGATGAAATCTAGCAACTTGAATCGAACTACTTTACAGCGTGAGCCATTTACGCCGGTGAAAGATATACGTAGGAGGTTTAAACTAAAATAAACAAGAAATATCGGGCTGCCTGGGAACTCTTCCTGTGTCGGATCAAGTCAAGAGTTGAAATTATACAAGATTCATGGAAATAGACGAAACAGAAAATAAGCCGTTAGATTCACAAATAAAACTCCACGACAGTGAAAGAAAAGCTTTTCTCGGCATTGTGTCATATGTCATTTTAACACGTGACAGCAAAAGACATTATAATAACGAATTTGAATGATGAAACCGCTGTCAGGAGTACAAATTACATAAATCAAATAGAAGCTACTGGCTTTATACCTAAATATAACATTTAAATGGGTTTGAATATTTATCTAGTAGCTACTACCCGGCGACGCACGAGTCAATGCACAATATTTTTATATTACAAATTGAAAAAAAACACGAAACAAACAATAAGGCGTCTTGTCTTAGTTGAATGGATATTAACAAATGTCAAAGCTTATAATGGAAATGACGTAACGAACTGAAAATAATTGGGTTGACCGAGAAATTATTTACAGAAAGATTTTAAAGTCAATCATTTTAAAACAGTTGAATGATTAACTAGCGAAATGAGTTAATTGTTCTTTGGTTAACGTAATATGCAGTTGAATTATTAAAACAAATATATGCAAAAATCTAAGCTTTGGAACAAAACAGTTTTTACTTAATTTTTTTTACATAAGATGGCGGTAAATTAACACGCTTTATGTCATTTTAGATGTCAGCGTTATGTGTAAAACGCAGAGGCGACAAGTTCTCTGTGATTTACGGTAAAAACTTCTGCCAAAATCTGTTACTCTATTTAAAGCAAACTATCGCGGGGGCCACAAGTGAATTCTGAACAATTTGGAAGTTTTGGTTGATTATGGAAATTATTCGGACCCTCTTTGAAGCTCTTAATGGCATCTATAAAGAATATACAAGATTGGACTCGATATAAATACATCAAACAACGCTTTTAATAAAAATATGCCCACTCCAAATGCACAAATTTGTACAGTGTCGGAATGCCTAAGAACTTTTTAAAACAACCGAAAAATTATCTTTACATTTCGTTACGACATGTTTTGTTACTAACGCGGGCAAATCAAAAATCTTTTTTGATTAAACTGAATAAGTCCAACAGTAATAAATAACGTATTGTGATTCAATGATGCAAATATTAATATGTACGGACGACATTCAGAAGAAAAATTAAAATATTTTACGCGGAGTAAGTAAAATGGCCGACCATTCCAAGCGAATGAAGTAAGAGGGGTGATCTTTGTGCGTTTCTTTGTTCACCAGTCAAGCTTCGGGTGTGGCCATATTAAAAGTATTACCAGGGTATAAACATGCATTAAATATAATTAAATGTAATTCCTAGAGAAAGAAGTGTTGGCTAAAATACCATAATTATAATAGTAATCGAAAAGGAAGAGAAATCGGTTTAAAAAAACATAAAATATATTTTAAAGGCTAATTACTACCCTACTTTCTTGGACATTTTATTTAAATGTCCGAGATATTTTATTGCAAGTGAGATAGAAAACATTTCACCGCAGAATCGCATAATTGATCAAAGGGTTCAAGCAAATGTAAGGAATATTTTAATGTTGAGAAAATATTACGGTTGCGGTACTCGATTTGCATGAAAATAAACTTTATCTGAACCTTAAAAGCTAAACGTTGGTCTTAATACAGACCGTTTTCCTTAAATTATAATAGAAATGTGCAAAGAAAAAACATTTAAAATATTATAATTTTTTAACATATTTTATTATATTGCGTTGATGACGTAACAAAGCGTTTGTCAGAACCTTGCTTTATGCCAATAAAACAGCAAAAGGGTGTAAATGCTACTATATTTGTTTACCATAAAATAACATTGAACAACTTTGACGAAATAACGAAATGGATGTTTTAATCATGGTTTATCAGAGAAATAAAACTATATATTTGTTAAACTTTTTCAAGTAAATGAAATCAAAATGCAGTATATTTGCACCACGTTTCCGAATGAAAGATATTTTCAGCACCGCCGTTCAATAACATATCCTAAATGTTGATATTCTTTTAAAACACAATAATGAAAACCATACAACATATGCAATACCTGAGGCTAGTGGATCTGTGGCACCCTCGAGAACTCTTAATATTGCGAGAAAAACGAGAAGGTAAATATATGTTTAGGGTATTTTAATATTTTTATTAATTATCCAATAGTATTTATAAATATTGCAAAAAAACAACACTTTAGCTGCATCCTTTAATATAAACTTTTCAAAAGCCTCGCGCCGCTGGGCAATGTCGTCCAGTAATTGAAAAATGATGGAGTACATGGTTCGTGTTTTAATTTATTTATATAAAATATATTTCTACAACAAAGCCTACCAAAAATAATTGTTATGCGTTTTAATGGGTTCAATTATGCGCAGTATATTGTATCAAATGCAAGGCTTGAATTAATTATGGCGTACTACAAAACACATAACCTGGTTACTCATTGACATTCACTTTGATGTTATAATAAAAATAATAGAAAAATAAAACTTCACTATTTAGATAAATAAATATAAAATATGGATGCATTGACTAATAATATTTTATATTTTCGTAGAAAGCAATCACTTTGTGGTTTGACATATTTAAAGAAATTTAAAAAATAACCTACTAAAATAACACGGATATTATTTAAATTTTCCGGTTTCGCTAAGTCTAAGTTTGACATTTTCCACAAAAATGATCGTAGCACCAGATTTAGAATTTTAGAAGCACTAGGTAAAAAAAAGCCATTGAAATAGAGTATATACTCGTATGTATATATATTGTTCAGCAGAGGAAAATTTGTAATTGGTATGATTTTTATTTTTATTATTATTCTCGTATATGTACTAATGAATGTTGATTTGCTATTAATTTTCCCTAAATAAATTTATAATCAGATAAATTTGTCCAGTAGTCTAATATTAGGTATATTTCCCGTAAAGTCATAAAAAAACATTATTCTTTAATCATCTTCTCAGTTAACGTTTTGTCTCTTTCCATTCATATTATCTGTCTCTTTCCTTTGTTATAATTTAAATGTTATTCTATTGTTTTTCATTGTTCTGTTATTTTATTTTATATTTTGTTCTCCCTCTGTATGTATATATAACGCACACTTTGTATTTTTTGTTTAGTTCTATTTTGTACCCTGATGATGCTTCGGCTAAGCGAAACCGGTCGGTCATAAAAATAATATAATATTCTTGGTCTTAGTTTTTTTTTTCATTTCTTTAAAAAGTATTTTAAATTATTGAAAATGTCCCTAAGTGATGTTTATTGACACAATGAACCTAATTGCATAAAATATCAAAATCACATAATATCAACAAATGCCACCCCTCGGGGAAACCTAAAAAAATCACACATACTTTAATGTAAATGCGAAAATGTATTTGACTTATAGAAAGGTTGTACGGGTTTACGCGTTTTGAAAAGTAACTCTGGTAAAAATAAATCCGCACAA